>VWPU01016755.1:0-133704 GCA_013398955.1 Callaeas wilsoni
ACAACAACCAAGATAAAATGTGAAAAATATTCTTTTTAAATGCTGAGTAACAATAGGCAAGTATGAAGACACAAATAGCTATACAGTAAAACCTACTTATGCTGGAATACAACAAACTATATCTTTTGAAATTTTTAAAAAAAATAAAACACAAAACAAGACGGAAGGAGATACTGTACTTTTACTGCTAAGTAAAAAACACAAGCTTGGTTGCTAGATCACTGCTCATGAACACTATTTATTATTTTTTGTTCCAAATTTAGACAGTTTTAAGACAATTCCAATCTGACACATGGCATGTTATCCTTAAGCAAAATAGATCCAAGGCAACCAGTGTTTTGGACCTCTTTTGTTGCCAGTTTAGACACTGAAAGAAAACAAAAGATAAGGCAAATCTGTTAAGGGGATACCAGACTTAAATAAATCAACAAGCAAATAAATTATAAACAGCTGAGGATTAATGAATTCTGATGGATGCAGGCCGAATTATTTGACACTCAAAACAAAAAAATTGAAGGTTGGAAAAGATAAACTTTTTTCTTTCTTTCTGCTGGTCCTTTCCCTTTATTTACATGAAATTGAGGAAGGAAATTAATAAGATCCAAACTGTCATACCTTCTTCAAAACAAAAAGAGCATGAAAGGAAAAATTTTTATGAAGCAATGAAAAATTGCTCCCTTTGGCTGGAAAATTATCAATTTTGTTTCTTGGCAAGTGTAGGTGGAAAGACTGTCAGCTAGTGATATTTTTTTGTAATAAAGGTTAAATAAGGAATCAGACAGTATGCTAAAATTCCTTTATGATGTTACAGGTGAAGGCTCTACTTGACAATAGATGTTTAGATGCCATCTTTAAATCACAACAATAGTCAAAGAGCAGTACTTTGGAGTTGAAATATATATATATATATGTTGCTTATTTGTAGTGGTTATTGGTTTCTAACCAGTTAATCAAGTTTAAACTTGACTAGGAGAAAGAAAAAGCATAAAGAACAGTTAAGCTATCAAATGAAACAAAAGTCTGCACCAATGGAAGAAATATTCTAGATGAAAGATGATATTACATTATTTCACCAATGATGTGGCAGTAAAATTCACAGGGGATGAAGTAAATAAAGGAAAGGCAAAGCTGAACTAATCTTGAAAATTTGAGTGAGTTCGTGAGGAAAAACAGGGAGGAATTACAATTACCAATAGAAGTGCAGATGGACAACATATGACAAAATTTCAGCAAATAAAAATCTACATTTAAACTATTTGCTTAAACTCACTTTTACACTCAGTATAGAAAACTTTACAATTCAAAAGTAAAATTTACCCTTAGAAATATATCTACAGAATCATGCCACTGAAAATCCTAATTCTCTCCACCAACTAAAATAAAGATCTTAAAAGAATATACTGTCATTTATACTATAGATTATTTATAAAGATTGCCGATTCTTTGAGATTTTTCTCATAAAGAAAAATGTCTTGCTACTTGTTCACAGCAAATATTCGTATATTTTGATTTGTTAACTTGTTTTAGAAAACTCTTTACAACAGTATTCATACCTTTTACTCACACTCACAAAAAGGGAGCAAGAATGGGTAGCCACACAAAACATAATATTATTCTATAATCTGAAGTGGAAACTTGCTTTTTCTAAACTTTCTTGAAATTTAGCTTTTTCAGACTTCACAATATCTATTCTTAAATTTGCATTAGCAAATTTTGGTAGGTGAGCTTGTCATTGGGTGTTCTTGCTTGTGATAAAGTTGGTCTAAAAACCCTGTTCATGCACTATTTTTAATTTAAATCCTCTTATTGTTGGTATTTGGAAACATTAAAAAACTGAAGTTAGATGAATGAGACTCTCATACAGATGCTGAATTTCAGGATCTCATTTAGTAGAATAATGATATAGCTGATTATAAATGACCCTTGTGATTATTATACTGAAAGATTTGAAAAGTATAAATTGGAGTTCATGAGCCTCAAACAAAACGTATATTAATCTTTGGATAGACAGATAGTTGAAAACAGTGTTAAGTACCAACTTGGTTTACTATTACTTACGTAATTTCCTTTTTCTATAAAATAAAAGCTCTAATTGCACTTCCTTATCAGAAAGCAAGGCCTACATACTTTAGTTAGTTCAGATTTTAAACTCTTTTAGGCTTAGTTTGAGGCTTTTTGGTTCATTTTTATTGTGATGCCATAGATATGACTGAATGGACATTTTCACTCATTTGAATTCTCATTGACTTAATGAATTACATATTATGTGATTTATTTCTCTATTCCTACACTAATTTGATAACAAATTTTGACAGCTTAAATTTTATTTCACTGCAACCCTTTACAACATTATTCACTGGTTAAGTTTTCGGTTATAAATTATGCAGTAAGATGAGGCAGATTAAGTACAAACATAACATGAGATATGTGACACATGTAATCTTTCTGACTCTCACTCTCATAGGCATAATTCTCTAATAAATCATTCATTCACAACAGCCAAAGGACATTAGCACACAACCCTCTATATCTTTTACCTAGTAGTGCAATGAAGTAGAGCAGTGCACATTTCTAAGTACTGCCCGTATTACTATAAAGTAATGATTGTTTCTCCATGCCAGTTTTCAATTTTATGCATAATCTTGGTCTTAAAAAGCATTTTTAATGTAATGCTTTGAAAAGATTTTCAAATGAGCTTAGACCATATAATTTTCAAGGTGTTATATATATAGGTCAAGGATCATCAAGTCCAATTCCCTTCTTCTTGCAGGAACACCTAAAACTAAACCATATGACTAAGAGCATCATCCAGATACTTCTTGAACTCTGACAGATTTGGTGCTGTGACCACTTGCCTGGGAAGCCTGTTCCAGTGACTCACCACCCTCTTAGTGAAGAACCTTTTCCCTGTGTCCAATCTGAACTTCCCCTAGCACAGCTTCATGCAGTTTCTTTGTGTCCTATTGCTGGTCACCAGAGAGAGGACGTTAACATCTCCTCACCCAATGTCCCCCTTAACCAAGCTGAAGATCGTGACGAGGTCACACTTCATCAACCTTCTTTTTTCTAAGGTGAGCAAGCCAAGTGATCTCAGTTGCTCCTCCTAAGTTTTGCCTTTGAGACCTTTCACTGTCCGGTGTGGTGTTCTTCCTCTGGACATGCTCTGGACATACTTGTTCTATTGAGGTGCCTGTAACTACACACAATACTCAAGCTGAGGCCACACCAGAGCAGAGCAGAGTGCGACAATCCCCTCCCTTGCCTGGCTGCAATGCTGTGCCTGATGGACCATAGGACGTGGTTGGTCTTTTTGACTGCCAAGGCCCACTGCTGACTCATATTCAACTTTCTGCTGATCAGAAAGTCCAGATCTCTTTCTAGGGGCTTTTCTTCAGCCTCTTGTCCTCCAGTTTGTATCTATAATCAGGATTTTGCCTCCATATGGTTGGTTGGTTGTTGTGCAGCCCTTCAGTCTACCCAGATTTCTCTGTAAGATCTCTCTACCTTCAGGGGACTCCCACAGCTCTTTCTAACTCACTGTTAGCAGTAAACTCATTTAGTGTACATTCAAATCGCTCATCCAGAAAACTTATAAAAACATTAAAGAGTACAGGCCCTAAAATTTTGCCCTGAACAACCCCACTGACGACTGGACAGCAGCCTGATGTAACACCATTTACAAGTCTCTTCAAGACTCACCTATATGCCAGTTGTCCACCCAATATCTCACCAGTTATACAGGTCTCCTGAAAAAATCTAGCCTTAGATGAGGTTTCTGAGTATCCAGATACCTAATTTCAACTCTTTTGAAAATGCAAGTAGCTCTGAATATGATAGTATAAGGGAGGTATTAAAAATATGACAAAAGAAAAGCAGTATCTTGCATTTTCAACTTAAATACTTAATTTATCCCATTTTTTACCAAGATTTGTTATTAAAAATCTAGATAGTTCACTCTACTCATATGATGTTGGAAACTGCAGTCCTATATATATATATAGCAAGAATGACAAAAGATTTTATTTTCATTACTCACCTCCCCTTACGCTATGCTTCCTTTCAGTTGCAATGTAAACTTCAAGAGTGTGTTCTCTCTAGGAATCCCAGCTGCAAAGTTCTTAAGAGAATCTCAAGTGTTGCCTTTGGGATTTAAAACATGGAAAATGAACAATCAGTCTCCGAATAAACCTGCTTTTAAAGCAAAATAGACCAAAAAAATCTCCAAACTAAAACAAACAAACAAAAAAAAAGAACATTGCACACCCCCACTCCAGCAAGATGGGTAGTAGAATCATGAAAATGATAAAATCTGTGTGTTGAGATAAGAATAGTTAAATAACTGAAATAAAGGAAAAAATGATAATATCAGTAATAACAATTGTAATGATAACAGGAATGAAAAAGAGAGAGAGGGGAATAAAATACAATCAAAACAAATGATGCACAATGCAACTGTTTAGCACTCACTGATCAATGCCCAGCCTGTCCCTGAGCAGCAATTTATGGATCCCAAACAACATCCTCCAGTTTATATACTGATGTTCTGTGGTACAGAATATATCTTTTACAAGTTTGTGTCAGCTGTCCTGGCCATGCTCTCGCCTGGCTTCTTGTGCATCTCCTCACTGTCAGAGCATGGCATGGGAAACTGAAAATATCTCGACTGAGAGTAAGCCACAACTAAAACATCAGTTTTCAATGTGTTACCAACAATATTCTCATACTAAATCTAAAATGCAGCACTGCACCAGGTACCAGGAAGAAAATTCATCCTATTCCAGACACAACCAGGTCGCTGCAAACAAAACCAAGGAAATCAGATCCTTCTCTGCAGTGTCCAGTGCCAGGAGCCTCAAATTAAAACACATGAAAATCCACTTGAATACAAGAGCATAGTTTCTTGCTGTAAGGGTGGTCAGAAACCGGAACAAGCCATCCAGAGAAGCTGCAGATTGTCCATCCTTGGAGATACTCAGTACCCAACTGCACAACGTCCTGGGCAACCTGCTCTAGCTGAATGTGCTCGAGCAACTGGAGTGGCAGGAGGGCCAAGTAGATGTGTGTGGGCAAGAAAATCTGCAGGAGAGCTTTCCAATCTCAACCACTCTTGCTGTGAAGCAAGGGCTTAAGCATAGTCGCAGCATGTCTTTCAACCATATTCCCTCTCACAAAGCACAATTTTTTCATCACAGCACACCCAGGGGATTACCCTGATGCCCGAAAGAGTCTGTTTGACAGTTATGGTGTCAAACTGTGGGCAGAAAAACAAGAATATAATATTATGCTTGGCCAGAAACAGTCCTTGCAAAAAAAAAAAACAAAACAAAACAAAAACAAAACCAAAAAAAAACCTCAAAGTTTGCTTTGCAGTCTGTAATAAAAGTGGATCAGGAGGAAATAGAGGAATCCTTAGTCTCATTACTGTGTGACAGACAAAATTCCCTTTTCCTGTGTTCATGCAGCTTTTCATTCCCTCTCCTGAGCCAGACTGACTTGCTTTTTCTGATTTTGTTGTTGTCCTTCTTTTTTATTGATTTCTATTTATTTCCCCCGTTATTTAATACCTGTCTCTGTTCTATAAATACAATTTTCTCACAATGATTGCATCTTCCTTTCTTAATTCTTTTTGGGGTTTTCTCCTACCTTCTAAATGTCTTGAGAGCCATGTAGTATTTCAGCCTCTCTGTGTTGCCGTGCCTTTCATTACATACTGTTTTTAAGAAGCATGATGCAGTGTAAGTCACCTAGAACCTTCAGATACTCTGCAGATGAGACAAGAGTTTCTGCAGGACAGACAATGAGAAAAGAGTGAAACCTCCACTCTCTTTACATAATTCTTGGAAGACAGGAGGAGGAATTAAAAATAAACCCAACTGTCTTTCTGTAGTCTCTTGTGAATTGTTTTGGAGCTGACATGAATGAAAATAATAGAAGGGAACTTCAGATGACTGGTAGATTTTTTTTCTTTTTATTGCTTATTCCACTTACCTTGTGGTTACTTTTCATATAATCTATCCCATTGCTTCACTTTCTCAAAATATAAGATACCTCATATTTGTGCAGCCCTGACTTAAACTACTTTAACAAAACCTGATTGGGATTTTAAAGCTGCTTGTATGATCTCAATTTTATTTATATTTTCTTGAAATTTTCATCATCTCTTGGTGATAACACATTAATATTGATACTTCTTGACGCTACATTTTCTAAAGTACTTAAATTACATTATGCACATATTTTGATGAGTGCTGTGTGAGGAGAGAAAAAGTTAAAAGCGTAAAGCAAATTTGTTCATGAAAATTCTAAAAATTGGGTTTAATCACTTCATGGATCATGATTTGGTGCATTACTATGGAATAAATCTCTTTGGTGAGCCATTTATATCAATAAAAATAAAATTTACTTGAATGTCGAATATAGTAAGTTTCGGGGTTTAGGGATTTATTTCAGGCCAATGTCATAAAGGCAAAGGAAATCACTAAAATACACACAGTAATGTAAAGGCAGAAAAAAACTACATACAAAATGTGTGGCTATTTAATGATGAATTGAAACACTGAGGGCTTTGCTACTATTCAAAAATATTTTTTTAAATGACATATCAAAACATGGAGGAAATTTTTACATATAGTTGCAATCAAATTAGCATTTTTATTAAAAAGATAACACTTAAATATTTCAGAACTAAATTATTTTCTCCTTAAAATTATCAGTTGAATTTAAACTTGGAATTTATTTTGTAAGCATGGTTGGGGGGTTTTTTTATGTTTTTTTCCCTAAAGATAAAATAGCAAATATCTGTACCAAAAGCTTGGTGCAAAGGAACCTCAGTGGAACAAATAACACCACTGTGTTTGTTTGCCTTTTGATATTATTAAAGAGAAGGAATTAGGAAAGGAAGAAATGCAAAATCATTTTCATCCAATAGATTTAAGTATACATATTATCCCTTTGCATTCCCATAGACCATTTTGCTGGTCAGCAGTCCATATTCATACCTTAGGTAAAGTGAACTATTTCTGAAAAATTTTTAAAATATTTTTGAGGGTAGGAATCAGCTGAGATGCTAAGGCTATGGAACCTCTGTAAATCAAAATATTTGTTCATAAGCTTAAACACTATAGTGGTCTAATGTGTGATTCTGAGGTCAGGGGCTGCCTGTCAGGAGCAGCATTTCTTTTTTCTCTCCTCTGAAGAAAATTCTGATGGTTGCAGAACACAGACAGCTGCATAAGAGGAAACACTATGGATTTTTTTTAAACACTAAGAATATAAAGAAAACATAGTCTTACCAAGAGTCAAATCTATAGAGTATAGAACGAATTATTCTTAATAAATAAATTATAGGATTGCTGTATTTTTAACACTTAGAAATAATTTATCTATTTTTATAAGATAATGAAAGCATGTATTATTTTAAGTCTATTATTATTACATTAATGCCTTCATTTTCTTTAAGATTCAAGGTATGAAAAGACTGAAGGTACTTCTGTAGCATAATTTTAAGGGACTTCTGGGAACTTCTGAAGTAGGCCTTTGAGTTTCTGAACCAAATCCCTGGGATACAGATGGCAATAACTTACCTTGTTCTTTGCTTATACAAGTTAAAAGTTTAAATATATTTTCATTTTTCCACTCTTCTAGATAGTTATTTTTTAGAGCAATGACATCTATGACAATAATTTTTCATGTGTTTTTCTTTATTCTCCCCTACCAGCAACAGAGTGTTTGGTTTCCTCTATCTATTTATGCTGTTAAAAAGTGAGGTCTCAAAATATTTGTATTTTATCATTTGCTTTTACTGACATAATTTTTGAAATCTCATCACTCTTACCCCATAAGATTTTATAGAAAAAAGGTTTACAGACACTTAGGGAAGATGTTCAGCAATAACAAATTATATGCATATATAAAAGAAAGAGAAGCAGGTGAATGAAAGACTAAAGCAGACTTCACTGATAAATAAGTTTTTAAAAAATAAGTAGTTGCAAATAAACTGACTACTGACAGACAGATTAGTGCATTTTTAAAATGTAATGTTTTCTAGCTCAGTATTTTTCAGCTCTTGTAAAATAATTTGAATTTTGACTTTAGATAAAATGACTCTAGTTCTCCAGGTTATGCTTAATTTAGTGGAGAAATAAATCTTCACAAAACCAGGATAGTGTCAGATTCCAGAGCAAATTATGTCTGAACAGCTTGTGTTCAATTCCCAGTATAGCTGCTTGTTTCACTTCTTTTTTCCCACTGCCTCACTCTCCATCAACTTGTATTAAATAGGGAGCTGCGGACAGCTGGCATTTAAATGTCAGATACGAACAGCAAAGATTCCTCCTGGACCACAGAGTCTTTTATAGTGGTGTTTTCTAGTTTAGTCTGGTAAAACCCATCACATCATGGACAAGCCACTCACCTATTCTCCAATTGTGCGCCTGTTATTGAAGCAAAGATTTATTTCAGTTTGTTTCAGTGAGAACTTTGCTTAGGAAAATAGGCTGTAAAGCTCTACCGCTTGCTATATTTCTGACCCATACATTTACCCATTTTCATACCCTGCCTCATACTTTTCAGATTTCATTATTGCTTTACGGAAACTTTGTTATTAATCATTCCTGTAGACAAACTGTGCTTCTTACTCTATAAAACGTTTTCAAGTATCATCTGAGATCACATGAGTTTGTCTCTAAATGGTTACAGGCAAGAAATACAATGCTAAGATCTTTACTGAGAGAGTCATTATTTCTATTTATCTTTTGTAGCTGCAATTCATTCTTTGCCCTTTCCAGCACAAATAAGTTTCAAGAGTGTATGTAAAAGCCAGTATTATCAAGCAAGATTTAAATCTGAAAAATATTTTTAGCTATCATTATATTTCTGTGAAAATGAATTGCTTTCTTCTGTTTTGTGTTTTGGTTTCTGTTTTCAAAATTTCTGAGATAAGGGGAAAAAGAGACTGATAATGAACAGAATTAAGTGTTCCAAAAATAAAACCAAACCAGCACCATTCTCCCCTCCCCTTCCAATTATATCTTTTGAACAAGTTTCACACAGCCTCTAAGGTTCCGAGCTACAATTCTATGTCAAGTTTCCTGAAGCAGTCACAGGGTGAGTCTACTACATTCTGCTAATTGTATCACATTAGGTATACTGTTAGCGCTATTAATAAGTGTGCTGAGCAATTCCTCTTGACAGGTTGCACCGAAGGCAGAGAAATGCCAGTGGAAGCAAAAAGAGATCAACAGAAAATGTTTTTTCATTAGAAAATCACTGAAAAATTCTTCATCTCTTAGTGGTAGAATGAAATAACTGTGAGACGACTCTGAGAATGTTTACACTGCTAACATAATCCATAATTTTAATGTATACATAATACAATTAAAACATCCTAAATAACAACAACAACAACAATAACAATAATAATAATAATAATAATAATAATAACAACACTGCTACTACTGCTACTACTATTACCTATATTTTGATGTCTCAGGCTAGTTCATTACAAAGGTTCAGGTTCGTAATACATGTAGTATACTCTTTGTAGGTCCAAAAGAGAAAAAAACCTCCTTATTAAACAGTAAGAAGAAAAATATAATGTAATGCAATGTAATGTAATGTAATGTAATACAATATAATATACTATAATATATAAAACTTCAAGGGTCGGATTAAAATTTAGACATATAAATTTAGATGTCAACAATCTTTGTATATGCAAATAAGCTATCTCTAAACTTCACTTGTAGCAGATAAAGATACAGAAGTAGATTCAGTTGATCAAAAGTCTTCTGCCTCCTAACATAACAATTTGCATCATCTGCATGGGACTGTAAACTATTATACTGGACTTCAGAGAGATCATCAATCTTCTGGACAGATGATTAGATTCCAGGTAAGATACTCTAGGATATTTCAAATATTATGAGAGGACTTCATGTGAGCAACTTAATCATTTTTTAATTAAAACAGAGCAAATCACAGAATGGTAAGGTCGGAAGGGGTCACAGTAGGTCATCTGAGCCAACCTCCCTCATCATCCTAGAGCACATGGCACAGAACTGTGTCCAGATGGTTCTTGAATATCTCCCTAGAGGAAGTCTCCCCAACATCTCTGAGCAATCTTTTCCAGTGGGTGGTCACTCACACAGTAAAGTTCTTCCTCATGTTCAAATGGATGTTTCTGTGCACCAGTTTCTGCCATTGCCTCTTGTCCTGTTGCTTGGCACCACCAAGAAGATTCCAAGCTTCCCTTTGACACTCTGCCTTCAGATACGTATATAGACATTGCTGAGGTCACTTTACAATCATGTCTTGAGGATGAATAGGCTCAGCTGTCAGCCGATCCTCAAGATAAGACGCTGATAAGAGAGATGCCCCTGTCCCTTAATTATCTTTGTTGCCCTCCACAACTCCAGAAGCTCCAGGTCTCTCTTGTACTGAGGAACACAGAAATGGACACAGCACTCCAGATGTGGCCTCACCAGGGCTGAGTAGAGTGGCAGAATCACCTCTCTTGACCTTCTGGCAAAGTTCTTCCTAAAGTACCCCAGGACATAACTGTCCTTCTTAGCCACAAGGGCACTGCTGGCTCACGGACAGCTTGTTGTGCACCAGTACCCCTAGGTCCTTTCCAGCAGAGCTGTTTTCTAGCAGGGTAGTTCCCAGCCTGTGCTGGTGCGTGGGGTTATTCTTTTCCAGGTGCAGGACCCTGCATTTGCCTTTTTTGAATTTCAGTTCTTTTCTGCCCATCTCTCAAAAATGTTGAGGTCCCTCTGAAGTGCTGCACAGCCCTCTGGGGTATTGGCCACTCCTCACAGGTTTGTGTCATCAGAGAACTTGCTGAGGAGGCATCTGTCCCTCCATCCAAGTCATTTATGGATAAGTTAATTGATACTGGACACCACTAGTGACAGGGCTCCAACACTGTGACACTGATTGCAACCTCCTGAGACGTGCCATTCAGCCAGTTCTCAATTCACCTCACTGTCCACTCATCTAGTCCATAAGATATGTGGGATGCCTATGCTTTTGTAGAGTAGAAATTGGGTGTCAGGCTGGTCATTAAAGTGGTGTCTACAGTGTATCCCACTGTAAGGCATAAAGTTACCATTATGACTGGTAAAGATCTAGGACAGCTCAGTTCTTCAAGCATAGGAGTTTTGTTCCATTTAATTTCGTATACCTACTCGCGTATCCTTCAGCTGCTGATTCAGAAGGGCATGGGTCTCTGTAAATGCTGTCAATACTGAAAGCCTCATACAGATTTCTCAGATAACCAAGAGAGTTTCAAATTACACTACAAACTTCTGCTTGACAAATGAATTGATCTCATAGTCAGTAAAGCCAATGCAGAGCTACACATTTGTTTTAAAATAGCTGTTTATTTTAGGGTGAGGTGAGTCAATTGAGTGTATTGATTAGCTCATCTCTGTGGGAGTTGACGCAGCTAACTCACTTGTGGTCACTTATACAGCACACACCAAGAGTCTATACAGTTATCTATACATAGGTTCTTGGTATATCCTAGGGTACACTCTTTATGTTCAGCTGTTGCTTCTGGAAGGTAAGACTATCATAGATCCTGTGTCATATCTTTCATACCTGCACTGGTGCTCTAGATGTCTGGAGTTATTTGAGCTGTCATTAGATGCTTATGTGTGGATGAGTGAAACAAATTCTTTAAGCCCATGAAAGCTAACTCTCATGCAATCTGTCTGCTACTTTTGGTCTCAAGATCTTTTTTTATGAAAAGTTAATTTTTTTACATTTGATAAGCTCTTCTCTTTCTTTCTTTCCTTCTTTCTCTCTCTTCCCTTCTCTTCTCTTCTCTTCCCTTCTCTTCCCTTCTCTTCCCTTCTCTTCTCTTCTCTTCTCTTCTCTTCTCTTCTCTTCTCTTCTCTTTCTTTATCTTTTAAAATGCTTTCACATAATTGTCCTCTGTTGGGAGGTTTTGCTCACCTGAAAGGGAAGAGCAAGAGCACAATTGCTCCATGAAATGAGCCAGAGGCGAGTCTTTTAAAAACACAGGCATGAAGAGCAATCTTGTCAACAGGGCTATAGTCTCTGAGCTTAAAAGAAGCTCCAGGGCTTCCGGGCAAAAGGTATTTTCAGGTGAGATTTATCGTGGCATGTAAAGCCTGTATAGGTGAAGTGAGGCCTATATAGGTGGACATAAGAAACAGAAGTTCCTGACAGCAATAATGAATAAGTATTGTTCTATCTACTCTATCTAAAGTCCACAAAATTTATAAAAATATGAGATGCTTTTAAAGTGAGAATTTTAAAAAATTATGTAAGTGAAAAAAATTATTTTTTCACATGTTTAGATTTAAATTTGTTGATCAGTTTAGCTGAGTACTATCTTTGGAAAAATCAACTCTGATATTCAGAGTTTGAAATAATGACCCATAATCTACTTCATCATTTCCTCATAACATTTTGTGACTTGCTAGTAATTACAGTCACTGTGTCATCTGTCAACAGAATAGTTGTGCAAGTTCCATTTCTGTACTGACAGAGAGACCAGGCAGACTATCCCAGATCAGCAAAAATGGCACTACATGTATGTCCTTAGGCAACTACTTCATTAACTGAATACATAACCATGTTGTAGAATTCATCTTAGGTAAGTCTCATATTGACATCCATTTACTTCTAAATTGAAAATTATGTTAATATGGAGCTAAAATCACTCCCCAAAATCTTATTAATCCTCACTGATAACACCTACATTTATTTATAGTTCCTATAATCTCATTGCATTTTCTATGAAGGTCTCATTTTCTTATGAATTGTGCTGTGCTTCATTTTCTCATAGAAGAAACAAGATCATGGAAGGGTATAGAAGCAGTAATACTCCAGGAGAAACTAATTTCGTTGCTGAAAAATTCATTGTCTAGAGATTTAATGGTCATTTTATGTATTCTTCTGAGACAAAAAGAGAGAGAAAAGCAGGAAAGGGGAAAGTTTATGAGAGTCAGTTCAACTGAAATCTATTTTCTCTGGGTATAATCAAGCAGTGGAAGATTCTTTGCAGTCTCCACTCTTGAAAGTTGTCAAGACCCAGGTGCACAAAACTCTGAGAAACCTGCTCTGATCTGCTCTCATCTGAGAGCTGACTACTCAAGTTTTTTCTGGAAATCTGACACCTATCCAATTTTAAATGTTTCAGGCTTGATTTTTTTGCTGTTGTTATTTATTTGGGGGTTTTTTTGATAAAATTATCTGTCATAGTGGTCAGTCCATATTTAATTTGTAGAAGTTTTATGTTTTCTAAATGCAATTTTTCTTTCATTCATATATAAGGCAAAATTAAGCCTCTATTAGTTTTGTTTTTTGTATTATAGAAAAGCTAGAAACTATCAATTCATCTCTACACTTCAGCTATTTTTGAACATTTCGTATGCAATAGCAAAAGCTTTCCACAGTAGTGACCTTTAGTTACAGTTCTTCCAAATATAAAAATAAAAACATTTGAAATAATATTTAATATGAAAGAGTGTTGGATTCAATGAAGTTTCTTGAGGATGATATACACTATGTGACACATTTAACTAAGAGTACAGAACTGAAATACCTTGTTGTGGTTTTGAAATATATTTCTGAACTATTTTATTACTTCTAAGAACACAACAATAGTTCCCTCAAGTTTAATTACAAGGATATGTTGTAGAGAAAACAATTTAAAGGAATAAATGAATGAAGGTATGACCATGCTTCTAACAGTTATCTAAGAAATGAAATTTGGATTAAAAATATAGGTTGCATGCCCTTTGAAACAAAATATAATCACTAAAAAAAAAAACTGCCAACAACCCTTCTTATCGACGATATGGAGGAGATAGGAACAAGATTACTGAAAATATAAAAACTAAATTAACCCTTTAACTATAATAGCATTCTTTAGCCCACTTGCATTTTGCTTTCAAAGAGAAGCAATTATAAGTGTACTGCATCTGGCTGGTTTTGGACATGTGTCTAAAATTGAAAGCTGATACTTCCTAAATTGATACAAAACACACTAATGTTTTGGCTACTATTGCATTATTCTTGCTCAAGGTTTTGTGTTTTTCTCAGAGAGAAGGCTGGGGATGGGCAAGTTAGGAGGGGACAGAGCTGAGACTGCAACCTGAATTGTCCAAAGGGATGTTCCATAACAGTAGCCCTTGCTCAGAGACTGGATGGGCATCAGTCTGAGGAATTGCCTGTCATTTCCTTCTTCTTCCTTTTTTTTTGTTTGTTTGTTTTTTGTTGTTGTTGGGGGTTTTTTTGTTGGTTGGTTGTTTTTACTTTCCTTTATCCATTAACTGTCTTTGCATCAACTCGAAAGTTTTCTTATGTGTCCCGCAGGATGCAGTGAGCTAGAAGCTGTGTGGCTGCTTGGAAATTGGCTTGTGTCAACCCATCATAATGAGGATAAAATTTAATTTTACAATCAATAATAATTAAAAGTTTTACTAATTATCTTTTATTCTGAAAAAAAATCTAGCAACATGCATATATGTTGAGATGTCTATCTATCTGTGTATATATATATATATGTTCCTCTTACTGTTTCCTAGAAATTGTTTCCTCTTATTATTTCCCATAAAACTTAGAAAGAATAATGCTGTTTCAAATTTTGGCACATACTTCTCTTTCATAATTGATGAAGCCTGGTACAAAATTTAGACTGATGAATTTTACACTAAAGCTGACTTCTGAGACACTCATAACCTGTACAATAAGAGGCAAACTTGGCTGGTTAAGATTGAGTTAATGACACGCTGTGCTGGCTTGGGCTGGGGTAGAGTTAATTTTCTTCACAATGGCTAGAATGGGCTGTAGTCTTTATTTGTGCTGACCATGGGATTAACAATACCGAGATGCTTCTGCTATTGTTGAGCAGGGCTTACACAGAGACAAAGCCTTTTCTGCTTCCCACACTGCCACGGTGGTGAGGAAGTTGAGGTTTCGTGGGAGGTTGGGGCAGCCAGGACAGGGGACCCAAACTAATCAAAGGGATATTCCAGACCATATGACATCGTGCTCAGTATATAAAGCTCGGGGAAGGAAGGAGGAAATGTGTGGGACCTTTGGAGTGATGGCATTTGTTTTCTCAAGCACTGTTACACGTGATGGGGCCCAGCTCTCCTGGAGAAGGCTGAACACCTGGGACTTCAGGTGTATTTGGAGAACAACAAGTCATGTTCATACTCAGAGAACAGCAGTGAATAAAAGCGTCCCTGATTTCAGTGAGACTGGGATTTCAATCCTGTCATTTCAGCTAGTGTTTTACATTCAGGTAGAGATATCTTGTGTTTTCCTAATAAAACCATAATAAAAGCTTTACAGTTAAATTGCGAGACTTTACATTTTGTTGAATGTGAGTTGACCCACTGACATTTGACGGACTTCTTTCAGGTTTATATGCTGTTTTAAACAAAGTAAAATTCTTTAGACCCTGCTTTACACATGCTGTGCTTTTACCTCTTAATTTTTAGAATTTCTGAAAACAGACCATCTGTGTTTTCTGTCTATATCTTTTCTGCTTCAAACTGTCTTGTTGCCATGGAGCCTCTGTTCTGCATTAGGAAAATAAATTATTGTTTAAAAGAGAAGGTGCTTGTCAAAGTACACAGCAAAATTAACCATATATCTATTATCATTAGATCAGAAAACTTGAAAGCAAAACAGAGAGTTTTTAAAAATTATTTATGATGTTTATCTAAAAGCGGAACTTTGTCATTAGCTAAATAATTTCATTCACATGGTTCGGCCCGTACTGGATACCTGGGCAGCCTCTGAAGTAATACAAACATTCTCAGGCATTACTATTAATGCCCAATGGAATCAGGTTCAGGAATTCAATGTGTGTGATCTGCACTGGCAATAAAGGTGTATCAATCATGAATCAGAGAGAATGAAATACATGTCGTTCAGAGAAAAACTGTAGAGCAACATGCATGACCAAGATAAGAGCAAGCAGAGGAATTATTTCTCTAATTGGCCAAGAAGTTTGAAGATAAATGCTTTAGAATGCCTAGGATGACTTCAGATCTCTGGAGAACAGCAGGGGACAACTGAAAATGGTAGTTCTGGAATCTGTAAACCATATTTCAAATGCCCAAGTAGTTCAATTTAAAGGTCACCTCTCTCCAAAGTGGCACAGTCAAAATTAATTTAGGTCATATGTATGCAGATAATCTCACATGGACTGAAAACAGCTACAAGTCTGTAGCAAAGGGATAACAATATTTCAGCTTACAGAACAAATAGCAGTTTCCTGGGATACCTTCAAGGGTGTAATGCTAAGGGCTACATTTAGCTAATGGAAATCATATCATATCCTTAATTTCAAGAAGCTGATTACATTAGTAAGAACAAAATGCTAATTCAGATTAAAAAAGAGATTTATTATATTGGACAACAACTATAGTGGAGTTACAAAGTAAATAAAATTTCAGAGCATTAGTTTGGGTTACTTTTGGTTTTTTCTTTTAATTAAAGGTTATGAAAATTGCTAATGACTGCAGCAGGTGTTAGATATAAACTCAAAATAATATTTATCATAGTTAAAGAACCGCACATTTTTGTAGATCATCAAATTTGGCCTACAGTAACTTTCCTTTATTATACTAAATTTACTAGTTTATTTGGTTGCTTTCATCAATTGCCTCTTATTAAATATTTATATTTCAACAGTTCTCTATAACACCAATATAACTACAGTTGCAGATGATGATTCCTAAAAGCTTAAACAGCATATCATAAATAAGAAATTTTGAAAAGAATGAGAAGGCATAGTAACTTAGATATTAATGATGTCCCCAAGACACTTGTGTCAGTAAAATTTTAAGGGAAGAAAACTAATAATTATCTGAAATTTCAAGAAAACAGTCATTACTCATCTTGAGCTAATTTAGTGTTACAGAAATTAGAATGGAAAAAAGGAAATCTGAAAACCAGTGAAATAAGTGTAAAGGAATGCAAAATGAGGGTGGACTCTCTACTAGATATGATGAAGTCCTTGATGAGAAACAAGAAAATATACCAAGACCTTTTATGGATTAAACTTACTATATAGAAAAATTAGCTAAGTAGTAAGGTATGCTTATTCATTTTACTTTGTATTAAATGTAATGCTCCTTGAAATCTGTTACTTGCCTTGCACTGTTGCATTGGTAAAGGAATTCAGTAATTGGTGCATACATCTTTATAAAACATAGATAGTATTTTGTTATTTTTGGAGAAAAACACAAAGCATAGTTGATTAAACTCATATTAACATTTACAGCCACAAAGAGAATGAATAGTAGAAGAGACAAAGAGAGACTATGAGTGAGTAAACCATCATTTTAATATTCTTTCCCAGTGACTAAGTATATATCACTAAACTTATGATTGTAGTGCCAGAGCAAAAGGATAAGTGACTCAAAAGTCAAGTTGTAATTGAGTTTTAAGGGATTTTTTACCATGTAGAATTCAAAGCAGATTTTCACATACTGTATGACACTTCAGAAAAGTTGAAATTTTGTCATCTCTCAGATCAGCCTGGTAATTAAGATTCAATTTGAGCCTTACATTAGGGAATCTCATGGAATTTATTGACTAAAATGAAACTGCTTCAAGGCAGAACAAAATTAGAACATCTTAAATCACTTGTAAAGGTTGGAAATGTAAATTGTGAAACAGCATTATAATTAAGAGCTGCTGGTTACATGCTTGCTAGTGCATCCACCAATTCCATTTCCTCATGACTGACTTAGTATATTCACTTAATTTCAGGTCCTGACTTTTTTTTTACTTCCTAGAGGCACTAAGAAGACATGGAGCATTAGGGAAGCATCAGTAGTATTAAGTATTCAAAGAAGTCTTTATTTCTGTTTTTTGAAGTAACTTTTTGTTGGAAGACATCTTTCCAAAATCTGGAAAGATATAGACTGTAACTCAGTTTTTTATTGGTTCGATTCTTCTACTTACTGTTTTATATATCAAAGCAAGTATTCTCAATATTATCAATATTATGGCAGTGTCTTTCAGTTTGTTTATGACTGATATTATTTGAAATTATTATAGAAAACAGTATCTTCTATGAAGCAATTAGAAAAACTCTTGTTTAAACTCAGTCTGGTAGTTAATATTCACAGGCTAGTGAGATAATGGAAGAAGCAGCCTTCAGAAGCAGCCTTCAGAGAAAGGTATCTACTTCCTCGTAGGACAAACAAACTACTACAATTCTCAGAAAAGTCTGTTCTTCTTTGCTCTAACTATTTGACTGCAAAACATTCAGGATATAAAAACAGGATGGCATAAAAACCAAGCTGCTGCCTTTGTGTTGCAGAGAGCACTATTAAAAATATGATATTTTTTAAACTTCCAATTATGGCTTCCTTATTCCATCCTGAAAATAAAAATTTTATGTTATACTTTGCAAAAAGCAGATCACAGACACACACAAAATCCCCAAACCAAAAATAAAATGTACTGAAAACTTCAAGAAACACTGCAGATGTTTGTGTCTAGCTGGCAACCCATACAGTTCAAGTATGCATACTTATAATGATGTCAATATATAATCCAGTCCCCCAATTTTAATAAAATCTTTGTAAATAACTGTAAAATCAAAATAGACTAAATCATTAATGATTTTTTATAAAATGAAAAATACTAAATAAAAAAAATCTTAAATCAATATGAGGAGTATTTTTTCCTCAAAATTTGGGTTTGAAATCTTTGTAGTTTTTGGACTGTGAAATTTTGCATTTCCAGACACTTAGCAATAAAAATTCCTAAAATTTTGTGATACTTTTCACTAGAACTGGACTTAGGATCCGTGAAATGTCAGAATTAAACTCAAGTAAATTAGTTTTGTGCCCTCTGACATCTATGTTACCGTTTGGTTTTTAATTGCATGACTCCAGACTCATTTTTATGCACACCCAAGCTACATGCATTGAATGAAAATTTCATTGCATTTTCCTTTTGTTCTTCTCAGAGGTCTCCAAGGCTTATTCCTTAGATGTGGTCCAAATTATCCATTAAATGTAAAATTATTAATCTTTAAATAATTAATTAATATGTCTTTGAGAATGTACTAAGGTGCTCTGACCACGTCATCTGAACGCTGAATTGCTCCTGGGAACATATTTGTGAAACTAAGTAGTACTAGTCTTCATCTGTACAGATAAGAGGCCTAGAGAGTGTGAAGCAAAAGGTGTTAAATATCCATGTATCTCAGTGCCAAATTCAAAGTAAGAAGCTCTGATGTTTTTCCTGGTCATGTAGAATTTTCACATAGAAATTCACATGCTCATAATAGATCACTAATTAAATTTGGTAACAGTTGTGAGCCATCCTCATATCTGTAAATTTAAGTCTTGGTGTCTTCTATTGAATATGCTCAAAATAAAGAATATAAAATTAGCAAGTATGAAGATGTTGATTCATCACCCTCAGGAAAGAGCTCTGTTTACCAAAATGTGTTTATATTACATTCTTAAGAATCAGTCTCCTTAAAAAGAAGAATAGTCTTTCTTCGCCTAATACTTTTTTAAAAATTTTTACGAGAAAAATCTGTGAGAGAAGAAATAAAGGTATTACAGAAAAGGGAGTAACTAAGCAAGTAAATGTGATACATTTCAGGAGCATTAATGACATGGGAATCATGTGAAAATATTGTCGTTTGATCATAACATTAAAAACAGATTGAGAATATGTATTATCTTTTATAGCCTAGAATTTCAAGTAGGATGGGATAGAACCTAGAAGTATTATTCCTGTCAATTTAATATTATTGTCATCAATATAATTTATGTAATGTGCCTTCAACATCATTCACAGAATCACAGAACAGTTGAGGCTGGAAGAAGCTTCCTGCTCAAGCAGGGTCACCTAGAGCAGGCTGCCCAAGACCATATCCAGAGAGCTTTTGAATGTCTCCAAGGAGAAAACTTCACGGTTTCCCCAGGCAACCTGTTCCCACGCTGAGTCACAGTCACAGTAAACAAGTGTTTCCTGATGTTCAGAGGGAGGCTCCTGTGTTTCAGTTTGTGCCCACTGCCTCTGCTCCTATCACTGTGCACCACCAAAAGCATGGCTCCATCTTCTTTGCACCTTCCCTTCAGCTAATTACACATATTCATAGGATTACCCATGAGCCTTCTCCAAGCTGAAGAGTCTCAGCTCTCTCATCTTTTCCTCATATTCCTTGCTCTTAATAATTTCTGTGACTCTCCTCTAGACTCTCTTCAATATATTAGTTTCCCTTCTGTACTGAGGAGCCCAGACATGGGCATGGTCCTCCAGGAGTGGCCTCACCAGTGCTGAAGAGAGGAGAAGAATCACCTCCCACAGCCTGATGGGAGTGCTTTACTGTGATAATTTCAACTGGAATTTGTTTTGTAAGGAGTGATCACAGGATCAAGGAGCCATTTTTTGGATCTTTGATTTTTTGAGGTTTTTTGGGTTTGTTTTGTTTTATTTGTTTGTTCTATGAAAGTAAGTACACAAAGAGTATATATTGTATTTAATTTGAAGTGATATTCAGGTAACACATGAATTTTTACAAGATATGGAGCAGAGATAGCAGGTCAACAGAATAGAAACAAAATGGCCTAACACAGGCATGAAGACATAAGACCTTGTTTTTTAAGTCAGGAAAGTCACAAGTCGCATTATTTTTGTAAGGATACACCAGAAAAAAATTTTGCTTTTAGCAATATTTAATCACACTGATGTCCTATAGGGAAATGTACAAAAAAGTTAAAAAACTCAAATTAATTGGAGTTTTCTTTTTTTAATTTAAATAAGCTAAGCCCTGTAGCACCTAGCATGAGTTGGGGGTCCTTAAACATTAATTAAAAAGGAATAGACAAAAACAGGAGAGTAATTTAAGCATAAATGAACTGTCCAGAGAACCTTAGAGAGGTGGAGGCTGTAAATCACTACAAGTGGCACCCAGTTGTTTGGCACCAGGGGAACCTTGATGGGCTTATCTCTACACAGTCCTATACCTGACCCCAAAAGAGACTCTAGACAAGCTCCCCAACAGGACCAATCCCAGACTGACTTCTGGAAGATATTTACTCTTCCCACTGACAGTTAGGTCTTACATATTTACCACGATCATGGGACCAGAATTCTGAAAAAATTTAATAAAGGGGAGAACTATATTTTCAAAGAATTTTGGTTTTTTAATTTAAGTAACATGTTTAATAATCCTGCCATGGTTTTGAACTAAGTATATAAAGATTATTTCAGAAATATATGAAATATTATTTTTATTGCATTAAAAACTATCTAGATTTATCAGAATACAAAATTGGAGTTCCCATCCAAAAGAAAAATACTCTGTTTCTCTGTTGTCATAAATTAGTGCAAAATGCTCTTAATTAAATGAATCTTGATCCACCAAGTTTTTGACATGAAGTTACAGAAATATCCAGATATTTTATGATGTATGGGATCTCAGGAATTTTTTTTTTTAATTTATCTGCATGTGCTTAGGCATGATAGTTAGTGCTTCTCACTCTCATAAGAAATGTATCTGCCAGAGCCATTTCACTGGGATAAATTTTAGTAAGGTGGTCTTGCCGATTACAATTAAAGGTGTCCCAATCCATGTTTCAAGTAGCAAATAGCCCATACCTAGTTTTCTGTGACATAATGGAAACTAGGAAATTGTTCTGTCAATTACAATTAGAAGGGTGAGTACCATGGTAAAAGGTCACTCAGCCTTTGGCTGAAGTGAATTAGTTTCAAGAAGATGTTTTTAATACTACAAAATATTAATGTAGCAAAACAGTAGACTCTGTTGGTGATGAATGGTGTCCACCAGTACTTTGAAGTCTATTCTTTTTTATGTTTTTCTTCAGATTCAATTATAAGAAACATAAATACTATACTGAAAACTTTGATTTCTGTTCCCATAATCCAGTCAAAAAGAATTAAGATGGCAGCCTTAAAAGTCAATCAAATGTTCAGTTATTAGTACTCAGAATAAAACAAATTAAAAACCTCTCAGCCATACATTTTGCTGTATCTTGCTAAGGCATTTTAACTAAAGGAAAAATAAATCTTCTTCTTAATTTTTGTTAAAAATAATCATGGATTAGATAAATGATCACAGAAAAAGCCTCACACGAAACATGTTCATGACCAGAATTTATGTGAAACCTTCATACATATTAAATAAATTAATTCTCAGATCTGAGAATCACTATTGTTCTTCCAAAATAGCATAAACATATGCATTTACATATGCACTGGAACATTTAGGATTCAGGCAGGCATTAGAAAATGGCAAAGACAGTGACAAATGCATTAAAATAAAAGGCAAATGCCGCAATATTCAATTCACTGCATCACAATCTTGAAAAAATAAGCAGTTGTTTTAGATCTTTAATCCCTTTGTGCTGCTTTCATTGCAGACAGACAAATATGGAAACAAACAAACTGGGTTTTCAGAAACTGATGTTTTATCTTTAGGTTGTTGATTACTATAACAAGGCATTTTTCGAATTATCTTTAGTACTTCTTTCCCCCCAAATAATTTCTTTTATATTTCATATATTTTATTTTTTCTATTAATACAATAGGTCATTCAAAATTACCTCTTTCTCAATATTCATAGAATCACAGAATTGCTGGGTTTTGAAGGGATCTTCAAGATCATCCTATTCCAAACCCATCCCTGTCATGGGCAGGAATGACGTCTGCTAGACCAGGTAACTCAAAGCCCCATCCAACACGGCCTTGAAGATCCACAGCCTCTCTGGGCAACTTGTTCCAGTGCCTCACCACTCTCAATGTAAAATATTTCTTCCCAATACCTAATCTAAACCTGATGTCTTTCCCCCTCATCCTGTCACCACACGCCCTTGTGGAAAGTGCCTCTCCAGATTACCTGTAGGCTCGCTTTATGTACTGGAAGGCTGCTAGAAGGTGTCCCCAAAGCCTTCTTCAGTCTGAACAATCCCAAGTCTCTCAGCCTATCTTCACAGGACAGGTGCTTCAGCTCTGTGACCAATTCAGTGGCCCTCCTCTGGACTTGGTCCAACAGTTCTTATGTTGGAGCTGGATGTAATACTTTGGGTGGGGTCTCACAAGGACGAAGTAGAGGTCAGCTCACTTGACCTGCTGGCCATGCTTCCTTCAATGAAGCCTGGGATATCATTATTTTTTTCATCTGTAAAACTTTATTCCTGGGTCATGTTGAACTTCTCATCCACCACAACCCCAAAGTCCTGCCCCTCAAGGCTGCTTTCAATCTATTCTTTACCCAGCCTGTACCAGTGTTTGGGATTGCCCTGAACTAGATGCCGGACCATGCACTTCGCCATGTTGAACTCTTGAACATTTACATGGGGTCATCTCTCAAGGTCCCTTTAGGTGGCATCCCTTCCCTTCAGTATGTCGACCACACCACACAGGTTGCTGTCACTGGCAAACTTGCTGAGAGTGCGCTCAATCGCACTGCCCATGTCACTGACAGAGATGGTCAATAGCAACAGTGTCAACACCAATCCCTGAGGGAACACTCCTCACTGGTCTCCACTTGGACAGAGAGCTGTTAACCACAATTCTGACAGCAGTCATCTAGCCCATTCCTCAACAGATGAACTACTCAGCAGAAAAGTCCATGTCTCTCCAGTTCCCAGACAAGAACATTATATGGGACAGTGTCAAATATTTTGTACAAGTCCAGGTAGACAACGTCTGTCACTCTTCCCTTATCCACCTATCCTATAAACCAGAGGATCTGCTTTATGATCTTTTCAGATACAGAGGTGAGACTGATTGGCCTGTAGTTCCCCAGGTCTTCCTTTTGTAACTTGAAAAACTGGGACTTGACACTTTTCTGGTCAGTAGGATCTTCACCAATCTGTCACAACCTTTTCAATATTGTAGATAGTACCTTAGCCCCTTGAAAGGGCCCAATTTGATTTTTATTTATGCCTCAACATGTGTTTCACATGGCATGAAAAATTACCATTTCTACCAGCTTTTGAATAGCTCCAATGACAGAAACTCAACAATCTCTCTGGGTGTCCTGTGCCAGTACTTGGCCCACCTCACAGCAAAACGTGTTTTCCCAAACCATATAACATTACCATCTTTTTTCCTGGAAAAAAATTGCAATCCTGAATTGTATCATAGAGTTCATAGATTCACCTATGTTTTACTAACATTGACACTGAAGTATCTCAAAAACAAAAGATAGTGTGAAATTTTTAATTTAATTAAGTCAGCTAGAGTTTCTCCACAGATTTCAAAAGAGTGAAAAATTTACTGATAGTCTGATTTCTAGAAAATCTTACAGCATTGGATCAACAGATGGCTGAAAATACCATGAATAAATAGATGCAGGACTTTTATTTAAATTAAGCAATATGGGTATTTCTCAGCTGTGCAATGTAATACAACAGCATCTGCCTTCCATATACACAACTTTGATGAACTTTTAGAACCAAAAAAATATAGAAGTGACATTTTTCCTTAAATAAAAGTACTTAATTTGAAAATCTATGCTAACATTAATGACTCAGGTAAATAATGTCAACGGTTTTTCTCTAGAGTCAAGTTGCAATAGAAAGAGATAAGGTATCTTACACATCTGAATTTTAAGAACACTAATGCTATTAATTACCCATTATAATGAAGAAATCATGCAGGTCTAGAAGAAACTCTCTCAACAACACCTATATTTTCATGTTGATAACTTGTAGCACAAATTTTTATATGTGCCTTATGATTTACTTCATAGTGTTACTCTATCTAATGGAGACAGTTTAAAGAACAGGAACAAATGGTTTCTTTATTCACTTTTTCAAACTTATTTGCAATTCAGAAAATACTATTCCATGTTGCTGTCTGGCTATATAATAACTCTAAATAGTACTATACAGGCAGAACTCTTCTGGATGTATTTTATTTGAAAACTGATGGATTCTTGTCTAACAAAGTAGCTTCAAATTATTTCTTCAGATTTGTAACCCATTCATCAAAAAAAAAAAAAAAACCTGCATGAAAGAACACCTTATCCATCAGGAATATGTGAATGTCTAACAGTATAATAGAGAGGGTGAGTAACCTATGGCTTTGACAACTTTATTCATTCACATTCTGTACATCAGCCCTCATTAGCCCAAGTTGTTATATGTTGGTTAGTATTTCAGCCCTGTTCACCTCTTCAATTCTTACTAGAGTAGTTACAAGTCTGGAAAAGTATTATTTTATGGCAGAGATCTTTGATGGGTCAGATATTAATTAGAGGAGTAAAGAAATTCTTACTGAAATACTCTGTGCCGTTTTGACCCATCTTCACTGTACCACAACACCAAGGTGGTCTTTTGAGACACACTCAGTACTATACTTGCCACAAATTATTGAACATTCATTTGAAGAGCAGATCTAGTGAGATATAAATATCTGTCTTTTTTTTGTTGTTATGAATTTCATGGTGTGCCTCCACCCTGGCCTGACCTTTATTTCGCATAACCCTGCTCAAGCAACGACGAGCAGCAGTTGTAATTGGGTGCACATGGTCACAGTGGTTTCGTAGGATGCCAAGTAGATCTGTGTGAGACAGATAATGCAATAGCCAAGGGCTGTTCTAGGCAATTCACCTAACCAGAGTGCTGGTCAAGGGCTGATTCAAGACAAGTATGGAATAAACTAATATCTGTAGTCAACAGGTAGTCAACTCCGTAAGTTAATTATCTAACTCTGTAAATAGTGGACAGCCCAGAGCCTATTGAGTCTCTGGCACAGAAGCAGGCTGCACATCAGGATTTCTCCTTGAGAAGGGACATGTCTCAAAGTTACTCTTTGAGGATGAGAGACTTCTTTTTGCTGACATACCGGGTAAGTGAATTGGAATGAACGCACTCAAATTTTGAAACCTTAACTAAAAGGATTAATTATGACATAAAGAGTTTAACAAGTCTGGGACTAATTATGGACCCAGGCACATGTAAACTTCCCTCTGAGAAGGTGTTAGTGATGCCTTTCTGAACCTCATGGCCCAACAGGAGAGTGTCCCTGACAGTTTTGTCTGACTCTGTTCTCTATGCAGTAAATATAAACTAGTATACCTGGCCATCTAATCCTGTTAAATCACTGTCACATTTACTATTAAACTTTGCTAAATTGCTGGTTTATATCAATAAACATTTTGTAACTTCCCTGTTACAAGTGAAGCGGGACACTCCAACCACAACAAAGAGGTAACCTACTAAAGGCCTTATAGCACAAAGACACTTACCTATATACTTTTCAAAGTTGGGGAGCGAACAGAAATCTAGTCAGAGAAGGAACACAGAAAAGAAGGTCTTTAAGGAGAACAGTAAGTGCCCAGTATTGTGATTGATCCTTTGTTTTCATTCATGACCGTTTCTTCTTTCTCAATATATGAACTTGCACTAGATGACAAAAATGAATTGTGTCTGAGAAACAGATAATGGACTGTAGTCAAAGCTAGATCCAAAAACTCATTCAGGTGTCTCCATCAGTAAGAGAAAGAAGAAAGTAATGGATGCTGATGAACAAAAACCTTCAAACAAAGAAAAACCCTTATAGTCTGTTAGGGGTTTTTAGGGCTTATTTTTTGGGGGGTTGGGTTTTTTTAAGATATGGATGAATGACTTTTTTAGGTTTTAAAAAGATAATTTTAATAAGGCAAATAAAATACTTTTAGTGAAGAGTGTAAGTAAATCAAACTACTACCTATGTTCACTTAACATCTGAAATGAGAAAGCAAATTAAATTACACTCAAACCATATAACTATAGAAACACCTTGGAAACTGAAGTAGAAATACTTTATTCAGTGTTATAGAAGTTACTGAAATAGTTGCTATCAACATACGGATAACTCTATTTAGAGTTCTAGAGTCATATATGTTAGCTAAAAAACAAAACTGGTTGGAGGTAAAATCTTAATTTTGATTGTTAGGGTCTCATACAAACAAGAAACCTGTTCACCAAAAACAGTATTCAAGTGTATTTCGGGATTGTAGCTTCAAATTAAAAACCTTCATCTATTACCTTTTGTCTATATCTCTCAAAATACCCAGTTTCAGAAAACAAAACACACCAAAAAAAGCACTCTGTGTCAGGATAACCTTTGACTTCCCTATCTTTCCCTCTTTCTTTCCCATTGGATTGTAACATTCATCTAGATAAGGAAAAATTCCTCAAGTTTGAGCAGATTCTGTACATCTCTCAAGGCACACAAATTCCAGACATATTCAGAAATTAGGAGCTGTTCCTTCTAAACATTCTGGGAACTTCTGTATGTTAGACATGTACGTGTTTTGAGTACCTTTGACACAGGTTGTAAAACATTCATCATGTTGAAGCTATCTATGCCCACAGATTCAAGATTCAGGGAATATAAAAAGAACTTCAAAGAGCACTACAGCTTCAAACCTGAGTTTAATTAGTTATTTATTAACCCAGATTGATGGATGAGGAAAAAAATTGATCAAAACCGGAATTACCTTTCACTGTATCTCCTGCTGTGAACTGGAGAACTCCTCCACACCCACATGACTGTCACTTCCCAGTGGGATCTGCTACTGATTTGGAAAAGGCTGCCACCCAGGCAGGGGCCAACAGAAGGAGCCTCCAGGGCAGCAGACAGACACACTCAGTTAATTTCGAGTAGGGCCCCAGCAGAAAGGTCACGAAATTCCCACCACTGTCATCTTCTGCCTCGCACTGTGTCTTGGGGTGATTCTATGACCATACTGTATTCCCCATCGCCTGCTTGATTTCTAGTGTACCTTTAAATTGCAAAGGGCGGAGAGAGAAGCCGAGAGAACTCTTCAAAGCGGCCAGCTTGACCTTGCAACTAGAATGGTTTGCATTCTTTTCTCTCCCGATTCTGACAACATTTGGTTGGTTAGAGGATTTTTGCTCTCTAGTCGCTTCGGCTTTCAGCGGAGAAGGGACTGTGATCTGCCTCAGCGGCTTCTTTTCCTTTTTAGACTGTTTTGGGCTTGCGTTTCCTCTGCAACCAGCTGCCATCTCCGGACCTGCTCGGCAGGACCCTCCAAGGGGGCTCGTCGGACCCTGCCTGGCCAGCCCGGCCCAGCTTAGGACTGCAGGTTTTACCTACAGAAAGAACTCTAAAATCCATAGTCCTCTTTTAGGGGACAGGGGAGGGGGTTTCAATATCTTTTTTTTTCCGTGACAGCGGAGGACTCTGTTTGTTAAATAAATAGTTTTTTTTCACTTTCACTCGAAAAATAATTTTCCTGAACCCGTGGAGGAGGTGCTGCCAGGGCCTACTTGCCTGGCAGGCAAGAGAAAGAGAGAAATGTCCCTCTCGGGTTGTTTCCTCCTGGATTTGTATCCAAACTGGCACACAGTGAGAGCCACAGGGTGCTAGAAGCTTGCTGTAATTGCTGAAGACACATTCCTCCCAAGGAAGATGGTGCGACCAGCCTTAGGACACAAAGGAATATTGAAAGATGAACATAATGAGCAGAGATAAAGGATAAATACTATATCCTAAACACTAGAATACTCCCTAACTTTTAGGGAAGTTTTTCTGAATCAGATCATTCTGACTGTTTAAGCTTTAAAACATCAAAAGTACTAACAGTTGTTTGCTCTGCATATGCATATGTATACATATATGTACATATACAGACGTTTTGTCCCCAGCAATGGACACAGTGTCCCAACTTTTACACACAGCTCAGATACACCAGCTGTGTACAGACTGGCCATCAACATCTCCCTGTGAATAAGTACCAGACATTTCCCTCGTCAGTCTACCATTAGTCCCATTACAAGAAGTCTAGACACTTAAATAAGCTGTAGAAGCTTCAGACAGCTAATGGTTCTCTGTCCCCAGGCATTTGGCACCTAGCTACATCCTTCTGTTCAGCTTAGTTCCAAGTTCCTTTGGCAGATACTTTTCATAGTATATAATGAGAGCACAACAACAAAGGAAGCTGAGGTGCAGTAAGACAAAACTGATGAATAGTATGAAAAATTCAAGTAATGTGGATCACTGGGACCAGAGTGTAGCCATCTGAGAGTTCTTACAGAACTAAAATTCAAAGTATCAGCATCATGGGTGAACTATGCCTTTTTAAAATACAGCTTCTTCTCCATGTAGTGACGTCCCTAATGGATTTCTGTCCATAAAAGAGAAGCCAAAGAAAGAAATAGGAATTAGAGGTTGGACAGTTTCTACACAATTCCCTGGAAACCCAGTGCTTGATTTGAAGTCGAAGTAAGGTTGCTCCAGTTTTCGGCTCAGATTTTTGCTTTTATTCAGCCAAGATACTTGAGAACAGAAAGCATGGCATAACTACAAATTAAGTGGCTATGTGAAATGTGTAGCATGTATATGTGATTTTGTGAACTT
The DNA here is from genome assembly GCA_013398955.1 of Callaeas wilsoni. Taxonomy (NCBI): domain Eukaryota; kingdom Metazoa; phylum Chordata; class Aves; order Passeriformes; family Callaeidae; genus Callaeas; species Callaeas wilsoni. The sequence continues at coordinate 29,365 of VWPU01016755.1, forward strand.
AGTTGCATGTGCATCTTACCTAAGTTATTTTTACTATTGTCAGATTTATAATAATAATTTTATATCTCGTCCTGACCGCTCCTTCTATGTCAGAGTTAATTCCCACGTACAAGTTTTCATTTGAACTCACCTTTAAAATCAAACAGAACTGAATATTGACCTGTAAAACCTTCATATTTGGAGGTCTTTCCCAAGAAACAACCTCCCATCCCTAAGCATTTGGCAATGGGGAAAAATATAATAATTAATTACAAAAACACAGTCTAAAAAGGAAGTAGATAAGTGCAAAACATGTTGTGGGTATCTGATGACTCTAGAATTTCTATAAGCATTCAGTTACTTCTAGGCTGTAGAAGCTTTAACTAGGGTTGAAAAACATTTTAAGAAATCTAGACACCTAACATGTTTCTCTGCCTATATGTTGTGTGAGAATCTCTAGATTCTCCACATAATGCCCGAACAGAATTAAGCATCTAAGAGAAGTGCCTGGCTACACCCAGAAAAAAAATAAAGTTACTTAAATCAGGAAACATGGAGAAGAAATAAGTATTTCATGTCCAGGTATAATTTCTTTACATAAGCACAACTTTTAGGATTACATATATACTTGTCTGGTCCCATAAACACACAGCAGTTACTTTTTTATTTAAGTGAATTAAATGCAAGTCCAGCTGTATGAAGTCAGATTTCTTGAAATCTGAATGTTACAGTCTAAATGTATACATCTGTATTTGCTGGCAACTACTTTATTTTTAGAGGTTAAAACATATTTTAGAACATATGAAAAATCTACTTAATTAAATGAATGCAGTTTCTGTAACAAATTATTGCTTTTTTAACATACAGATATTACTTGGAGATGTTTAAATACAAGTCACCTGTTGGACATAATTTATTTGAATTTTTTTTGACACAATATTAGAATCTTAATTTCGGTTTCATTAAATTACCCAGTAAGATTCACTTTCGTCTCCTTCCTCTGCTTTTTTTTTTTTAAGGCAACCAATCCAAGATAAAGCTATTTAAAATATATATTAACAAACATAAAAAGTGAAGTATTCTTAAAATTAAGAGTTTAAATGAACATTCATTTTTAAGAGAATTTTTTTTTCTTACCTGAACAAGTGATTTTCACAGTCCTGTGATAATCATATATTCTTTTCTGGCATAGGAAGAAGAAGTAAATTGAAATGCATGAGAAGATTTATTGACTGTTGGCTTAGGTATCTTAAGTGCCTTGTTTCATTAAGTGAAACCTAATTTTGGACAGATTTGAGGCTAAGGAGAAACAAAAGAGAAGGAAAAGGGAATTAGGAAAGAGGCAAGACAGAGGAAATAGAAGGTAGGGAGAAGTGGAGGCAGGAAGGAGGCTCAAGCTCCTTGGAGAATGTCTTCACAACTAATAGTAAGCGGAATTCAAAAGAACTGTCTGCCTTGTCAAAGAGACAGTAACTTATTCTGCCAGGAGCAGTGGTTTGTTCTTGTTGGCTCATTTTTACAATAAATTTGCTTTGCAATTCATGTCAGCTTTTCTTGCAGATTATAGGGAGAGTATAGTCAACATGAAAAAATAGAATGTATTCTTCCTAGTGAAACACTCTATAGGAAGTGTATTAATCTATACAACTGACCATTCGATGAAGGCATATGAATAAGCTCCTTCCTCATAGACTGCAGGTTCTCTACCTTCAATATTTTTCTTCAAAACCACTTAAAAATGCATCCTTGTATCAAGGTGATGCGTAAGGCCCCAAAAAACTCGCTCAACAAGACTTTTAAAAGGGCTTATAGTTGTTCATGTATTCTGAGTTAGACACATGAGAGAAATACCAACAAGATACTCTCAAGAGGTCAAAACCACAAGAAAAACTTTACTGATAACTTCAGAAAAACAGAGAACTTTGGCAAAAGGCTTACTGTAACACTCAACACAGAGCACTTCTCAAAGCATTACCTTACCCCATTCAATGTAGCAACTCTAAGCCCATTCACCTTTAAGTCATTCAAAAATTTTGAGGAAAAGAAAATTAGAAGAAGAAAGCGATACAAAATATATAGAAAAGGACACATATAGTTACCAACTCCTAGGTTCCAACAGTGTTCAGCTGATAGTAAATTACAAGAGAAGGTAGGGTCAAGACACATACTCACCTCATGTTCAGCTTTAAATACCCCTCGGCCTTCCTGGGCCATTCCCCCAGGTGGGATTTCTGATCATTTGGCCACTCAGGAGCTGGGTTAGGGGCTCCAGGGGCAGGTGTGGAACATTGTCCTCAGTGTGAGAGGAACTGGCAGCAGCTGCCAGGCTGGGATACAGACTTTGGGGATGGGGAGTGTGGAGCAGGGCACTTCCTCACCAGGGCAAGGCCCAATCTGACCCTTTCCCTGTACACATGCACCACAAAATGTCTTGAGACTTCAATATCTCCAGCCTCTCATATGAGAGAATTTGGATCTATAACTAATGTGCTAAACAGGCACAGAATCTTAGGATTTTTAGTTTCTCAGGTGAAGCAAGTTATGAAAACCAACCTGTGTTTGGGAGTGGTCAAACAGCTAATGTAATGCAACAGTTTCATTTTGCTTATCTCTCTATCACCACAGGAAAGAAGTTTAAAAAAAAGTAATAAAACATTTCAGACATATATTTATGCATCAAAGCTAGAAACCTTAGAAAAGCACTTAAAAAAACTCCATTATTTTTGTTTATCTCATCAAAATGAGAAGATAATTGGAAATGTTGAGGAATTTAATGGTAATAATTGAGGTAATAATTAAATAAACTTGTGCTAATTTTTCTCTCTTTTAATCATTAATAAGCAATGCATTTAACAGTCCTATGACTGTAAATGGTTCTTTAAGTAGTCTACAAAGATGTGCCATAAGCTGAATCTCTGTATACACTTGCACCAGCGGACATCCTGTAAGCATCACAGACACCTTAGACTGGCCAAGATCTGCTGGCCAAATATGATATGAGCACATTGCTGTAGGCATCACTACAATATAATGCTGTGGATGTTCCTTATCTTGTCACCAAGGGAAATACTCCTTTATACACTGTCTTTCTGTCTCGGGCATTCCTGTCTCCAGTCAGTTTACTCCTTCTGCAGTTGGGCCTTCGTGCTAGATCATTCCCTGGTCACAAATTACTACTGCTGAGCAGTTGCCAGTTGAATTTCCCCTTCAGATGTCTGGAGAAAGGCTAGGCAGAAGGCAATTCAAGAAGCTTAGGTTAAAAAGCCTTTGAACAAATAGTTATTCACACATCAGTTAAATTTATATCAACTACAGAAGCAATGTAGTCCTTTGTATTACAAGAATAAAAGAACTTTTTACCTATTATCTGAAGTACTACTTCTTCTAAGGATAATACTTTAAAAAGACAGTTAGATTTGAAATAATAATGAAAAAAACCCTTTATTTTAAGTGTAGTATATTGCAAGTAAAAACTGCAAAATCATGGGGGGAAATAATGTCACCAGTCTTGAAAAATAGCTAGGGTTTTCTTTTGCATTTGTTGATTTTTGTCATCATGAATAGCCAAATAATTATATCAATAAATTCATAAATAAGAGAAAAACTGGTTGAGTTAGAGATAGTTCTGAAATTAAAGAAAAAGTAAATGCTGCAAATAAAAGTATTTTCTTAGGTCTGGTTACAGACCTTTATGCATGATGCACTTGTTTAGTTAGCACAGTAAGAGTCAAAGACGGTGCAGCTGAACTCTTTTCTGCCCTTGGCTGCCTATTTTTCATTAGGAACTCAATATCATCTATTACAAACATTATTTTGTTGGGATTTTTTCCTGAATTAATATGAAAAATAGTAACTAAATCTAGCATAATCTAGCATTTCAGAAAACAAGCTAGTCTCTTGAAGTACTATAGATGAATTATTCTTATTTTACAGCCTGGGTCCAAATCAGCATATTCCTCTGTATTTCCCCAGACATACATTCGGTCATTCTTCTCTCTGTTTAAAACATTCTATTCAGAGACCAGTGTTTCAATAGCCACTAAATTATTTCAAACAATTTACTGGAGCATTAATTGTATCAGCTTCTTCTTTTAAGTTTGTAAATAGAAGTTCGGTTTCCCAAAAACCTATTTTTGCTTTAATATGTTTCAGACAAAAAAAAATGAGAAAGAATACTGTTCTGCTCCTTTGAGTTGCTGGTTTAAATAAAGGATAAATTTATGTCTGTCTTTGAAAGACTTCATACTGTGGTGTTGGAAAATGTATTGTGAACCTCTTGAAAACCAGCACACATCTGAGATTACTGTAGGTCACTAGCACCATTTGGGTCACATCAGGATTGAGCTACAGATGTTTTAAATACTGTCACTTTTCATCATTTATATTTTAATGGTCAGACACTGCTGATGCATTTTGATGCTAGAGGGTGAAAAAGGCTATTTGGAAATATAAGCCATGTAAAGTTGAAAAGCCTCCCCCAGCACACTATACACATTCAGACAGCAGGGGACTTTATCAGAGGTGTGTTGAACTAAGCCTGGTTAACTCAGATGAAAGAACCGATCTCTTGAACAGGATGAACACAATTTGTGCTACCAGATTTCCCTCATATACCCCAGCACTCCACTGATTTAAAAAGGATGTTAAATTAAAGCTATAGCATAGCAGCAGGGAGATGGTTCCAGCAGAGATGGCATGAAAATTAACTTTCTTATAGCAAAAGCTGTTGCATAAGAGACTGAGAGGGCAGGGGAGGATGAGGTTGAGGCTGTGTTTAGTTCTATGACATAAGCAATATCTCTGAAATTTATGAAGATGATAACAATATTTCAGCAAAGTTTTAATCAGGTAGTCAAAGTTAAAATGAGCCAATTTTACTGCTCCTACAATGAATGACATAATCTTAGAAAAAGGCAAAAGAACTATGGAGTGCTGATTCTGATCTCAGTAGCACCTAGCAGGCCCTTGGTATCTTTGGCCGTTGTGAGGAGCAGTTCCTTCTAATCCTAGAGATTTTTCTAAATTGCGAGATATTTCTTCTCCATAGGGAGGTCTATGTACAAGCCTCTCAGTTAGGCAGGCATCTAAGAAACTTGCTGGAGCATATTAATCCATATTTGAGTATTTCTCTGTCCATACTTGAATATTTCTTTCAGGGCAAATTAGGGTCTTGTGGGGAATAGTGTGCACACATATTTTGTTCTGGTATGGAACCATCACATAGCCTCATCTGCTCATTTAGTTTCTGGAACTAATAAAAAGACAAATATTTTATATTTAGTTTAGACTTAAATGTTAAGTTTAAAACTCTTCTGACTCCAGGGGTACTTCCTATTTGTGGACAGAGCCCACTTCAGTTCCTAGCATCACAGAATCACAGAGTAATAGAATCAGAGAATTACAGGCTCAGAGAGTGCTTGAAGTTGTAAGAGACCTTTGGAGCACATCTAGTCCAATTCCCCCTGCTGAGACAGAACCACCTACAGCTAGATGTCCTGGACCATGCTACCATGTCCTGGACTGTATCCAGATGGTTTTTGAATATCTCCAAGGAGGGAGATCTCTGGGCAACCTCTCCCAGTGCTTGGTCACCCTTACAGTAAAGTACCTTGATGTTTGGAGGAAACTGCCTGTGTTTCACTTTCTGTCTGCTGCCTTTGGTCCCTGGGCACCCCAGAAAACAGCCTGGCTCTATTGTCTTTTCACCTTCCTTCAGGTAATTAGATAAACTGATGAGATTTCCCATGGTCTTTCTCTTTTTCCAGCTGAAAAGTCTCAGATCTCTCATTCTTTCCTTGTACTGGAGTTTTCCGTGTCCATTAATCATCTCTGTAGCCCTATCAGACTATCAATGTCTGATTAATATTTCAGGCAACAGATTAAATTCTTCAGAAGTAATATGTTTGTGAATTATACTCATTAGAAGAAATGTTCAAAAATTTGATCTGATGAGATTGATAATAGAAAAGAAATTCAAAGGTTTTGGATATTTCTCATTTCTTGTAACTTTATTTTTGAGACTTCCTGAAACATATACATATGGTTTAGGACTAAAACAGTGCTTCTCACTTTTAAAAGTAACTTATTTTGATTAAAAAATTACAGTTTTTGAAATAAAAACCTACTTTTAACCTTGAAGTTATGAAGTGTTACAGAGGAATCTGTAATAGACAGATTAGAAGTTTAGTGGAAGGATGATCCACACAATGAACTCCTTCTTTGCTTTCAACATTGTTGATAAATTCAACAGTGCACCATTACTGTATTAAGATAATACTGGTTTTCACCAAATAGAGTGCTAGAAGGGGTTTGAGCTATTATTATGAAAAGCTGTTTACTACATAACACACAGTTAATGCTTTAGTCTGTCATAGTTCTTAGTATCTCAAACCTTTCTCTACAAATATTATGTTGATTCAGTCTTTACTGATACACATGCATCTTTACTGATATCTATACTGATAAATATGCAGTCATTAGGAAAAAATATTTTTAGTTTCCTTTCTCAACAGATTGGAGCTTCCTCACTAGGAAATGCCTGTAATTTTTTTGGAGAAGTTCTTAAAATGTGTAAGAATCACTGAAAACTGAAAATCACTCCAATATCCCAGGTATGAACTACATTTTAGGTTATGCATGGCTTCATTTTACTGTTTTGAAGACACTATGAGAATGTTACTATTTCTTTCTTCATTTGAGAATTAGAGAAAGGTTTTATGATTTCAGACAGGCATTAAAACTTCAGAGAGTTGTTATAGCAATATCTCTGACATAGACATGAGTGATAATATACTCCAGTTTTAACTCTTCTGCCTGTGAAGACAAAGAATTTCGTACAGTTTAATGTTGTATAAGAAAAAAAAATCCATATTATTTAATACTTTATTGTAGTTGCAAATATGTTAAGTCCTTTCATGGTTTAACCTCTGCTGGCAACAAAGCACCATCACTCATTCCTCGCACACTAGAATGGGGGAGAGAATGGGAAGAGTAAAAGTGAGAAAACTCATGGGTTGAGATTTATAGGTAAATCAAAAGCCCTGCACTCAAGCAAAGCGAAACAAGCAATTCATTCACTGCTTCCCATGGACAGACAGGTGTTCAGCCATCTCTAGGAGAGCAGGACTCCATCGCAAGTATTGTATACTTGGAAAGACAAATGCCATCACTCCAAATATCCTTCCCTTACTTCTTCACTCAGCTTTCTATGCAGAGTGTGATGTCATATGATATGGAATATCCCTTTGGTAAGGTGGGATCAGCTGTCCAAGCTGTGTCCTCTCCCAGCTTCTTGTGCTCTCTCAGCCTCCTTGCTGGTGGGTTGGGACAAGAAGTAGGAGAGACCTCGGCTCTGTGTGAGCACTGCTCAGCAATGACAAAAACATATATATATATTATCAACACAGCAAAAGTCCGAAACATAGCCCTATACCAGCTACTATGAAGAAAATTAACTCTATCCCAACAAAAAATCAGCATAGTCCTTCAGTGGAAACATGGGAATACTTTAAAACTGACTCAATGAAAAATAGGAGATGAGAAAGAAGGAAAAGATAAGAAGGACACAGACTATAAGCAAGATTAACTTTTTTAAAAAGTAAATAGTATTCACAATGGAGGATTTAAAAACCCATACAGACCAGGAATTTCACACAACACTTATACTGAATATATAGATAAAGTTTAAATAATGAAAAATCAAGATGAGATTAATCTTGTGCTCTGGAGGATAGGTCACTCAGTCATTCCCTAGGCCTACATACAACAGTCCCATGGTTGTGACAGCTACCACCAAAACTGATAAACAGCTGTGCTTTTTGTATCATCTTTCCTTACAGGGAAATTTTTTAAAAAGTAAAAAAATAAGAAGGATGGTGACTAATGCAGAATCAAAGGAGACACACTTTTTAAAAAGTCAAGTAGATAACTCACTAGATGAAGTAAAAAGAAATCAAAAGGATTAACATTAATAAGTCGAGGGAAATTCCCTGAGGAATAGAGGGATAGTACAAGGTGGTGGTGGTAGTAGCTGGCATATGCCCTTACCTAAGGTGCCTAAAATGTGCGAATGGTGAATGTGTCTCATGTAGTGTCTTGCTACTATCTCTCTGGAAGTATAAAATGTATAAATCAGAATACATCATTCCAATACAATTCTAGTTGAAAAAATGATCAGCAGAAAAATATATACTTTAACTCTTGGAGAGTTTTACATGTATAGTTGGCCATATTTTGAGTAGAGTAGTATCCTGGGTAGAGGTTGTTTTACTCTTTTCTATAGATTTCATAGTGAGATCAGAAAATACAATATCATCCTATATTTTCTTCAGTATACACAACGATATTTGATTTTATTGCCCAGATTTTATTTATTCAGATCTTGGATTTGCTGAATTTCAGTACGTGTCACAACACCAGCCTTTTCTTGGAGGCAAACAGTGGAAGAAGAGACTGAACTGTGTCAAGACTTTTTCACGTTACCAAAGTTCTTAAGTCTCTTAATTGTAGGCTTCCAGATGTCTTTCAGGAGATGGTCAAGTGATGTCTCATGCAAATTACTTGGCTTCTATTTTGTATTACTGAGAATAAAGAGTGTGTTGCAACTGTTTATGAGGTGCTTACTATTATGTGTTTTCATAAATGGATTAGATGAACCTAACAGTACTTGGAGTGGAACACTAGATGCCTAATTACTAAGGAAGTTCATTCCATAGTTCTCAACCATTCCCTCACCAGTAAATGTCAATGTCGCTGGGATTTGAATCTTCACTTAACAAACAGAAGATAGAAATAATCCATTACCTTGCATGCCTAACCTCGTTAAACTAAAAAGTTTTAAATGACTGAGAAATGGGGGGTGTGTTTTACTACCTTTTATAAAAGATTCATAACACTTTCATGATTCAGTGAGATCACTGAAATATTATTTTGTTAAGTATTAAAATTTAAGCTATGTTTTGACATTTAGAAGATGCTTAGGGCTGTGAATAAGCTGCTGCTCTAAACAGAAAATATGCTGTGCTATGCTTTGCTGTGCGGGTATAAAAGACCTGTTTCACTTGGTTTCTTTCATGCAAACGGCAATTCTTAAGTTTTAATTCCCCATTCAACAGCTGGAAGAGCTGGAAGAGCTAACAGATCCCGTTGATCGTGGCTTTTAGACTACAACTACTTCACTTGTAGGTATATCAGTTACCATAACTATTATGTTATTTAGAATGTTGAAATTCCTGGCATTTTAGGGACTGTTGGTTACACTGTTTTTTATCACTTCAGTGAAGATCAAAGTTTTCAAGTACTTTCTTCATGCAATTTTCACACAAGACAAGGTGTTTGTCAAGTATTTGAGTATGTGGTTAGTCTGTAGCTTATGTATAACCAGGAGCAACATATCTGGAATTTGGGAAGAAGATTATTACAGGATAGATTACATCTTTCATCCTTTATTTGAGGGAAAAATATCTTTGAGAAAGAACTGTCTCATTCTATAAAACTATTAGCAGGATAGCTAAAGGCCAAAATTTACAGTAAAACTCCTTTTGAAAACATAGTTATTCATCTCTGCAAACCACATTGAGATTCTTATTCTGTCAAGAGCACTTCCTAATAACACAGAATTATTTTTCTGATTGCTGCTCGGTAGTTATATGTGAAATTGTCTAGTAGCGAACAATTACAAGGCATGATAAGACAAAAGTTTTGCTTTTCTTTGTTTAAATGAGGTTGTCTGAAATGTCAGTATCACAGTATTATAAACACTTCAGGCTGGAGGACTGACTCAAGGCCTCTCTTCTGCATGGACTTTTTCAGTCTTGAGACTCAGCTTACACAGAAGATGATGTTCCAGACTCTAGTACAGTCCTTTGGCTGATTTAGCCTACATCCTGCCTCTTGTGTGCTCCAGTCCAGGAGCAAAGCCTTGAAAAAGTACCCAAATGATATGAAAGTCTACTGGATGTAACTGATTCATTTTATATATGTCTAATTTTCATATTAAAACCACAATTTTTGTTTTTGCAACTATGTGTAAGAATAAGGAAAATTAATTCTATACATTACCAATCGAAAGAGATTAGGTAAAAGTCTTATTTTACTGCTACCAAAATGCTGAGGTTTTGCAGAATTTTCCTATCCAGTCAAATATTAAAGTTTTTACAATAAAAAGAAGTAGAAACTAACAAATGAGATAAAGTATATGATTATGTCAATTTTATTTCATATAACATTTGAAACTAACAATCTCGAACCATCCCATCTCATTAAACAAACCAGTTCATTAAACATATCAGTGTTATATTAGAATTTTACAAATTATATTTCTTCTGCCTTTGTGAGAGTTAGAGAAATGTAAGGAGAGGGTTTAAGGAGACTCTAGACACTCTAGGGCTATGTCTCCAGGGAAAGCTATCCTAGGAAGAAAAGCAGCTTTGTGCTTCAATGAAGTCTATCCTCTATTACACAAGAATATTTCCTATTCTCTGGGGTCCTGTGTTGAAAATTTTCTAGTGAAATCCAAAAAACAAGTTCTAGTTTTCCATACAGCTGAGGCAGAAAATATTATACATATTCCTCTAGTATCTGGAAGCATTAATTATTTGAAGAACATCGTTCATTAATTATCTTGCTTGGTAAATTCAGAGAAAACTACCCAAATGAGAAAAGAGGTCAACAAAAGTCCAGGATTTGGTTGAGAAAGCTTTACTATTTCTTGGGAATTTTGTACATAGAGATAGACATATATATATATAAAAAAAAAAATATATATATATACTATATATACACACACACCTCTGTGTGTATGTATGTGCATAATAGTTACATATATATATGTGTATATATAAATATAGAGAGCTAAATTATACATATATACTTATTTGTATAAATGTGTATGTATATGTATGTATAATATACACACATATATATATACATTTTTTTAATGACAAAAGCATTCACTGAAGTACCACATAATACAATGATTTGAGAGATGATTCCAGTACTTTCCAAACTTTCATCTTCATACATGGAATGGCACTGACTTAGTTCTGTGGATTTAGGCCCTACCAGAGCAGAGTCAACTTATCTGATTTTAACTGCTTTAAAATGTAAGGATCTAGTGTCAGCTACTTTCTTAGTCTTCCTCTATTAGAGGAGAAGAATCATTCATGTAGTTTATTTAATTCTTATCTTATCTACTTTAGAAAGGAATTAGCTGTCTTCCCTACAGAAAGTTAAGAACTTAGGTTAGAAAATATGTAACTCTAAATTGAAAAGAAAAAAAACCAAACAACAAAACCCCACAACTATATTAAAAAAAAATTTAGCCTTACTTCTGTTTAATTCACTTTAGTCAGGTTCTGATAAATTAGGCAACAGCATACCACCATGGAATTTCTCGAAAGTATAATAAACAACATGATAAAAAATGTCTTTGGATATAAAACACAAATCACTTTACTTTACAAGTTAAAATAATTTTTAGGGAAGAGATTGCTTCAATTACAAGTAGATTGTGTTTTGCCTAATGAAGAGAAATAGTTCCTTCAAGGCAACAATGAGTATGATCTATTTCAAAAAGGAAGCTAAACAGATTTTCATACTAAAAGTACTTACGTTTTCTGTTTACTAATTGCAGAGAGTATCTCCTAGTAGATACATCTATAAAAGTATAGGTAGCCAGAGGAATACTGCTACCCCAGTGTGTGACATTTGTTGATCATGATCTATAATTTGATGATTTTTTTTTTTAATATTAAACATTGTTTTGCTTCATCATTCAATATGTAATTAGACCATGAATAAAAATTTGGGTGGCTAAAAGATACGTGTTAAACTCACAACATAGACAGTATACTTTAATATAGACAGTATGCTTAATATCTTTCTTTCCCAACACATGTATACAAATATGTTATCCACCAATTCCAAGAAGATCAGAACAAACTTTGCTTAATTTTAGAGTGAATTACAAATGGCATTTTTTATATAACTACAGAGGCAGTAAAACATCCACTGTTCTAAATGCCCATATGATTTAAAGGCGACTATTACTTTGCTGTTGTGAGCTGCTGATAACGGTATTACTTTAAAAAGACAATTAACATTAAGTACTTAAGATGTCAGCTCACACATACTGTTTTTGCTTTTATCCAGAGTTTTCAGGCAGAAATTCATTATTGACTGATGACAGTGCTCTGACACTATGAAAATAGCTATTAAATAATCCATTTACTACCAAATTAATTTAGCAGTTTTAGATTGCTCATTTAAATTGATAATAGCTGTTGCCATTAGAAATAGCAGATATAAGTGCACTCCTCACACAAACTAGAAGACTCAGGATATTTACCTTTCAGATTATCTTTTTTCTATATCCTGAAAGTACTTCACAATATAAAGTCTTGATGTTATGAAGAACTGGAAAGTGTTTTTAGTCTTCAGCTACTTTCAATAACAAGCAATAGCTCATCTTCACATGAAGATTCCATCTTCATAAGATTGATATTTGTATGCCAAGTAGTACATTATGCTTTTTGTAAAGTACAAAGGTCCACTTGTGGGATGTCTGATTCTTGGAGTCAAAGATATGGAACAAAGCAAAGTTTCTAAGAACGTGCATAATTGATGTGCAAGAAAAATAATATATTATTTCTTAAGATCTCAAATTTGCTGAAGATCCTTACAATTTTTACTGTAATGTACCTCTTTTGTATTTATATTCAGTCTCATAGCATTTTTGGGAGACCCTGTGTTTCCTGTTGACCTCTCAGATTCATTTCAAGTCCTAGTTAGATACCAAACCAGACTGGATTGCAGAAAAAGCACTGTAGCTCAATGCAAAGTAAGGTTATCTTCCCACTGCATTCACTCTATAATCCATAATTAATTCTCCACCCTCTACCACTTTTAAATCAAGTCTAAATACAGGGTCAAGCATTCACAGACTAACTAAGACTTTTACATAAACATTATTTTAAAAAATGCTGAAGGAATAATTACAAGCTGCACATTGGGAGGAACAGCATAATAGAAATTTAATTTATGAAAATGGTTATAAAAAACATAGCAACATGATGGTAAAGTAGACCAAACTGAATTGTATTCTTTTGAAAATGGAGATGTCTGAGAAGAAAAAAAAAAAGTTTTGGTGAAAAAAAGATGTTTACAGAATCAGAGATAAAGTATTTGTGACTTGATGGAAACAAAAGTCATTATTCATTGTTAATGAAAGGTGACATTTGTTTATATTATTTTGTAGCTGTAAGGTTTATTCTCATTTGCTTAACAATTATGATGATTTTATCCATTTTACACTTGAAAAATATAGAAAGGATTATACAGTCCCAAAATATTTTTAGGAGATAAAGATATAATAAACTTCCTTCCTTTCAGAGAAAAAAACAATTCTGAAAGAAATAAAATTCTAACTCTAAAACTACTAACGTTTCTGCAAATTGTAAAGTGTTTACTTTAATCAAATAATTTCTACAAGCTGAGGTTGTCTGAGACTCCTCTGTTAAGTATATTATTCATAAGAAATTAGCAGTCACAGATCATTACAACCAAAATGTTATAAACCTGAGTTCTCAACTTCAGCCACGAAAAACTTTGGGGGTTTCTGGTTGTATTTTTTGGTTGTGGTTGTTGTTGTTTTGTCTGTTTGGTTTTTGTTTGGTTTCGGTTTTTTTAAACTCCTAATGGAGAAAGTTGACAAGATGGATTTCGTTGGGATGTAAAGTTACCATTGTGATAAACAGGTAAAATGTGCAAGTTTTTCTGTTCTGTTTTGCCTTTATGGCCATTGCTGGAGCAACCTCATTCTGTCTACAGATAGCTGTAAATCAGACATAGTTAGTATAGCATAATTTTATAATGACTTTAAATTAACAGTTAACTCCCATTTTGTCAAGCTAGATAAAATGATAAAGAACATAACTTTCAAAATTCACTTCCACTTCACATAGCAAATATGAAATACTTTTAGGAAATTTTATTTGTAGACTGGAATACCATTTTCTTTTTTTATCACTGTTAGTTATATTTATATTTTAACTAGTTTATATTAGTTATTCCTAGTTATGTTTTAGTGGATATGGTGGCATTTGGTCAAGGATTTGGTGATCTTGGAGGTGTTTTCCAAACTGATGATTCCATGTTTCTATTCTGTGACTTCTAATGTATTTGATTATTCACAGAAAATCAAAGTTATATGAAATGGGCTGTCAATTTACAGGGCTGTGTACAAAAAGACCGTTTATTTTAAAAGGATTTTAAACAGTAAAGTGTAAGACAGGATTCAGATTGATGGTGATTTTGTCATAATGGTATGGAAAGAACAGGAAAAAGTGAGCCTAGTAAACCTATTATTTGTACTTTTCACACAAATTACAGTGCTTTGGTTGGTGGAATCCCCCAAAACCCAACTGAAATGTGAGTGACTAATTCATATGTGAAAACTCCGTAAAAACATATTCAGTTTGAGGGAGTTTTTTCCCTCGCTTTCTATAGTTTGCAATGGGATTTTGTTTGAAAAGCCTCCTCAAATCCCAGCTGCAAAAGCCCTCTTTCATAAGTATCTGGAAGTTTCTTATGGTATGAGTTGAGTAAGAATTCGAGAGAACCTGTTAGTTGTATACAGACTTCACAATGCTGGCTCATTCCCTTTCTGTTACTCTCTCTCCCCTTTAAACTGAGAATATCTTAATTTCTTTGGTCTTTTATATGACTTTCATTACCCTTTTATGATCTCTCTGAAAATCCATCATGAAATAAATTTAAATCTCCATTGTGTGTCTTTTATGATCTATTTGACTATATCTGTACTATGGGGGGTTGGGTAGGGGAAACCAACCAAAAAAAAGACAAATCAAAAACAAGTCAGCAATAACTTGGTGGTCTTCAGACCCACATTTTATGTCTGTAGAACTGAAACTCTTATGCCTTCCTTTCATGTAGGAAATTATATTCTCATTTAAAGAAAAACCTTTTTCCTCATGAGGTTGTGTTCCAATTTCCCTAAGAAAGTCAAAGCAAGTTAGAGAACGAGAATGTCAGGTAATTATGCTGTGAACTGAACTTCCAAACTGTGGTTCAGTTCAAACTACACACATATATTACCAAATTTATATTACTGCCTTTTCAGTCCTAGGCTGTTAAAGCTGACATGTCACAGGTAAAAATCCACTCAAAAGAGAAAATATATTCTGAGAGGGGAGAGAGAAAATACAGTCTGAGAGTCTGAGAGAAAAACTGTTTGTGATATATACAGAAAATGTGTCTCAGTAAAATTAAATTACATCTTTAATGAGCTAAGAACTTCTCCTTAATCTCAGTGAACTATTTTTATGTGATTTCTTATGCCTATAAGTTCCAGATTAATTGAAATACTTTTACCTAAATCAATTATTGACTTTGACTATAATAACAGAAGAAAGCAAAGTTTTTTTTCTTTTTAACATTTTTTCAAAAATTCTGGTTTTAGCTACTTAGTCTATTAAAGGATATATTAACTAAAAATGTTAAAAAGTGCCATTATGTTCTTTTATGTAAAAATTCACATTCAGTAGACATAAGCCCAAAATTTATTGATAAAGGGCAGTGAATGACTTGGTGTAATTACCTGTAAAAGTTTTCAGAAATAGGGCTCAGTGTGAAAACTCTTTCTGACTACATTTGGGTTTTCCATGTATTGATGCATGACTGCTGATAAGAACCCCAGTTAACCATTACATTAGTGTTAGATTTAATGATGATTATTTAGAGTATGCAGAAGCTGCTAGGAAGGTGATACCATTGACATTATTACAAGATTTATTTTCTATTCTCATGTGCAGGAAAGACTAAATACCTGAAAGAAACAGACATCTTATTTCGTGGCTTCAGTTGAAGGCTGTATCATAGTTTTCCAGGAACAGTTGTGCTAGATTCAGGCTGGGATACAGTTAATTTTCTTCACAGTATCTGCTCTGAGGCTATGTTTTGGACTTGTGTTGAAAACCGCGTTGATCACATAGGGATGTTCTTGTTGCTGCTGTGCAGCAATTACACTGAATTGAATCAAGAAAAGAATCAAGTTTTTTTCTGCCTCTCACACCACCTCACCACCCAGGAGGCTGGGAATGCATAAGCATTTAAGAGGGGACATAGCCAGGTCAGCTGACCCCAACTGACCATAGAGATATCCCATAGCATATGACATCACACTCTGCATATAAAGCTGGGGGAAGAAGAAGGAAGAGGGGGATGTTTAGAGCAGTGGCATTTGTCTTCCCTAGTCATTACTAAACGTGATGGACCCCTGGATTCCTGGAGATGGTTGAACACCTGCCTTCCAGTGGGAAGTCATGAATTAATTCTTTGGTTTTTTTCACTTATGTCTATGGCATTTGCTTTTGATTTACCTATTACACTGTCTTTATCTCAACCCAGTAGTTTTTTCTCTTTTACTCTTCCGATTCTCTCCCCCATCCCACTGTGGGGGAAAGCGAGCAATCAACAGCGTGGTGCTTAGTTGCCAACTGGGACTAAGCCTCTACAACAGTTTTTTATAGAGTTTTATTTATACATTTCCATTTCTCTGATAAGAAAGTCTCTTGCTAAAAGCTAAAAGCTTTGACTGCTTAATGAGAAGTCCACCCATCCCAGCTGGAGTAAAGGCTGTGTCTCTTTGGACAGTTGTTCAGTACCCACAGAAGTATCCATTAGGCACGGACAGATCAGCCCTACTGAACATGCTGTAGGTATCCATAATAAGTCTGACATGTTTAACAATGTGGAGTAATTTGTTAATATTCATTTGCCATCTGTGTTGCACATGTACAGTTACTGTGTGCCCAAACTGAACTGGATCCACTGAATATGTCCGCAGCAGCAAGTAATGCAGATAAATAGGATTGGGCTTGCAGAGTGAAACAGCTGGTAATGGGGATGTGATATACACATTAAGTCTTTCAAAACAAATTCACTTTGAACTGTACATCCATCAGCTGTCCGGGTGCCAGGCAAACACTTGGATTTGTCTTCTCAATAAGTTCCATTCAAAGTGCATGCTGAGGACAACATAGAGATCTGCTCCAAAACTCACATCTAAACAAAACTGATATTACTCTTTAAATGCCCCTACTTGCCTCTGTCTAAAACAGACCATTGGACAATAACAAGTAATACCTGAAGGTTAAGGAGAAAAGGATGTGTGTTTTCTTTGTTGTTTTCTTCTGATTTTGGCTTTTATGAAAAAAACTAAATCTTCCATTGGCAGTAACCTCAGATTATGAATTAACTCTTTAATAAAAGAGGCAAGTACTGGAGCTGAGTTTCTATAATGCCATGTTCTAAGGGGGAAGAACAATTGGATAAATGCTTCACAAATTAGATCAGGCATCAGCTTTTAAAAATTCTACTGCAATTAGGATTCTTGGAAACTACGTTTCACATCCAGGGATGAGTAGTATATTCTATGAAGTCTTTTTTTGTAAGCAAATTTTATAACACCAACCAAAACTTTCTCTCATTACAAGCACAAACTTGATAATAGAGAAAAACATGTTTTAGTGGTCTATTACAGCCTCTCCAGAGAGAATAAAAAGCTTAATTATTGAAATGAAGCTGGATATGAAGTAAATTATAAAAAATTTACTGGCTTTTCAAAACGAGCTCTCATTTTTAGCATCTATGAAAGATAGGTGAACACTTTGAATTTATTTTTCATAACCTAGCCCCCCCCATTTATTTCTATAAAACTAGAAATCTTTCATGTTTGTAATTTAAAAACAAACAAATATTTCAGCCTACAGAAGCATACGAGAGAATATAAACTTCTCGTGACGTTGCTATGCATTCCATAGGTCTCAGACAAGAAAATATATCAGACTGACTTGGAAAAGAAACAACACTTTGGAAATGCTATATATGGCTATACTGTGCTATGCTGTTTCAGAAGTTCAATATATTCACTGAAAATTTACATTTATTATATCAACATTGTCCATTTGCTTAATTTGATTAATCAAGTCCAGCTACACCTGGTTGCTCAGGACACAGTTCAAACACCTTTTGAATACCCCCAAGAAGAGAGACTTCACAACTTCTCTGGACAGCCCATGCCAGGTCTTTGTCACCCTATCAGTAAAAAATTATTTTCACATTTATATAATATTCTGTTTGTTTTGGGGCAAGGGAAAATAGAGAAGAGAAGAGAAGAGAAGAGCAGAGAAGAGAAGAGAAGAGAAGAGCAGAGAAGAGAAGAGAAGAGAAGAGCAGAGAAGAGAAGAGAAGAGAAGAGCAGAGAAGAGAAGAGAAGAGAAGAGCAGAGAAGAGAAGAGAAGAGAAGAGCAGAGAAGAGAAGAGAAGAGAAGAGCAGAGAAGAGAAGAGAAGAGAAGAGCAGAGAAGAGAAGAGAAGAGAAGAGCAGAGAAGAGAAGAGAAGAGAAGAGCAGAGAAGAGAAGAGAAGAGAAGAGCAGAGAAGAGAAGAGAAGAGAAGAGCAGAGAAGAGAAGAGAAGAGAAGAGCAGAGAAGAGAAGAGAAGAGAAGAGCAGAGAAGAGAAGAGAAGAGAAGAGCAGAGAAGAGAAGAGAAGAGAAGAGCAGAGAAGAGAAGAGAAGAGAAGAGCAGAGAAGAGAAGAGAAGAGAAGAGAAGAGAAGAGAAGGGAAGGGAAGGGATTCTGAGTTATATAATTTGATTCAAAAGTTCCTCTATGTTTTACTAACACTGAAACTGTAATATCTTAAAACACGACAGAGTGAAACGTAACCTGATTAAGGCAGCTGGAGTTTCTCCATTGTTTTCAAGAAAGGTGAGAAATTGTTTTGATGATCTCTGATCTGTCAGGAGAGCTTTCAGTAAAAATCTCTTTCCTGAGGTTCAGAGGGAACCTTCTGTGTTTCAGTTCCTGCTCCTTGCCTCTGGTCCTCTCACCGGGCATCACTGAAAGGAGTCTGACTATTGGTTTTGCACCCTCCATTTAGGTATTTATATGGATTGTTAAGATCTCTCCAGGGCCTTGTCTTTAGGTTTAAGTCCCAGCTTTCCCAGCCTTTCCTCATGGTGATGCTCCAGACCCTTAGTCCCCTTAGTGGCCCTTTTTAGGATTCTCTGTAGTATGTCATTGTTTCTCTTGTACTGGAGAACCCAGAACTGGACTCAAGAAGTGTTATACCAAAAGTGGTCATGGTGGAGAGAAAGGCAGGGAGTTGTCATGAGTGTATTTTTTGCTCTGAAGTTAGAAAGATAATGGTTCCTTGCCCACAGTAAAATCCCATTAGACATTATTTCACTAACAAAAGCTGGTGGAGTGTGAGGTGGTAATCTTTCTTCCAATAACATCTTTTACACCTGTGAAACAACGGTTACCAGAAAACTTGTATCAGTTCTATCTTGCCTCACATGAAAGCATCCCATGGCAGAGATGTGGTAGGTTTTAGTAGATTCAAAGCTTAGTACAGATACAAAATACCACTTTAATTTATATAATGCCTATGCAGGTAAGGAGCATGGGCCTTTTTTTGCCTGGGGTAAGAGGACAGCTTTTATGTGATTAATTAGACTGGAATCCAGACATGATAAACAAGTCTGTTATAATTTTGCTGTTATTGCTGCTGGTCCATTGCATTGTTTTCCTTAGCTGTTTTAACTTGCTAGAGGCCTTGCCCAGAGTAAGGATCTGCTGGGCATAAAGATGAAACTTGGGCAATATTTATGCAAACATACTGTTCTGCAGGTTGGCTGAAGGCTTCTCTGCAAAACTATTGTCCTCAGTCTTAGGATGATACAATTCAGCAGTTCCCACAAGCAGCATCTTTTCTAAAAAGCCCAAGATTTAAGGACTGAGCAAATCTCACAGCTACTTACTGTGATGATCATGCTGCCTGTGTGGCTGTCTCTGCTTTCTGCTTCTGCTTCTCCTTCAGCTTCCCACTAGAGCCCAGTACATACCCCCAGCACTGTCAAGATAATAAAAAACTAATAGTGGGAGGAGAGGTAGGTGAAGAAAGTCACACTCAAGTTCTAGCCTATATCGCTCTTCTCTGTCTTCTGCCAAAGTCATGGTCCTCTGAATGCCAGAGAGTAGCTCCTGGGACAAGTAGAAAACAAGACAAGCTGGGGAAATAGCAAGACATGGAGCCTCCTGTTGTTGGAGTCAGATAGTACATTGACTCCCTGAACAAAATGCCTGTGACATTTGAGAAATCTGCTGCCACATCTCATCTCATACATACCACTACTCCAACAGCTGCCACATGCATCACTTTTTCTCTCACTTTTCCATGCTTATGCTATTCCCAGGGACCATCATTCTTATATCTTATTCAACCGCCTCAAGACGCAACACCTAATTTGCCATAGTGTTCTTTACAAACTTACTTGACAGATATTAATATAAAATTTGTACCTTAAAGGAAGTTTTTTATATTCTAAAAACTCTCTATCACAAAGCAGACTTGAAGATCACAAACAAAAAAGTAGTGAATAATAACATTAATTTTTCAATTACTTTAAAAATTAAAATAGAAATTATTTTTATTAGTTTATTATTATTAGTTCTTGTCATCAAGAACTAATGGTTGAAAAATTGTAACCATCAGCTGACTTTTTTGAGCATTTTTGCCTTTTTAAGTAACTAACTTCACAAGGCATTAATACTTTCCATATATCCACTGAAAATATTTTACCACTTTGCCTGTGTGCCGGTTTGAACACAAATCCAGGAGGAAACAACCTGAAAAGGGCATTTCTCTCCGGCCTGCCTGCCAGGCAAGCAGGCCTTGGCCGCCCCTTCCCTATGGGGTAGGGAAAATAATTTCTCAGATGAAAGTGAAAAAAACTATTTATTTAACAGAGTCCCCCGCTATCACAGGGCAGAAAAGGATATTGAAACCCCTTCCCCCATCCCCTAAAGGAGGCTGGTGGATTTTTAGAGTTCTTTCTGTAGGTAAAACCTGCAGTCTTACGCTGGGCCGGGCTGGGCTAGGCAGAGTCCGACGATGTCCCTTGGAGGGTCTGGCCGAGCAGGTCCCGGAGATGGTAGCTGGTCTTGGACGAAGAAGCAAACCAAAAACAGTCCAAATAAGAACAGAAGCCGCTGAGGCAGATCACAGTCCCTTCTCCGCTGAAAGCCAAACAAACTAGAGAGCAACTCTTTTCTTTGCCCTTTATGGTGGTTTGGATGCTAGCCAAATGCCAGTGAACTCACAAAAATTATTTACTGATTTTCTTTTGTTATAGTTGAGCCAAGGGGAAAGAATTAAAAAGCTCATGGTGTGAGATAAGGATTAGGAGAAAAACATTTTAAGGGCAAAACAGGCTCAAAACTTTTAAAGGTATAAAGAAAAATTTATTAACAGAATTTAAAAAAAAGATAATGAGAACTGATATAACCTGTAAAATACCTCCCCCTCCGCCTTCCCCAGCCCGTGTTTCCTTCTCACCGACAACGCAGGGAGACAAAAATATGGGGTTTTAGCCAGTTTGTCACCTTAAAAAAAAGGTAAATATTTTTTCAGTTCATTTCGGGAGAGGAGTCTCTTTTACTATGCCGTGGGGTCCTTCCCATGGCAGACAGTTCTTTGTGAACTTTTCCAACATGGTTCTAAATTTTCATGAGAGCAGTTCCCATCTGAAAAAACTGCTGCAACGTGAGACCCTCCCATGAGCAAAGCTGTCTTCCCACAACTGCTTTTTCTTGTGGGCCATTTGGTTCATGGGGTAATATTTTAAAGGATGAGCTGTTTTAATATAAAAGCAAGGATCTTCTTCCTCTAGCTCAGAAAGCAAGAGTTCTCGTTCTCTCTCTCTCTGTTCAAGCCTTTTACCAGAGTACAGCTTCTCAGCATCCACATGCTCCAGCATGAGTACTATTTTCTCATGGGCTGCGGGTGAATTCTGCACCCCGCCATGCACTTTATGAATTACAGCGAAACAGTTTGTTATATTACAGTCTTCACCATGGTTTGCAGAAGAATCTCAGCTCTGATGCTCGGAGCATCTCCTCCTCTCCCTCCCTCCTTTGCACTGATCTTGGCGTCGCCATGTTGTTCTCTTCACTCTCCGCTTTTTCTTTTTCTCTGACGAGAGAGAATTAGTGTTCGTAAGTTTGTTTATTCTCAAGTTCTATCAGTTGAAAAGTATTTATAGAGTTCTGCAGCGCTAAAATATTGCTTTTGTCCAGGCTCCACATCATGGGATCGCACACCATGCCTCTCGTTGCTGATCACATGGTCCCCGCCAGCACTGCATGAGCCACACCAGCCGCCACGGCGTTGGCTCCATATAGTGCCTCTCCTCATGCGGGGGCACCGAAAAGGAGAAGCTGCTGCCACCGTTTCTGTCCCTCTGCCTGCGGTGCGGCAGGCTAGAAGTGTCCAGGCAGGCAAAGTCCATCTCTGGCCGTGCTAACATGGCTGCTTTGGTCCCGGCCGCTCTCACGTGCAGACCCTGGGCCCGTTTACGGGGTCGGCCACAGGGCTGCTCGTGGCCCGAGATGGCTGCCCATGCCCCTGGTGGCACGACCTCGGCAGCCGCACTGGGAAGGGCTTCGGCCACCCCCTCACTCACAAGAGGGCAGGAAGAAAGAGGAAGAATATGCCTTTTATTCCTTCTTAAATATGTTATTGTCATTTATGAAAGTGAAGATTGGCTTTTGCATAGTTGGGTTGTCCTGTGACCAGAGTTAGGGTTATTAAGTCCTTAACATAGTTGAGTGTTGTGTGTTTACAAGTTGGGAGATTTTTACATTGTTCTTTGTTAAGTTTCAGTTCAGAGCCTGGTGGAAGAAACAGACCCTCCTAAGTGGCCACGAGTTATTTTTAGCCCAGAACTGTTAGCCTGCAACTGAGCTCCTTGGCAACATGGAATTTTAATGAGGTCTTTTCCCGCCACTTTGACAAAATTACATCACTGGAAGGCCGTCCCCTAGCAGCAAGCAAGCCATTGGCAGAAGGACATTACATCACATCAAGACTTCACCAATCACCGTGAGCCATGGGGGCCGGACAGGGGGCGGGTATGGGCGTGGCCAGAGGTTTATAAAAGGAGGCAGCACAGCCTCAAGTGCACCGCTCTGCTTCGGGAGTAGCTGTGGTAAAAGGTCCAGCGCTGGAGTCACAGGCCTGTATCTCTCGTAAGAGACGTATCTAAAAAATACCTGCCTTGGGTTAGCTGAGGTGGACCCAGCGCTGCTGATCTCTGTCCTGGGTGGAAAACCTGCCTGGCTCTAAGAGTCTCTGATCGCTGTGTTCCCAGTCTTTTTCTGTTTTTTTGGTTTGTTTTTCTTTTTGTTCGTTTTGTTTTTGTTTTTGTTTTTTTAAGAAATTCAGATTTTGTATATTTTCCGTTAAATTATTTTTCCTTTAATGAATTACTTTTATTTTTAATTAGAACACCAGAGTTGTTCGCATTTTTTCACAGTTATCACAGAGGTGTTGTTAGCTTCTCTAATTGGGCCAGCCAACATGTCAATTGTCAGAGCTTTTAAGGATTGGCTCTGCTGGACACAGTAGAAGTTTCAAGGAGCTTCTCTCTCGGAAGTAGCCCCTGTGGTTTCTTCCACCCCCAGTAAAAATCGTGTCAACTTAACACACCCTTCTAACTGGCAGGAAAATGTAAACATTCTAACAGCAAGGTCAAGCTAGCTGCTTTGGAGAGTTCCCTCGGCTTCTGTCTTCCTCCTTTGCAATTTAAAGGTACACTAGAGATCAAGCAGGCGATGGGGAATACAGTAATGTCAGAGAATCACCCCAAGACAACTGTTATAGTTTGCCCTCACAAATTACTTACTTTCAAATTATGACAAAAGATACTTATAATATATGTATAAGACAGGATCCAGGGATGAAAATTCTGTAAGTGGTTCAGCTAACCTGAAAAATTTTTTTTTAAATATATTTATTCAAGAAAGAGGAGAAGGCTAATGTAAATATCTTAAATTACACTAGAATTGATAAGATTTTTGAGAACATTGTGTCATAGCCTTACTCATCCCTAATAGCAGATTCTTTGGCAGCTTCTCAAGCTAACTGGTAATGAGGATTGCTCTGTCATAATAGGATAACCATAGACTAACATTAGAGCATTAAACGTTCCAACAAACGCATAGGAGAGTATCATTAAAATTAGTTAATCAGAGGGAACATAAAGTAGCAGTCAAACAAAGCAGCACACAATCTTGGAAAGAACAAAATGGTGCTGTCAATAATTCAAGTGAATTAATATTAGAAAAAAAAGTAGAAAAAAATTTGCTATGTCTGGATATGTGAGCAGCTGTAAGCCTCATTTTGAAAATTAATAAATTAAGATCAAATACTTAATCAAATATGCTATTCAGGTTTTCCATTGCCAAGTTCTGTATTCAACTTGTCAGGGTTTAAAAATGTCCCTGAAGCTCACAGCATTCTAATTTTACTGGGGAGTAGATTGCAAGTTGCATATGGACAAATGGCAACATCAAGGGCCTTGTAACTACTAACTTTAATTCACTGATCCATTTAAATTTAGAAGGTAAAAGAAGAAAAATCACATGAATCAAAAGCTTTGATTTTATTATCCTTACTGAAAAGTCTTTCAGTAATCAAAAGAAATAAGGAAAGAAAGGGAAAGTCCTTTAATCACAGAAATTGTTAACTGAGTGGCATACTTGTGGAGATGGAAAACTTGAACAGATATTTGATCAAGAATTTGGCCTTTATTACTTTTTGGCCTTAAATAACCAAGCTTAAATTCTGTGTAAGAGAATGTGGAAACTCATGGTGTGTGCTTGTTTAAGCTACTTGATTAAGCACTATTCAGTATAAGAGAAACAAGTAACGAAGATATTTATAATTACACATACGTGCACACAAACCTAAAAGAAGTGACAACAGTGACGGTTATGAAGATCAGAGCTCCGATCACGGATGGGACATAAAGCAACTATGCAGATACAGCCTTGAAGATGCTTACCTTGATCACTGTAACTGCCACAGAGAAAGAAAATAGCAAGAGTACTAGGGGTTACTTGAGTGGGGTTTGTGGAATATATAAAACTTATTATGGGATGTTTAGGGTATGGGTCAAAGATGGGCAAAAGGAGGCATCATGTGACATCAGGAGGAACAAGTGTGGGAAGACACAGAACAGATGGGGTAAAAGGGGACAGCTGCATGTAAAAAGGGCCAGTCAGTACACTCCCAGTCTATACTATCTTTTTATTATGTAAATCCTTTTTTCTTGAATATTTTTTCCTGTGTAATTTTACTTTCTGTCTCCCTGCAAAAGAGGAAAGAATCAACTGTATGTCTCAGCCTGGACAGGAACTCCAGGTACCAAGTTTGGCTCCAGCAGCCAGGGAGGAGGGAGTCTTGGGCTGAAGCTGCTAGAGGAGGCAGACACTCCTAACGTGCCTTAACACCTCAAATCTCAAAATTCTCTAATATGGATGTTATCTATTTTGAAGTCAGAATACTGTTCTGGCACAGTTGCATTTTGAACACAATATGTTATATTTAGAGTTTTCAAGTAGGAACATTTCAGTTTTTCATCTCAAGCCTTTATAAAGAGAGGGAGAATACCCTCTATTTATATGACAATATGACAATGATTTATAAAGAGGAAAATGAGAAGTCAGCAAAGCGACTATTTCTGTATCTGTTTTATACAGCATGAGAAAAACATGGAAGCTGACCCCAAAACTCAAAGATAATGAAGGTTAACTGCACTGAATTGGGATGAGGTACGTTATGCCACAGTCTTATTTCAGAGCAGAAGGAAAAGAAATCATCACTTATTAAAAGACTTACAATCTTTATATGTTTATATTTAAATAAAAGACATAACTCCAAGTATCATAGCATCATGTACACACTCAAAAATATTAAGAAAATAGCAAAATATGACAGATGTGTTCCATGCAGAATAGCAAACACGTATCTTCATCTTGAAAAACTGTATATTTTAGGCATTTTGTGTTAGTGCTAATTTTAGACATTTTGTGTTAATTTTTTCCAATTCCCCCTCACCACCCTCTGCTTCCTCAAAAAGGCCTTATTTTCTCTGGAAAAACATGACTTTTATGAGTTTTGCCAGCAGCAAGGATTATTTTCCCACAACTCTCATGGTAAATTAGAAATGGCGAACCTCTAAAGGCTTGGAAGCACAACTGAGATAAGCAATTTATCTGAAACTTTTCTTAGTCGCCTAGGGCCTTTTGTAGGAGTTTATCATTCAGCATTCCACCACATGTTTGGAGAATTAACACTTTATTGTGCCACATAGGAGGAATCAAAGGAAGGCTGGTTCCAGAAGTCATATTGTCTCGGGGAAGACTGGAAGCGTGAAGGGTTTGAATTGTGTTAGTTGAGGAGAGAAAATAATTTGCTGATTTTTTATTTGCTTTTTTTTTTTTTTTTTTTTTCAAATGAATTTGCTCCCTGCTTGGGGATCACCCAGCTTTATTACTTACCAAATAAGGGTGTTGCATCTATCCATGAATGTCTCTGTCTCTACTTCAAATGTTTTAGAGAAGCACTTGAAGACACCAGGAATAGATTCTAGTCCTTTTTACACTAACAGTGCAGCTTTATTCTGCCCATTATTTCCTTTTGTATCTGTGTAAGAAAAAGGCTCATTACTATCCTAATTTTATTCCACATCTGTAGTACTAAATCATTTTAGAAAAGAGAAAGTTGTCTGATGTTATAGTCTGGGCTGTTGGTGAGTAATCACAGCTCTAACACTTCATAGTTCTGGATCCTTATATCTTTTATTTCTCTTCCCTGTCTTCTATGTCATTCTCTTTCCCTATTAACTACAGGCAGAGCCTTGTTCAATTGTTCTGTGGTCACAGTTCAGTACTAGAAAAATTGCAGGCAGTGCATTTACTCCAGTCCTTATCCCAATTCGTTTTCTTCTATCACCATTATTGCTACTGAAAAATGCTACTCATTGAATACCTAACATTCTTAATCCCAGACCTCAAAAGAACTTTCTTTTCTTAGTTTGTTCCATCTTATTTAATTTTTCTCAGTCCTTTAAGTTCTCCCTGAAGTAATAATGTATCTTAATTTGGATTTCAGACATGGTTGTTATTTTGGCAATGTGTTTCGTAATCCTTTTTTTTTTCTTAATCAGAAACTGGATTTACCCAAGAAGAAAATACTTTTGCTTTTTTTTTTTTTTTTTTTCCGGTTGTTGTTGTTTGCTTTTGTTCCATTGTCCCAATTACTTTAGTAAATGGGACAACAGAAACAGTCTGCAGGTATCACATTTAAAAAAAATATGCAACTGATTGTAAAGACTACTCCAGTACAGGAGTGTGGGGTGGGTTTTTTTGGGTAGATTTTCTGAAAAAAAGCAGAGATCATTCTTATAGAATCTCCATTAATGATTGTCCCATTTTAGATACTAGCTCAGTAATGCTGAGATAGATTTTGAATAGAAAGCAAAAAGTCTACTCTAGAAATAGATTCTGTGACTACAGGTTTACTAAATTACATTGTTTCCTCAGTGCCACTTTGCAATTACAAAATGCATCAGGCTGTGATTTTTTTTCCGTCTACCTAATGGACAATTCATCTCACTGCAATAGTAACGTGCCAAATTGCCACTGCAATTTTGTAAATTTCCAGGACCTTCATAGACCAGAAACAAAATAAAATCTTGCATTTTAGCTGATTAAACTGTACTCCCTATTCCAACAATTGAATATAAGCAGAATTTGTATTTCTACCATTCTGACCACTGAGGCAGTCCTAACAAAACTCTCCAAGCAGTTGATCAGACTAATGATTCCCAGAAATATGGATTTATCACTGCTGCCTGCCCTCTTGATATCAACCTCAATCTTTTATATGGATTTACTTCTCAGAAAACAGCTGACCGTGACTGTTGAGCGTTGTTCCTCTTTCCTAAAGGTAAACTTATAAATACTAGAGGTGAAGGAAAGATATAACAGCATTAGTAACTACTTAAAATCTCAGTTTTAAGAAAGGAAATCTTCACGATTTGATCATCAGCTATAGAATAAATATGGTCGTGGATAAAAAGATTATTCAACAAGTTGCAAAAGAAATGCAGTGATAATATGGACTGAGAATGGCAATCACTCTTAAGTGCTGTTCTGTGCAAAAAAGCCTTCAGTCTGCAAACTGTGCCATTTTAGTATCTTCTTTTTACCTGATGTATGAAAACTACTTAAAGCAGAGACTGTGTGTTCTTATTTGGACAGTTCTGGGCACAACAGGACTTAATAAAAGAACTACTGGAACAATGGAATCTTGCAAAAGTAACTTTTACAATTAAATGTTAGGATTAATTTGAAAAGAGGAAACAGTTACGTGTTAGGCTGATTACATGAAAAGGTTTTCTGTGTAATTTAGATAAATGTTTTCCTGGCAATGAAACGGAATAAAAAAGTATTAATTATTCACAATGTAATCATTAAGAAATTGCGTAATCACATTGCACAGCCAAAGGAAATTAGGAGATGTCACCAAGAGGAATAAGATAATAATATATAATTAAATAGGGGGGAAATCAGGGGAAAAAAAGGCATAAAAATCTAGCAATAACACTATTTTTTAAATGAATGGAGACTTGAAGAGGACCGAAGTGAATAGAACTTTATTACTCTGAGTTCTTGTGCACATACTAATTTGCTAAAATTTCTGGACAGGAAGTAGAAGAGATTTAAAAAGAATATCCAGTTTCTATACCCTAATGTGTTTCTTCTCTCACAAATAAGAGGATGTATGTGAATAAAATGTTTGGTATGATTTTGTAGATAGTTTGACTTCACAAAAGAGATTTGCCATCAACTACCCTTTAGAGATTTTCGAAAAATGATATTTCATCTACAAGCAGCATTTTCTTCGAACTTGCCCTCCTTGAAAGACATGGATTTAGAGTTCATGCATCCTCTGAACACCAAATCATAATTTTCTAGACTCACACCAAAAATATGCAGTGCTAAATGTGTTTGTTAATGGGTATAGAGTGTAAATTACCAGCAACAATGACTAGTTTGACAGTGCAACCTGAGTACTTCAGTTATGCTTTTACTATGAATCAACCTTTGGAAAATTCCACATCTCTTATTGATTTAAATGTTCATATTTGTGCAAAAAAAGGCATATTATGGATAGATACAAAATAAAAATTATTTTCAAAATTATTCATGTGAACTCATATACAACTTTTAAATTGTACAGATATTATTTTGCAGAATTACGTGCATGCTTTGACTTGAAAATTATAGGACTGTTCTAAAGTTCTTTAAATATTAGTCCTAACTTAACATATGTTTTTACAGTATTTTGTACCAGCTTTGCTTACTACACAAAGATGGAAATGTAAAGAAGAGTTCAAGGAGCTCTCTGCAGCTTCTCCTTTTCACCTTAGCTGTCTGCAAAACAAGTAAAGGATAATTATGTCTTATGCCACGTCAGACAATACAAAAAAGCCCCACCATTTCACTAAATTCCATTCAAACAGACATAAAGCCAAGGAAGAATATAGTACATAGCAACCAAAGATAAGGATATAACTGATTTTAAAATTAATTTTTGATTACAAAAACAAATACAAAAGTGCTAGCTAAAATAAAAGTATCATTTTCAGTGAGTTGAAGAAAGATGCAAATACTTTCAGAGCTGAATGAATTATTCTGAAAAAAAGTGTTTCATTTATTTTGAACATATAAATTCTTTTCAACATTTAAGAAATGAGAAATTTCAAAATTAAAAGGGAATTTAAAGAAAAAGTGATGCAGATATCAGAACTTACCATCATTGAAATGAAAAAAGAAATTACACTTTCATCATAGCTTATTTTCCTAAATTTCATGTTATCGCTACTTTTAGCCGTATTTGCTGCATTTCCTTCAACATAGCCAATGCTGGCTTTAATACAATGATAACTTTTAAAATGTAGTAATTTCATAATACTAGGTTTATTTCACAGATATAACCTCTGGGTGTTATAGTTCAATACTCTGATTCTTTTAGTTTTGTTGCATGAGGAAAATTTAATGTTTTAATACTGAATTTATTTCTTTGAACATAATTGACATTACATGGAGTTCTGATTTATGAAAGTGATACAGCAATATACTGAATTGCACACACAAGCACAAAACAGCAATTGCAATGTACACTTGGATCACAGTACAAACATGATTCCCATTGCCATCCTCTCTGTCACAACTGAGCATCCCCAGGCATTGGAAAAGACTGCACGGGTTAAAACCAGTCCAAGCTCTTCAGTCTCTTCAAATTTCTCTCTTGTGCTGGTCTGTTTTTTTATACTGTTTGCTGGGCTGAGACATTTACACACTTCCTCCATGTTGATCTGTCTGGATTAGGAATATAATGCATTCAATTGATTAATTTTCTAAGACCATTTATATAATTGGTTGACCCATTTAACTGATGCAGATGTGTATTTATAATTAATTCCACCTTCTGGTCTTCTTGTTGAGAGAAATTCAGCTTCCTTTACAAAAGTTGTGATCTCCTTCCTACATTCTTTCTGGAGCTTCCTGAACACATCATGCTTGCCTGTTTTCTCTGAGTCTTCTTCCATTGCCTAGGTTTGTTGATTACTTACAAATGGATAGATTGATCTCATGGCACTTGTGTTAGTATTCTTTCCAATTAACTGTTACAAGCTCTGAAAATCCATGACTTGCCATTTCAAATATAAAGTATCAGAAGGATCTTTCTCCTGGATCCAATAGTTAGGGAGTTTTTAATGAGAAAAATAAAATAAGACAGAATTAACCACGTTAAATGTCAGACAAATAAATGAGCAGCTTTGTATCAGTTTTTATATTAAGGTGAATTACAGTCAATTCCTTCTTTCTTGTCATATTATTTACAAACACAACATATTCTTGTTGAACAGATCCATATGGCCTTCTCCTCTTTCAAATTCAGTCAGGACACAGTCCTTCAATAAAACTACACACAAGATTAGACTGAGATGGTGTGAGCATATTTTCTGTGTACTGTTTGATTCTTATTTAATTTGGACCCCACTCTACATATGCTGACTGTTCTGGGAACCGATCAAAGACAGATTAATTAACGTATGTTCCACGCATTTTTCTGACAATTTGGATTCTTGGTTTCTTTGACACACACCTTTCTTGACCTCTTAGATTTTGATAGCTGAGTTACCAATTCAAACAGAAAAAGAAAGAGGAACAAATTGTCAAAAGCATTTTGGGCAGAGAATGTTACAATCATGCTATGGAAAACAGCATGCCTGCTTAGTAGATGATTGCTACTGTTTTAACTGTCCCCTCTCGTGCAACTGGTATATATATGTGTGTATATATATATATGCAGCTATCTAATTTCACCAGTTACTTAGATAAATTCCAAATTAAGTATATATTGATTTACTTGACTAGGTTGATTCCAAAGAAGCCATTAATGTCAAACAAATAAATGATATGCATTTTCAAAATACTTGTGTTTAGTGAATCACATAGTTAATGGGAAAAATAAAAAGCATATTTAAAATTACAGGTCATTTGGAAGACTATCTATCACTTCCTTGCCCTGCATTACCACATAGATACATTTTGGCGTATGTTTGTTTGCTTCAATTAAATCCGACGTTAAGATATATGTAAAATAATCTGGAGAATTTTTTTTTTATTTATATTGGAATTTTGCTTCTTTAACTAAGGATGAAAATTTACATTCACCAGTTCTGGCTCTTGCTGGACAAAGGTTTAAGGAATGTGTAGCATAAAAGCTGCAGAGAGCCTTCAAAGTTCATTGCCTGAATATGACATTACTGACAGTGTAAAGGGAGCTGCACACATTTTGTAAGGTGCAGGACGCACACAACAATCCAAAACATGAGCTTCTCTACCACCTACTTGTCACTTTCAGCTGGGGGGCACTCAAACACTTGACTTGCTTAGAAATAATCATCAGCTATTCCAGTCTTCAGCTGCTCTCCACTCTCCACTGCCAGTGGATTCCATTCCTCTACAAAAAAAGAATTCAATGGCAATTACAGGGAGACAATGGGAGCATGACTCTGTAGCCTACTGTGTGGGATACTTACATAAGAGTGGTGTTTCTAGGGCTGCTTCTTTAATTTGTTTAGTTAGTTATGTAAAACACTGCTGAGGGCAGGGAGCATAACCCATGCAAGCACACTAATCAGTACTTTGAGCAAGTATATACTCTTGAGAGTGCTGCTGGACTAAACATGTATTCTTCATCTTTATTTCTCTAAAAAAGTAAGCCTTGGGGTCTTCTCTGCTCCACAGAGAAGACTTTATCACAAGGGGAGGAGAAAGATGGCTGATAAACACGACATCCTGAAGGATCTCTTTCTTCAGGTGCTAACTGAGGTAAGGTCATCCAGTACAGCTCAGCAACCCAGGCAGCTGGACACCTTTCTCTTCCCACAGCATCCCATACTCAGGAGACTGTTGCCACATGGTGGGAGCTGGCAGTTTTATTCAACGTCTGCTACCATAGTCAGACAAACAAATTCCATCGGGATCACATGATCCAAGAAGATTTTTCTGGGTTTGTGTTTCTGGTAAAGAGTATTTCTAAAGATTTTTTCATCAGTTTGACTATTCCCCTAAAATATTTAAAGGTGAAGGAATCTTAGAATCGTTAAGGTTGGAAAAGACCTCTAAGATCATTGAATCCAACCATTAACGTAGCACTACCATGTTCACTACTAAGCTCTATCTCCGAGTGCCACATCCACATGCCTGCTGAAGACTTCCAGGGATGGTGGTTCCACTACTTCCCTGGGCAGCCTATTTTCAATGCCTGACCATCACTAGATTTTTAGTGATTGATATCTCATTCAATGTGGATAATATAATTGTCAGAAATATAAGATTCAACATATACACATGCAAAGCTACATCTTGTCTACCTTATCTATCAGGATGCCAAAAAATAAGTACAGGAGTAATAAAGTAAAAAACAGAGTTACAGTTCTATTAACCCACAGTTGCAATAAAAGAATGCACAGTGCTATGATTTAATGTTGTTTGCAAGTTATTATTTCAGTAAAAATATCAGTTGTACTTATGGAGGGATTTTTTTACTATCTTTACTGTTTTCTTATATTGTATTAATATGCAGTCTCTAAGGTATTCAGTCTCTAAGAACGACCATAACCTAGGAGTAGCTGCAACTCTTTCCCTTGTGTCTCTTTCTCTTACAGAATAAAGCAGAAATTCCAAGAGAGTTTTGAAATTATAGAGACAAATGTAAAATGGAAATAATTTTTATTTCATCTCTTCTAAACTAAATGCTTGGCATGTAGTTTGATTTTTTATAATCAAATTTCTCTTCATTAAAAAAAAAAGGCATTTTTAAAAACAAATGCTAGAATAAGCTTGAGTTTACAAATTGTAGCACCTTGTGCCGTGATTGCAATTTAGAGTGATATGTTGCCACTTTGAATTATTTTGCATTGGCAGCTATGGTTTTTTTTAGATTTACAAGTTAATTTGGCCAACATCCAGAATAAATAAAGTGATGGAAAAATGTCTCTGCATTTATTGTACTTGAATGATTGGAAGTTTTTTTAGCTTCAATGCTCCAGAATAATTTTATGTAACAGCAGGAGGTGTGTAGACTTCAAACTAAACTACTCCTTTGATGTAACTTTTAAGAAAACTACATAAAAGATATAGTTTAACTACTGAGGCAAATGAATGAATTTATGGGATCGATCAATGAAAACCCTATAAACTGACTTACTTTAAGCTAGAGGTTAGACAATTATTATTAGCATATCTGTTGAAGGTTTCCTTTGATTTAGTTTTTCAGTTTCCAAAAAACTTTAAGATTCAAATAGCATCTGGAGCCTCAGAAATTCTTTCCCCTACTTCTTCCAGTCCAGTAAGTGTATTTTACATTAAAGTTTGACTTGGATAATTTGTCTTTCTGTTTTGAAACAAAAAAAAAAAAAAAAATTAAACCCCGAGAAATTCTTCCCTATAATTCATAAATTATTCTCTATAATTTGTAAAATGCCATTGGTTAGATTCTTAGATAGCGAATACTAAACAGCTCATACATTCCTTTCTGTAACATTTAATTTACCCATGCCTTGGTTTCTGAATGGACTGAATGATTCCAGAAGCATCCTTATAGGTTCATTTTTCAATGCTTAAGAAGCCTTAAGCACTTCAGAAATTGTTTTTAAAACTCGAGTATACTAACTAATAAACGGTTCCAAAAAGCAGGACAAAACACAAGTGTCTGAAACCATCAATTTTCTGTTTGACCTGCATGTGATTTGATGATGGATACTGATATCCTGCTGTATAATATCTGTGCCTGAGATTAGTACTCTGCTTTTGTAATAAACAGAGTTTAGGACTTTTCAAAAAGATCTCTATACTGGATGTGATTTGCAATTTGAATTACATCAGTTTAAGAGTAGATGAAAATGGTTGGAGATTATATGGGATGCCTGTATGAGTTTGGAAATTTTTGCCAACTCTGGTCTATTTTTCAGGTGAGTCTGTACAAAAACTTCTGCTGAAGAAAAGCACACTTCTTGCCATTCTCCAAGAATTTTCCTTCCTCATCTAAGTAAAGGCTTCTACCTAGCAATTATTCTTGACAATATTGGCAATAATAATCATAAAAACAAATATGTTTGCTTTAGTTTTTTCGTAAGCTTACTTATCAAGGTTTCAGAGCACTTGTTCACATACAGATGTCTATCCTATGTTATTTAACAACAATTTTCTTTCTTAAGTAATCCTTACTTTCAATACAGAAAGGCATAATAATCCATGTAAGATTTGTAACTGATGAACAAGTAAGAAAGTAGATGAAGGGGAGGTTTGCAAGGAATTTGTGAATTGTTCACTGAGAAGAACAATGAGTGATGAGAGCAATGAGGGAAATTTCAAGTTCCTAACTGTATATGTACATGTCTGATGCTTGACTTTTTCTAAGTGTTTTGCAAATATTAACTAATGACCTGATATGAAAATTCAAATTTTAGTAAATTTTCATCTATCATCTTGATCAAAAAAAAAGGTATTATTAGGCTTGAAAAAATCATTGTTAATGATAAATGGTACTGTGGAAATCTGTGTTTAACCTTATGATATAACAAATAGATTCTATCAGAAGCTCAAATCAAATACTTATTTGCAATAATTAATTTGCGAGCTGATCTTTAAATGTTGGATGCATATTGACCCATTCAAAAATTTGTAATGGGAAAATTTCTATTGTGCTTTTCATCAAAGTATCCAGAATGTTCCAAGGGAGAATTTATCTTTACAGATAGCAAATTATCTTCTTTGAAAATTACAAGAATCAGAAAATCTTTGTTTATTTTGAATATCTGTATAAGGCAATTGCCATAAATTTTCACTGTTATTGTCATACTTTAGCATGCTTCTCAGAGACTCAGTTAGACAATTCCCTGCTTAGATAATTTTACATATGGATATGAAGACATATCTTCTTACCAGTATTTACACTTTAGAACCCTACTAGACCTAATGGAAATTTATCTGATTTTTAATTTACTCCATTAAAACTATTTTGTTCTAACATTAGAAGACAGTCAAGGCTGTAGATAAAGACAGTATCTTTTACTGGGCCAACAATTTTAACTGGGAAGAATTTGGCAAAATTTGGGCGCAAAATTCTTTGCTTTGGTCTAAATATAAACAGAGAAAAATAATTGTCTCTTCAGTTTAACATGCATAAATTGGGCATTCTTTGAAAGCACTGGTAGTTGGCAACTCTGAGAAGGGAGGTATTTTAATTGGACGTGAGGAGGGAGAAAGACAGAAAATGGGGAACAGAGAGGAAGGAGACGGAGAACAGTTATGCAGCCTAAGAAAAAGGGAATGATTTGTGTCTTGAAGTTTTGCTATACAGGATTCAACAGAGCTTTAAATTTTAATTTACAATCTCATTTTTGGAAGACGAGCTGGTGATCAGTGAAATGAAGTTCTTTACTAAGTGCTACATTTTCACTAGTTTTTAGAGTGTGTTAACTATTATACATAAAGTGAATTGATCAAAAGAACTCTTTTTCATCAGGAAGATATCATAGCATGTAGTTACCATTTGTTTTATAACTGCAGAAGTATATATCACACAACAGAGTGATGTATATCAACTTTTGGAAGTAAGGCTTCATCTCAATCTAATGCATATGTTTTTTCCCTGGGTATTGACTATAATTACTATAGCAACTGTTAATGAAATTTTTTTATATGCAATTATAACATTTTCATGCTCTGGAAGGCAACTGTTTTAATATTTATTAGTTTCACTGAGCCTAAAATAATAAAAAGTAGTTGAAAATATTATATAAGCTCATAGGTATGTTCATGGATACTAATTGTGAAGAACTATGTAAAAAAATCCCAAAAACTAATAAGTTATTCAGATGAAATTTAAATTTAAAATTAAATGTATCAGCCACAACGGGTATCTGAAATCTATATTGATGAGTTCCAGGCTGTTATTCTTGCCATTTCAGGATTCTATTAGCTCTGAGTTTTAATGCCTGTGTGTATTCCTGTAAAGCATATATAATGAAATGTTTTCTTGCTATTATTTGACTTCCATGTACTATCATTCCTAAAAAAAATAATCCAGGTGGACATAGATTCCAGATCCTTAAATAAATTCTGTCACTTCTGTAATGTATTTTGTGTGATTTACTCATCCCAACAGAGTTTTCTTCTCATGTCTTCTGCCTCCAGCTGGGGAGAGTTGGAGAGAAACGGTAGAGATCAGGATTTGAAACTCATCAATCAACTGCACAAAATACTGAAACAACAATACTACCACCCAGGAAAAGGATGAGTGTTAGTTATCCATGGGGAAATGAAGACTCTGTTAAACTTCCCAGTCTCTCAATATCCTGATGTTCCCTGACAAACCTAAACTGCAAGTCAAATTCATCTCATTTGTCACACAGTGTAAATCTGATGGCTTAGTAAACACATTTCAAGGTTGTGTTAGGCTTAAAGTTAACCTAAAATGACAGCTTTCCCTTCCTCAAACCAAATTCTTCATTTAGATTCCTATTTTCATTTTTTTCCAACCTTTCAGTTTTTAATCCATAACATTGGTTTAGAAAATCACGCAACAGAAAACCACCTGTGCAGGCATGCACTATGGCAACTTAATAGGAAAAAAATACTAAAAGAAACAAACCACTTCCACCTCTGGGTCTTAATTCTGCAATTTTCATAGTTTTTTGCCTACCATGGCAATGAGACTAGAATTGTGTAACCGAAACCCATTAAAAAAAGTAGACACCATTCCATTTAATGTAGATAATATTTTGTGACACCTTGAAGAAACAGAATAATCACCGTGACTATACCAAGGAAAGGAAGATGATTTACTTCTTAGCTTGCTCCTAACTATAACATGAACCTGTGGTTTATGAAATATTTTAGAGTGAAAGGAGTAATACTGAAGATTAGATAATGTACAGATTCTTTAGGCAACCATTTATTTAGGATAGTTCAAAAATATTTTTATTGTATTAAAATTTCCCCTTGAGTTACAATTCTTACTGCGTAGTCACACTTCACTGTCAGTAGCCTGAACCATCGGAGCCTTATACCAGATACTACCTCTTTCTGAAATATTGTACATCTTCACTAAGCCCACTCTGCTGCAAACAGAAAGCTTGTAAGTTCTGATACAGCTTCAGGGGTTATGCTGTCAAAAGTGAAAAGAAAGGGAAGAGGGTGTTAAAGGGAGGTTCGCTAAGAAGAGGAGATGCAGGAAAATGCTCAGATTGTTCATAAGTCTCAATAAAAGCCAAAAGCAGCTTAGTGTTCAATTGCCATAACCTCAAATTTATGTGTATCTATATGTATATATATGTATATATTAGAATATTTGGGCACATAACTAAAGGAAGTCAAATTCATCACAGTCCTTCCTAATTTAGTTTGTCACCCAAAGCCTTCCTAATTCCAAGTAATTTCTATGCTGTCTAATCCTCTGAAAACTCTACTTCCAAATTGTCTTGGGGTGATTCTATGACCATACTGTATTCCCCATCGCCTGCTCGATTTCTAGTGTCCCTTTAAATTGCAAAGGGGCGAGAGAGAAGCCGAGAGAACTCTTCAAAGCGGCCAGCTTGACCTTGCAACTAGAATGTTTTGCATTCTTTTCTCTCCCGATTCTGACAACATTTGGTTGGTTAGAGGATATTTGCTGGCTAGACTGTTCAGCTTTCAGCGGAGAAGGGACTGTGATCTGCCTCAGCGGCTTCTTTTCCTTTTTGGACTGTTTTTGGCTTGCTTTTCATCTGAGACCGGCTGTCATCTCTGGACCTGCTCGGCGGGACCCTCCAAGGGGGAGCGTCGGACCCTGCCTGGCCGGCCCGGCCCAGCTCAGGACTGCAGGCTTTACCTACAGAAAGAACTCTAAAATCCATAGTCCTCTTTTAGGGGACAGGGGAGGGGGATTCAATATTCTTTTTTTTGCCCTGTGACAGCAGGGGACTCTGTTTTGTTAAATCAATAGGTTTTTTCACTTTCACTCGAGAAATTATTTTTCCTGAACCTGTGGGGGCGGTGCTGCCGGGGCCTGCTTGCCTGGCAGGCAGGAGAGAGAGAGAGAGAGACGCCCCTCTCGGGTTGTTTCCTCCCGGATTTGTGTCCAAACCGGCACACAAATATACTTTTGTATTTAGCAGATGCATTCTGTAGTGACAAACTTTACATGCAGACACATATTCATAAACCCTTAGCAGGTGGATATTTATCACTTGGAGTTTATCCACAAGCACAAGGTACTGGTAGCCACCTTTCATGTATCGGTTCACTGGTTTGCCAGTTCATTAGTATTTCCTATATTTTTGATGGAAGGCGAGACTTGAAGTACCCAGCGTGAATTTATAGAGCTATCTAAAATCCTTCAGGAATTCAAAAGTCTGAGAAAAATAAAAAAGGGGATTTAAATTGATGTAATCACTTCTGTTCTCCTACCTATCTTTCTTTCCAGCCCAGAACCAATTTTTTGATTTCAGTGAGGAAACCTTCAAATGGTCATCTATTTGAATACTTAATAAAATACCGACCATATGAAGTAGATTCTATATGTCTTCAATCTCCAAGCACTTTACTATAAATATTGCTAATGTTCTTCAAAAGGAGGTCAATTTATGTATTTAAAATTATATATTTTGGATTGCTTTATCTTTCAGAAAATTTGGATAAAGCTATGGAGACCAGATTTATTGCTCTGTGTTTCTTTAATCTGTTAAGGATTATCTTTGTAGAAAAGGTTGTGGTTTTTTCTTTAATGCCAAATGGAGATGTTCTGAATAGTATTTGTTGTGCATAGAACAGTGTGCATTTTATTCTAATACATATGCAGGAAGCTGTGACTCATTTTTTACATACAGTCACAGAAAAGAACTCATTCTGATAGGTTTATTATTTGGAATTTTTTTTGTTTATTTCCTCATCTGTTACACACTTTGCATAATGCTTCAGTCATGAATGGTCATCCCTGAGAAGGCAGAACCTTTCTTGCACTTTTGCTTCTTATTACACTACATTTGTTAAATATTGGTATTTGACTTGTAATTTCATATGAAGCAGAAAAATACATAATGATTTCACTTCTTATGAAATAAAGAATAATTATATTAACTGTTTAATTGAATCATCACTGAAAAAATGGACTTTGAACACTAAAAAAGAAAACCTTGATTTAATTAATAAAAAGATGTAGAAGTATGAAACAGTATTATGCTGTGAAAAACATCAAGCAATCTTCATGTTAAAGTTTGAACCATGATTCATACAAGTTCACCTGAATTCAGAGGCTGGGCAGAGAATGCATTGAAAGCAGCACTGAGAAGAAGGACTTAGGAGATGGCAAAAAGCTCAGCATGACCTGACAATGTGCATTTGTAGCCCAGAAAGTGAACTTTATCCTGGGCTGCATCAAAAGAAGTGTGGCCAGCAGGTCGAGGGAGCTGATTCTCCCCCTCTAGTGTCTTGAGACTGCACCTGGAGGGCTGTGTTCAGTTTTGGCATCTTTAAAGGGGGATGTGGGCTTGTTGCAGTGATTCCATAGGACAAAGACAAAGATGATGCTTCATCTGGGGCTGCAGCACCTCTGCTATGAAAACAGCCTGAGAGAGTCGGGTCTGTTCAGCCTGGAGAAAAGAAGGCTCCAGGGAGACCTTATAGCAGCCTTCCAGTACGTGAAGGGGAACTACAAGAAAGCTGAAGAGGAACTATTTAGCAGCACAAGTGATGATAAACAAGGGGCAATGGTTTTAAACTTAAAGAGGGTAAACTTAAACTAGATGTTAGGAAGAACTTCCTTACTAAAGAAATTCTCTGCTTTCATGTGAACATAAAAGTCTTTGAGGCTAGGATGGGTGAGGCTTTAAACAATCTGGTCTAGCAAAAGGTGTTCCTGCCCACAGCAGGGGTTGGAACTAGATGTTTTTTAAAGTCCCTTTCAATCAAAGTCACTTTATGATTCTACGTTTCTATTATTTCTGAAGGAAATATTAGAGAAATTAGAAATTAAGGCACAAGAGATTCTTATCTCAAATATGACACCTGATCTGTGTGACTGTGGGAAGATGACTGAGGGTGAAAGGATAATGATACAGAAGTCATAGGGAAAAATATGGTTGCTACTCCCTGGATGGACCGTGGTCAGAATACCTGACCTCCTGTGCATAGCACACTCTAAGAGGGACTAAACGAGAGTGGAGCAGCCAGGTTCAGTCAAAATCCTTGCAGAGAAGGAAACTGAGTGGTGGTTTTTAGCTGATCGGCTGCACAGCAGCTGAAAGCTAAGGGAGATACAGGGAGATGTCCTGCTTTTGAATCATCTGCCATGGCAAAATCCCTCTCCTTGGACTGACGCGTATCCCATGCCAAGGTTATCTCAGATACTACCCTGAGATACCCACCCCCAAGGTACACCCACCACTCATTGAGGAAGATGTATGACTAAAGTCACACAAGCTCCACCTAAAGATAAAGAAATAGTATAAAAGTGATTTAGCAATGGGGAGAAAAGAGGGGAAGACTGCACCATAACTGCTGGGATCTGTCAGTGGGCTGAACCTGTCTTCTCCCCCTGTTGGAATGCCTGTTGTGTAAGAACCATACTCTCTGTACACTAAATTATTATCTCGAGGTAGCTTTTATTGGGGATTAGAGCTTACTAATATAGTGCTTTGAATATATTTTTGCAGTCAGATACTATCACCAGCAATTCTCAAACCTTAAATTGTCACAATTTTATTAATAAACAATGTAATTCTGGAAACCTCTAATGTGAGTCCTTTGAGGGCACTGGCAGTTGCTGGCAGTGGATAAAGGTGTAGAGGCCCAAGAGGGGGTTTCTCTGTTTAGCATGTGACCCTGAACAAATTAGTTGAACCCCCTCCAACCTGGTGAAATTCTCAGCTAAGGGTCCCTCTAACAGGACACTGTAGACTGGTTGGGCACAAGAGTCTTGGCTTTCCTGAAGTGCTGACAAACTAATCAAATACTAAGGGTTTGAGAAAATCCCCCCTTTTCATGACAGTGACTCTATTCGCATATAACTTGTGTAGCACTGATTTATTCTCAGATGGTTTTTGTCTACATCTTCAGAGTATAAGGTATAAGCAGTCTCTATATACATCATCACACAACTTCTAAAAAAACCTAGTATTTTTAGAGTTAGACATTTGCTATTCTGCTGATATCTGCAAGAGTTAATATTGATATAAAACTATAAAAAAAGAGAATTTCCTTGTTTCCTTACAATGAAAAGAGTCATCATAACAGGTAAGCTAATGACTTACTCTAGCTAACAGGGACAATCATAGAAAATCTACTTAGATTCATGGTGTGAAAATAATAGTCAGCTATCAGGCTTCAAATGCTTATTTCTCACAAAACTTTTGATTTTTGAAATATTAAGCAAGTATCCCTTTTACTTTCACACAGATTTAATTTAGAAAACTTTGGAAATACCAGAGTGCCTGCTGAAAGGAAGTTTGCTCATCAGCTGTCTTTCATTAATGTGCTGGCATATTCTAAGATCATAAAGTACAGTAGAAAGAGATGGAGAAGTAGGATCTTGCTGACTTTTCGTCCTGAATATTAAGATCCTATGGTTTCTATCTTGAAGGATTGATAGTTTTTTTGCTTAATTTTTTTCCTGTTTATTTGTCTTTCTGTTCTAGAAGCACCTCTCCTCCTAGGGACACAGGATTAAATTGAGCTATCTTGTCTGAAAGCAGTAGAGACGGTAACCAATTTGAGTTTTGACATTTAGAGATTGATGGAAGAGAAAATAACATAGGTAGAAAATTTAGGCAGTGATGAAATAGTATGTCTGAAGCCAATTACTCAGAAGACAGCATTTGTACTAGCAAAGGAGAAAGCTTTACTTTAAGCCACAGAAAACAAATGTGCTTTATAAATGATAATAACATCTCATGTAGAAAAAGCACTTTCATTTCTAGAATATTTAGCTATATGGCAACTTTTTTTTTTCTTAAAATAAATTAATAAGGCTGCTATTAAAAGGAACTGACTGGCAGTGGGAGAGGAATCAAAAGGGAATCACTTTGCTGCTAAAAGTAGTGTTTTGGGAAGAAATCTCTTTTAGGTAATACTTCTAATGTAACATTTTTAATTTTCATAAAGCTCCATCGTAATGCCAACTTTAGTTCTGGCTCTTGAAAAGAACAATGTTCTTTAGTTGAAAGCTTTTATTGGCTGTTTGAATTTCTCCCCTGAGTGACCTATTTGGGAATAGCTGCATTAATTTGATTTAGGTGCTTACTAAGGCAGAGTTTAATAATTGGTGTTTTCTTTTTAAGAAAATAAATGATTTGTCATCAAAAGAAATCAGCCCAAAATCAAAACCAAACAACTATTAGAAAGAAAAGTAAGTTCATGCTTTTCTTTTTTTTAATTAATAAATGCCATTCAGATATTAGATAAGCCATATTTTCATTTTCATGAGACAGTGAGGTGAAAACAAAGAATAATTGTCTGAAACGTCAGCCTGGAAAATCAGCATTGACAAGGGAATAGTATGGTGGGAAAGGAAATCCTTCAGTTATAGCAGATGAATGCTGGAAAAGATTGCCAAGGGCAGGTGTACAATCAGCCTCAGTGAAAGATTCAGAGCCAATTTACACCACTGTGTGAGACCTGGCTTAGAAACAATAAAACACTTCCTCCTCTAATGTAGAGGCATTGGCTAAACGACCCAGCAGAAACCTGTCACATCCAAAATACTCTTTTAAGAAAAATCCATTACACTGAGAACTGTAATACATTTTTTCTACTGCCCAAGGAAAATACAAATCTCTATTTCCACTGGGCATTTTGGACATGAGCCAGCAATGTCAGCTTGCAGCCATAAACTCAATTGTATCTTGGACTGCATAAAAAGAAGTGTAGCCAGCAGGTTGAGGGAGGTGATTCTCTCTCTCTGTTCTGCTCCTGTGAGACTGTTGTAGGCAGAATGAGAGCTTCAGACAAAGTTTATTAAAGAAGCCCTCCCATGGAGTCACAAGGCACAGAAAGGACCCCCTTGCTTTTTTACTCCTTCTCAGAGAGGAATCTAAGTGTGGCTGGATCCAGTCCTAACCTTAGACTTAGTCAATGGCTTATGTCTAAAGAATTACATAGCTGTAATTGAAACTTTATAGAACTTTTTTCTGCAGGATTAAGGATGACAAAGCAAATGCAATTATATAAATAAACCAAAGGATTTATTTAAATTATTTAATGATTATAATGATGGTAATAATTAGACAAAAATAGCTTAATCAGAATTATTTGGTACAAAGCATGGATAGTTATAGCTGCTAGCATAGTGCACTATTTTTGAAGCAATATTGAAGCAATTATATTAAAGCAATTATACTGAGGCAATTATATTAAAGCTAGCAAAACAATTATTAAGTTGAGATTGGTGTTACTCACCCATACCAATGACTGTGGGCAAATCTCTTGCCTAGCCTCAAGGAGTCTTTGAGGGGTATTCCCATTCAAAGGAAGGATCTTCACACATCTTAGGGAGATACGCTACAAGTCCTCACTGTGCAAAAGCATGACTGGCCTTTTACTGGATAAAGTGATTGATTGCCAGTCATATACATTTTTTAGATGTGTTGTCAGAGTTTCTCAGCCAAATAGACTTTGTGCTGAAAAAGGTGTTACCAGCTCTTTGGTTTCTTCGGCTCAACACTTTGGAGTCATTTCTGTATTGAGGCCTGCACACCCTTGCTGCTCCCAGCCTCATTCAGGGAACATCTGTCTTGCATGTCCACACAGGGAGTCTGATAGGTCAGTCTCAGCATTCTTCAACTCTAGAAACAGCAGACCCTTCTGTCCTGGTTGCAGAAAGAAGGTGGAGCATAGCACAGTGTGGGCATGACTAAGGTGTTGTCCTACACCACTGACTTCATCCCTGAGGGGTGTGACTTCGGGAATGTGATCCACCCTTGAGAAGAGGGCCTTTTTGCTCTCCAGTGGAAAAGCTGTTGGCATCAGCCCTGGGTACTCCGTCCTTTAATGTCATCCTTCCCCCATCCATCCTTTCAAGCTGCAGCTCCATCCAAGGTGTGGTGCTGAAAAAAAGCATCAAAACTCAGAATTGAGATGGTGCTGAATGACAGTGCCCGTGGGGCAGGCTATATCCCTGTTTAGGCAGAGAATCCTGATCCTGGTTTAGGCAGAGTATCCTGCTACAGAGACCCCACCTGGAGTACTGTGCCCCTCTCTGGGGTTCCCGGAGAAAGAAAGACCTGGACCTGTTTGAGCAGGTCCAGAGGATGGTCACAAAAATCATCAAGGGACTGGAACACTTCTTCTATGAGAAAAGGCTAAGAAAATTGTGAGGTTTTAGCCTGGAGAAGAGAAGGGTCCAAATGGAACTTATAGTGGCCTTTCAATAGTTAAAGGAGGCTTATAAGAAAGATGGAAAGAGCTTTTTGCCAAGGCCTGAAATGACAAGGCAAGGGGTAACAGTTTTAAAGAGAAAGCA
This sequence comes from Callaeas wilsoni, assembly GCA_013398955.1. Taxonomy (NCBI): domain Eukaryota; kingdom Metazoa; phylum Chordata; class Aves; order Passeriformes; family Callaeidae; genus Callaeas; species Callaeas wilsoni. The sequence continues at coordinate 74,349 of VWPU01016755.1, forward strand.
TGTAAGTTTACGTTGGGCAGCAGGAATAATTTTTTTTTTTAAAAGGTACTGGAACAGGTTGCTCAGAGAAGTTATAGGTAAGCCGTCAGAGTCAGTTTGGATGGGGCTTTGAGCAACCTGATAAAGTTAAAGATGACCCTGACCATGGCAGAGGGTTTAGACTGGAGGATCCGACCTGTACAGAAGCAGAAGTCCCTGTTGAAATTTTTTGTCATTATTAACTGCTTAAAGGAAGATGACTAAAAGTACAAAAAGATACCTACACCTTACTTATATTGCATGAAATAATGTATTTCTACCATGCATTTCCACCGTACATTTCCGAAAGCATAAAGACATGATGACAAAAAAATCCATAATTTAATCTCACCTCCTGTGTATAATAAATTATAGAATTTCATTCAGTTACTTCATAGATATATAGGTAATTAAATTTAATTCATCTCTCTCTTCAGGCTGAAAGTCACACAGGGGAGACTCTCAGGACTGTACTCCTTGATCTCAAATATGCAGTGATGAATTGCAGTAGATCTGGAGCCTTGCATATAACAATTTATTTGTTCTAGGAGGTGTGGTTTTGACACAGCTGATCAGCTTTTTAAACCCCTTCCCAGCAGTTTTGTGTAGCAGCATCACTGGATGTAGTCTTTCTGTGCACCAACTGTTAATAACCTGTTCTAGATGTCCCTTATTTTCAATTTGCATTTGTCTAGCTTGGCTCTTGTTATGCCCTTTTTACTGTACTGAAAACATCATTATAAAGAGTTATGTTTGCAAGATCTGATTAGATCACTTGTTTATTTCTCTCAATAATTTTCTTGAAACTCTGGAGTCTGCGGGTTTTGTATTTTTTCCACCTTTATCCTTTCAACATGAGCCCTTTAGATCTTTGGAATATTTGTCAGTTAGTGTCATGTGAAAAATGAACTCACCCTCATTGTTCTGCTTCTTTGAACTCCATGCATCCAGCACACTTTTTAATTTGCATATAGGCATGGAGTCTGTTTATTCTAGAATGCCAGCATTCTTTTGAATGTCACCATTTCGCCAGAGGTACTGGGATCAGAAATGAGTCCTATGATAAACCACTCTTATCAAATCTGAACCATTAGAAGTAAAAGATTTTCTTTATTTTTGACACCTCCTTTCTTCTTGAAATCAAGCCTTACACTGGTCAAAGATATGGAAGTAAATTGCAGTCCCAGTTCTCTTACTGACTGTTGGTGTAATCTGATATGTAGAAATCTCTTACAGCCTTGAAAATATTGATCTTAGAAGAAGTCTCAAGACAACCAAGAGACTGAGAAGTATTTAGTCTCTCCTTATATACCACTTCATGCACCGCCCTGGCATTGGTACCAGACTGTCAGCCCTGTACTCTCTGACCAGGTCCCTTCAGGTTTTCCACATGAGGGAGGTTTAATGTTTCAAAATAAAATTTACTTATTTAAAGATAGTTGACATTACAAAGGAATTTGATTTAGCATAATGCAATGTACCAATATCACAATACAAGCATAATACAGCAATTGCAGTTGGATCACAATGCAAACAGGATTCCTATTACTGGTCTTTGTATGTTCACTGCCACAGTGCTGTGGCATTCCTAATTGCTGGGAGAGATTACGTAGGTTGAAGTCAGCTCAAGGCTACTTCTCTCTCCAAGGTTCATTTTGACAGTTGCTCAGTTTTTGGGAGCCACTTCCCTCAGGCTGGTCTGACTAAATCAGGAAGAGATTCACCTTTTTTTATTAACTCAGGGAAAGCCATTTAGACAATCAGCTGATTCGCTTGATTGATACAGCCATGTAAGTAACACAATGGCCAGCTGCTGGTCCCTTTGCTGTTCAGGTAAGTTCAGCTTTCTTTACTACACCTGTGCTCACTCCCTGTATCCTACCCTGAACTTCTTGAGCACATCACCTTGACCCATCTCCTCCATACCCTCTTCCACTGTAGGAGCTTATCAATCAGTCACACAGATGCATCCCATTTTCAACAACCAAGGTTTTCTCTGCTTCATGGAGAAATTGCCCTGTTGTAGTAAGCACATTGTGATAATGCTTCATCAAAGGAAGCAAGAGACAAAGATAAAGCAGAGATACAAGCTCGATGACTGAAGCCATTTACCATTAACTCACCTTTGTGGTGTGACTTGATACGAGACAGATTCCTTGGCATACATATTTACCTTGAATGAACAATGCATATGACTCAGGAGCCAGAGTACAGGAAACCTGGCCTTTGGGATTGCAAAATGCTTTTAAAACACATGCTCTTTTTTTTTACAGTTTTTTCAATCTAATGTGGCTTCCAGCATAAATTTAAGCAGCCCATGGAACTGCCCTAGCTAATGCTGACTTAATACAGTTGCCTCTGAAGGTCTTTGAGACCCCAATTTGAAGACTTTGTTACTTCTCCTACCCTTAGTAATAGGTAAGAGCTGTGGGGTGATGAAATGCACCATAGGGTTGGGGGTTTTTAGTTTGTTTTTTGTTTGTTTTTAAATTGCAATCAAACTAGCACTGGGTTTGTAATTGTTTAGTCTGAGTCTAAAAACTGAGCCCCATTCACTTGGACAAAGAGGGTCAGAAATTTTTACAAACAAACTGAATATGATCTTGAAAGAAGTAATGCCCTCACTACAAAATCTACATTATTGGGGGGAAATTGCTTTGTTTTCAAAATAATGCCTCAAGACTATTGAGAACATCTGGGAAAATCTGCAAAGTACTAAGTCATCCAGTTTTTCAGCAAAAGAACATTTGCATTGGTTAAGACTGTCCAAAATTTTTCCTGTCTGTGGGGAATAAGTGATGGTACACTTTAAATTACCTTGACGTGTCTATATTCAGAAACTGTGTAGATCAAGCCTTTCTAAAGAGAATGTGCCAGAGGTCATTTAAAAATCACTTGTAAAGTTATTGATATTTTTGAACAAAGCAGAGAACATTTTGTATCTATTTCTTAACAATTCATCTATGATAAATCTGAGACAAGGAATGAAAAGTTGAAATACACTAAAAGCAACAAGAATAGAAGCATACATCTATACATGATTCTAATCTTTTATACTATTCATCTATATTTTCAGCAAGGGTGTGTTGTTTCACATTCAAATAAAGAAAGCAGAAATTCTTTTTCTTCAGATTTGGAATAATTGCTGCTGATGCTGCAGAAATACTGGTAACAAAAAGATGAGCAGAACCCCTCTACCACTGACATTTGGATACATATCACTGTGGAGATACCAGAAATGTTCATTTTCACAGATTTTGGGCTTTTTGAAAGAAATTGATTTATTGTCAAACTTCTTTCAAAGTACCCAAAAGCTCAAATTCATGTATACTGATGGCTAGGAAAGTCTCCTAGCCAGCATGCTGTGATATCAGATAGAGTTTACCAGTTTTGCTATTCTATCCACAAATGAGAATGACTTGAACTCTGTGGGTTGAGGTTTTTTGAGGATTTTAGGGCTTTTTTCTGGTTGGTTGGTTTGGTTTTGTTTTTTTTTTTTTTTACAGTAACTGTACTTGGAAGATACGTTCTTGATGCAGTTGGTCTTGGAAAGGCTCGTCAAGAAATTTGCAGTGTTGAAGATTCCTACCAGATTAAGATATGCCAATGAATTATTCTTTAAATTCTAGAAGGAACCTAAAAGAAATCTGTGACTGACAAACTCTTAGGGTGAAAATATTGTTAGCTCTGGGTTTGAGAGAGGAATATGTGTTCAACAGAGGAATATGGGTTCTGAGTGGACACAGTTTTGGTGTGCTCTAATTCCATCTACCTTTGTGTCCCAAAGTAGCTTTTTATGTATGTATGATTATGTAATTTCAAAGATTAAATCTGCTTCAAAAAGACATGTGAGCACTGCAGAAGCCTTTGAGGACTACCGAGAGAAAGACTAAGGCTAAAACTTTCCAAAAACTGCTATCATAGAACAAAGATGCTGGAATTAATAAGAGTGAGGAAAAAAAAGTTCCACAAAGTCTATCTGAGCCTTTTGGACACAAGAGATAGGTGAGATTTTGGAAAGCTATAGCCACTGTGTCAATAGAATTGACAGTTCAATATAAAAGCGTTACCTACAGCTTTAGATAATAGTAGTCTGGAATAACAATATAGAATAATGGTATATTAGTATCTAGTCTCACATTAGTCCAAGAGGACTGAACTACACAGTACAGAAGGCTTATAGCTGCCTAGTTAAGGAGTCTTCTAATAGAGTCATGGCAAAGGTCTTTTGGCCTAGATGCCTTTATCTTTAAAGGTAAAAAAAGTGTTGCTCCTGAGATAAAGCAGCAAACCTCAGTGAAAGGAAGAATTCTGCATTTACCCATGCCTTCATTATTTTGTTTTGCTCAGTGGTGTCCATATTAGATGTTGAGAAATGTCATGTGTTTAAATTCCTCCTTCAATCAATGACAATTTGTTTACCAATTGTGCATTGTGACATATACTCATAAAGTGAGGTGTGTAACTCATAGGTGTAGTTGTTCCAGCTGTTCTAAAGCTTATGTCTCTTATTCATATTTGGGTGGTAGACACCTTGCAGACTCTGGGACTGAAGAATTTCAAGTCACGATTTCAGAGGGTTTATGCAGTAAAAGGAAGATTTGACAATTATAGATAGTTTCTTCAAAATAAGAAAACAACAGCCAAAAAAATACACAACCAAACCCCAACTCACAAAACAAACCCACAGTATATTAAATGAGAGGCGAAACATTAACAACTGCATAAAAATACCTGGGAATAGCCGTGACCTGAGGAAACTATTGCTACAGTTTTTCGTGTGTTTGGGATTTTATTTGAATTCCCAGGCAAGAGCTCTGTCCTCCTGTTTACATGCATAAATTAACTCCATATTGCAAAAGAAAATAACAGGGTATTGACATCTTTTGGCCAGTACGTTACTAGAAGAACAAATGCCCAGGTTTTGATTTTGCAAGCAGGTGCCAGAATGAACTTAAACAATTTATCAATTTAACAATTTAAGTTAGATTTAAACGGCATCAAAAGCAATGTGACCAGCAGGTTGAGGGAGGGGATTCTTCCTCGCTGCTCTTCTCTTGTCAGACCCCACCTGGAGGACTGCATCCAGCTCTGGGATCCTCAATATATGAAGGGAATAGAACTGTTGGAGATAGTCGAGAGGAGGGCCACCAAGATGGTCAGGGGTCTGGAGAAGCTTCCCTATAAGAAAAGGCTGAGAAAGTTGGGAGTTTTCAGCCTGGAGAAGAGAAGGTTCCAGGAAGACTTTATTGTCATCTTTCAGTACCTAATGAGGGCCTGCAAGGAAGTTTGAGTAGGACTTTTTTCAAGGACTTGAAGTAACAGGACAAAGAGTAATGGCTTTAAACTGAAAGATGATTTAGATTAGGTATGAGGAGGAAATTCTTTACTGCAAGAGTGCTGAAGCACTGAGACAGGTTTCCCAGAGAAGCCGTGGATGTCCACCCCTGGAAGTATTGATTAGGGCTTTGATCAACATGGTCTAGCGGAAGCTGGCCCTGCTGATGGCAGGGGATTGGATCTAGATGATCATTACTGTCCTTCCCAATGCAAACCATTCTACAATTCTATGAATATTGTAAAAGAGGTGCATTTTAATTACATAGATGCTTCATTAGTCATGTAAATTCTTATTTCAACATGAAATGTTGGAGAAAGTATTTCCTCTTTTTTCTGTAATTTGTTAAAAGCTTTTCATCCTTGCATTAATTAACTCTTAACTGAGCACAAGAAAATGTCAGAATAATTCTGAGTGAGTTTGGCAGCACTTTCACAGAAAGAATCCCAACTTCCACTTCTTATTCCATTGAATGTTTAACAGCTTAAAACTTAACTGAAGGGCTCCACTGATGGTGAACAGGAGGAGGTCTTCAAAAATGGTCTCACCTTCTTCCAACTGTTTTAATATTTACAAGCATTCTGTGAGAGTCTGAAGAGTGATTTTTATTAGAATTCTAAATGCTTTTAAAAGTCTTTTCTCTTTTTTCCTTAAATAAAATTTTCTAGTTTTCCAGTTGTTACAGTGCTGTCGTCAGGTTGTCTGTGACCTTCAAAGTTCTTTTATTCATGCACAAAAGAATTTTAAGTTGCAGTCAACCATTAGCAGAACAGCAATAACTTAAGGTTATCAAAAGCTGTATACCTCTAAATCAAAATCTTTGCAGTGATGAGCGTCAATACATCTGGTGTAATATGGCAGTGAATAAATGACCATATACTCCAACTCTACATTAAAATGAAGGTCTAAACTCTGATTACTTCAAATTATAAGCAAAACAACTAACTGAAAAAACCTTTCCACTTATTAGTAAATAATAGTTATGCTGACTCCCCTCCTTTTATAACTTTGTATAAAACAGATCATGTACATCTCTTGAATATAACAGCACAGCATTTAAATTAACACTTTATACATCCTTTTACATGATATTCATTAATTAGATACCAAGGGCAAAAATCTTGATATAGAATGTGTCAGTTATATTGAGGAAACTTTAAGAAAATAGCCACTCTTAAAATTCAGAAGTACATATGAGTTAAAAAATATTTTCTTTTATAATAAGTACTTTTAAAGAAGAAATACAACTTGAAATGAAACTTGTGCCAAGATGTAGATACTCATTCCTAATAAATAGCAGAATACTGGACAACAAGAGAGAGATTAAAAGCTTGAAGTTTTTTCAAAAAATATTTAGAAAGAAGAAATTCTAACTGTTCCTTGTTATATAAGCATGTCTTTTATTCTGTTTCACATAAATGAAATATTCAGATTCTATTCCCTGCTATAATAACATAAGCTATATTAATGAGAGAAAGCTCCTGCTCTGTAATTTTACCAGAGAGTTTCTTGGAAAGTACTCTGAAGGTAGTCTTGAGAAGTAAATGAAACTGGTATAAAGATTTTGTTCCATTCTGTCACGTTTCAAATGAAAAAAAAAGGATGAAAGAAAGGGAGAAAAGAGAGATGAGTTTCAGTTCACTACAATGGTGAGACTGAACTAAAGCAAATTGTAAAGAAGAGTGAAATATGAATACATTTAGTACTGAGGTTAAGCAACAAGAATTTCTACAAGCAATCACAGAATCACAGAACCATGTAGGTTGGAAAGGGACTCTAGAGGCCACCTAGCAAAACCTTCAGTTCAAAGCAAATTTCTTTTGACTATGCTGTTTTGTCCAGCTAAGATTTAAATGTCTCCAAAGATGGAGATTCTACAAACTCTCTCAGCAACCTCCTTGTGTTTCCTCTCCGTCATAATGAAAAAGACTTTTCTTGTATTGAGACATAGCAACTTGTGTTTGTTACTTCTTGCCAGAAGTCTCAAGTTTCTTGTCCCCTCCATTTTGGGCACCTCCATTCACTGTTCCCTCTTAAGGTAGCCTCCATCTGTCTCTTTATTTGGAGCAAGGTCTAGGGCTGTTGGCTCTGTCCGGTCTTTGAAGACCCTGTGAATCTCCTGTTCTTCCTTCCTGATGGTGCACAGCTCATTCACCTCCTTCTGCTGCCCTTTCAGCTGGCGACTCAGCACCACAACCAGAGCAGGTTTCACACAGAGAGGGCACTGGTTATGTCCTGAATGGAGGCACCAGACATTTCTAGGGCAATTCCAGAACAGCAGGCACTGCCAGAAATGAGGATGGCAGCACAGTATCAAAGGACTTGTGTCTAGATGAGGGTCTCTGCTGTGGTAGGAATATCTACTCCAATTGGTGTTGGAGATGGTCGTACCTCCATCACTGCACAGTTTTGAGTAAAGATTCAGGGTCCCTCTGTGCCATTACTGCATTATGACAACTGCTGCAGCTGTGTTAACTGTCTTTTTATCCTCCATTTAATGGCATCTTTTCAGGACCTCATGTAGCTCTACCTATAAGTTGATTCAGATTTAGTTAGTTAATGTGTTTTATGAGACTCTTACTAAGTAACACTAATAAAAAAAAATCTGGAAATTGATTAAAATACTGCCAAGTACATCAATAAACATGAATATTGCTATGTTCTTTTAATTCTGAAAAGCTGATCTATAATAGAGTAGTGGATATAGATGAGTTTTGAAAGTGTACTGGATGTATCTTAAAACAGCATACGCTATCATCGCATCACTTCTTGTGCTCCAGTTCTGCATTGCCTCTAACAATATTCACATTAATTTAGAAGAACAGCTCCTGGATTTATTTTTACATTATTATGCAGCTTTCAAAAAAAACTATGGAGTTTGTGTTTCCTTAGTCTGGCTTGTAGATAAATGATATCAATAACAACCAATAGCAAATAAAGTTACTTGTTAAATTTATTGTATTATCACACTGAGATCACTCACAGTAATAAACAACATAGATTTCTTGGAATTTCCTATGAGTAATATATGCAGAGCTGAATGCTGCCTTTTAATGTAGTTCCCCCTGCTCAGTTTTATACCAATTAATGTATTTAAATATTAAACAAATACATACATATATTCTGATACTCAACAATCAGGTATAATCTGGAAAAACTTAAAATACTGTCTGTATAATTTCTATTTTAACACTTAAAGAATATTCCATCATATTACTTATGACATCTCTTTCCAACAGTGAAAATATAATAGCCTTATTTTTCTCTTTAAGCAAGAATTTCTACCACATTTCTAATTTATTTATTCAGTGACATTCCAGTGTTTATGTTTTGTTCTTCGTTCTCTTTCTAATAATTCTCTATAGTCTGTGTTTCAATGACAATAGAGTAGTATGCTTACAATTCCAAATGATTATCCAGTCTTGCGTTATGCTTCTTGAAGTTGAATTTAAAGCCTTACATCGTATATATATAATAGGATCTTAGATAAGGTTTTCTGTTCAGTTTTTCCACACATACTTATGTATTTCTCAATAGTGGAATATATATTTGAATCGGGCTTCAAAGGTGGCCCTAATTTGAACAGAGGGTTGGACTAGATGACATCCAGAGGTCCGTTCCAACCCCAGGTGTTCTATGATTTTATTGCCCAGTGGATGGTGTTTGAATTCAGCTTATCTAGCTGCAAACATAGATGAGCATCTATGTCTGGTATCAGTATCTATCTTTCCAGTCAATGGAGTGATTCACGATGTTTCTGCTTCCTCAGCCTAAGTATCTAGTGCCACCTGAGACACCCTAGGTTATTGGAAGCATCCACACTGTGCTGAAAAATATGACAAAGGGCATGTGATAGATTTGCTGTAGTTGGAAACCAGATGCAAATACCTCTAAACATCTCACAGTCAGGAAGTATAATTCTACGTTGAAGGAAATTAATATCAGGTGTATAAACACCAACTTATTATAAGTATCCACATTAAAGTGAAATGAGTAAATTCTAGAGATGTACTTTCTCTCCAGGAAGTACAAAAGGGGTGTTGACAACTAGCTTAGATCAGAGCTGACTATACTTCAGAACTACTTCAGTGCCAGTGAGACCAATCCATTTAGGTCTTAATGAGAATATTCTATAGAACTTCACAGTCAGCTCAGATTTGATTCTTCTATTTTGCATCTCTGCCCAAATTTCACTACAGTGAGAAGTACAGCTCCCAAGACAGACAATCTTGGAGATTTTCTATTAGCTTTCTTTTGAGGAAAATTGACCAGTTATTTCTATTGTGATATTTTCATACATTGTTACTCTATGAAAACTAGCTATTAGCTGACAGTGATTACATTCTTTAAACACTTTTGATGAATGAGTTTTTGGAGGACATAAAAAAAATTAAAACTATTTAATAAGATTAAATAGGTTCATTCTGCTCCATCTGCTCCTTGACTTCTCTAAAAATCTTTAATAGTCTTTGCAGAAGGAAGTTATTCCTTAAAAATCTTTTATCAATCTTCTCCAATAAAATAACTTTGTCTATGTCTCAACTTACTTTACTATGTATTATAGTTTCTACAGATTCACACAACTCAAAGTTAAGACTTACTGGTCTGTAGCGGCCCACGTTACCTTCATAAACTTTTAAAAATAAAATCCCTTCCCTATCCTTAATTCCTCTGATATTGAAGTTGTTTTAACAAACGCATTGTTTCATCAATAGTAATTCTGACATAATCTCCCACCAAATGCTTTTGAAATTAATCTTGCCTGTTCAACTGATTCTGTTTTAGTATTTTCCTGATTTATTTTTCTTTTTAAATTAAATTTAAAGGAAATTTAGCTTTAAATCTTTTACTTTTAGTTTTTCTTTTCATCATCTTTCTTTCACAAATGTGTTTAATAAGACAATGATAATGAGTAAAAAAATGGCATAATATTATTTATATCCTTAACCGTGTTTTGTACATTCAAGATCTGCGTCTGGTCTCACTCTGTTCCAGAAATCAGTGATTCTGTAGATAAAAAATATGAAGAGACTTTTTCAATATCCCTTCTGGCATTCTCTCAGTCCAGTGAAGGTTATCAGAAAAATTCCATTAGCATGAAGGCCCTCTAGCCTAGAGGCAGACTGATGGGGAAGTGTGTTTATCCTTTATCACTCAGTCATCAAGAGTTGGGACCCAGCTCATGAACTCTGCAGGCCCTTTCAGTATGTGCATATAATCTTTCCTACGGGACTCAAGGAGCAAACTTGCAAAAAATGCTTTCATAATGTGTCTTGTACTTAAATTGCCCTGAAAAAATACTGTAAGGGTATAAAGGAAGGAGAGGGCATCTGTTCCCTTGACCTGGACACAGACCTTTCCTATACAGAAGGTTTCTGGAAGAAAGAAGTTTGTTTTCTTCTATCCTTTAAGCGCCTCTCACAGTTGCCATGACCTTTCAAAGACAATTAAGACTGGTCTTACAATGACATTGAGAAGCTTGCTCAGCACTTGTGGGTATATCCCATCAAGTCCCATGGACTTGTGTGGATCCAGTTTTTTTAGATGTTCCTCAGCTTGGTCATCCCCTACCGAGTGTGAATCTGCTTTAGACTTTCCCTCATGTTTTAGAGGCCTGAGACTCCCAAAGGCCAGTCTTACTATAAAGATAAAGATAAGGAAAGCATTCTATACTTTAGTCTTTTCCATGTGTTTTCTTCACTAGCTCCTCTGCTCCATTCAGCAGAGGGCCTACACTGGGCTCTATTTTGCTTATCTTGCTCATATTAATGATTAATAATGTACTGACTTTTTTTGGTGCACTTGATGGAAACTGTTCCCTTTCAAAGTAACAAGAAAATTTTTCAGAGCTAGGAGATGAATGAAGCGTTATTGTTTTTTTTCTGCTTCATTAGATTTCATTCAGAGTCTTCACATCACATTAGATCTGTTTGTTTTTATGAAATGTGATTTTTCTCACCAATATCTGATGTACATTTAAAATGCGAAAAACATACATGGCTGGTGATAGATAATTAGGGAGATTTCTTTAAATAGGAAAAAAAACCTAGCATGTTATGCTCCAGGCATCTGTGTGTATGTATTTGTATTCATATCAACAAGAAAGATTGTCACATCATGCAGGCAGTTGCAGAATGTGACAATGTAATGCACTTCCCATTAGGAAACATAATAAATAAAGGAGAAGAAAAGGATAAAAAAAGGAAAAAAATAGAGGATAGAGGGGCTTTTTGTTTGGTTTAGCCTATTTCTAGCCCTACTATGTTTCTAATACAATTTCCTGAAAATGTTTATGAAATTCATTGCACTACTTATAGCCTAAATTCAGAACATTACCTTTATCTCATTTATTGTGAACTACTAACTAAATGAGCTTTTCCATGTAATCAATTACAGTTTATGAAAAGACCTCCTAACAGCTTTTAAGTGCAATGAATGGATGATTAAGAAAAAAAATATTATCATAGCACAGATTATTTTCAAATCCTATTCCCAAAGGAAAAGTACAAACTCCTTGAATTTAATAAAGGAGATTAGAACTTTAGATGTATTGCATTTCTTTATTTTGTTTTCCTTTTGGAAGGTTTTTTAGCAATGCTGAAGTACTAAGGTGACTAAGGATACAGTTCAAATAGCATAACTTCAGGCATGTCTAAAGGAGCTGTCTGGAATTCTAAAATGCTATCATAGTAAATGGGGAGGTACATGTCATTTTAAGAAACAATTTAGATGGCCATATGTAAAAATCTAATTTAGAATTAGATGAGTCATGCCTTAGAAGAGCTCATCTCATTTTTCTATAAAAGTATTCTGAGATACCTTATTTAGAATTATAGAATATCCTGCGTTGAAAGGCACCCACAAGGTTCACTGGGTTCAACTCCTGACTCCAGACAGGGCAAGCTAAAAGCTTAATCATATAGCTAAGAACATTCCCCAGATGCTTCTTGAGCAGTGACAGGCTTGGAGCCATGACTGCTTTCCTGAGGAGCTTGTTCCACTGCTTGATCAATGAACTCTTCCCTAATGTTTAATCTGAACTGTTAGCGATGCAGCTGTAAGGCATTCTCTTGTGTCCTATCACCAGACGCTAGAGAGAAGAGGTCATCACCTCCTTCTCTGCTTCCTCCCAGAGGAGGTTGTAGATAGCAGTGAGATCACCCCTCAGCCTCCTCAAAGCTGAACAAACCTACTATGTTCAGCCACTCTGCATAAGTCATGCCCTCTAGACCCTTCACCATCTTTGCGGTAATCTTCTCGATGCATTCTAATATTTTTATATCCTTCTTGCGTTCAGAAAGGTGAAACTGCATGCAGTACTTGAGGTGAGGCTGCACCAGTGCTGAGTACAGCTGGACAATCCTTCCCACCAGTTAGTTACACTGTGCCTAATGACCCCCAGGATACAGTTGGCTGTTTTGGTCTCCAGGGCATATTGTTGACTCGTACTGAGCTAGTCATCAAACAAACCCTCCAGATCCCTTTCTGCAGGTCTGCACTCCAGGCTCTTGTCCCCCAGCCTATACCTTCATCCAGGATTACACTCTCAGGTGCAGAAACCAGTATTTGTTATGTAAATTTCCTATAATTGGTAATTGCCCAATGCTCTGGTGTATCATGATCTCTCTGTAAGGTCCCTCTACCCTTCACAGAATCAACAGCTACTCCTATCTTAGTATTGTCAGCAAACCTACTTTGCGTGCATACAACTCCTGTGTCCAGGTTATTGATAAAAACGCTGAAGAGAACTGGCCCTAAAATTGAACCCTAAGGGACATTGCTAGTGATTGCCTGCCAAACAGATTTTACCCCTTTTCTCTTTCGCTGTCTTAGTATCTGTATTGAAATGTTATCTTCAACATGCTTCAGGAATTTCCTGGACCTGTTTGTGTCTGAGGGATGATAGTTTCAGTTAAGATCTAGGAGGTTGAAGTCATCCACAAGGCCAAGAGCAACTGATGTAGCGATTTCTCTTAATGCCTTATATAGTAATACATTTATGTCATCATACTGGATGGATGATCTGCAGTAGATTTCCACAACAGCATCTACTTTATCAGCTTTTCCCCTAGACTAAACTAAACCCAGAGGCTCTTAACCATGTTGTGCCTAACTGCAAGCACTGTGCAGTGTAACCTCTCCTCTACATGAAGCACTACCCTTCCTCCTCACCTGTCCTATCTATCCCTAAGAGATATACACTCAGTGGAAAAACTCTTGGATAACTTGAGTGAATATTAATTTTCACCGGAATTTGCAATGCTAAAACCTGTAGGTGTTTTTCAGAAATTCAGTCCTACAACTAATATATCCTAGGTCAATATAAATCTATTGAAAACTTTGGTATCCATAGAAGAATTTATTATTTTTTTACCTGTAAAGGAAAGATAAAAAAAGGTTACCTAAATGGAAGTGAATAGGCCCAAGCCCTTCTGAAATCAGATGAGATTTCACTGTATCTTTTAAATCCTTACAAATTACAACAGGACAGTTACACATAAAACAGTTCACTATTAAGATGTATTTTCATAATCTAATATGCAGACCACAGGCAGGTTGACATATCATATGACCCATCATAATCACGTACCCATAAATATATGGGTCTTGAAGGTACTTTGAGGAAACTTAATTTGTTGAGGGAGGATAAGAACACTTGGGTTTTGTTTATTTAACCCACTCTTTAAAACCTCCAGAGGGGCAGACCTCAAAAACTTGAATTTAGAAAATGCTTGCTTTTTTCCCCTGGCCCCATAATATTTCTATTACCTAAATTGCTGAAGAAAACAATTGCTTCACCAGTTTTGCTATAACATTTTCTGAATTGTTTGAGTCTTCCTAGATCTTCTCTTAAAAGGCATGTTTTCTGTTTTCTTCAGCTTCTACTCAATTAATTTTTTTTCCTTTCCTCTGGACCTCTAATATCTTCCTTAAGAGTTGGTGCATGAAAGTCAACATAATAAGGTATCTTCCTTCCTGAATATTTTCTTGATTAGGGAAATTGGGGAGGAAAGGAGATGAAGACACTGCTTTAAAAATGTAAGATTTTTTTAACATTCTTATAAAATACACTTTACTACATTTGCAGTCTCACCAACATCAGATACTAGAAATCCACTTTTCTTTCACTATTTCTATTTGCTATTACTATTTTTGACTGACATAAAACAATCTTATTAGTCTGCCTCAGAATTAGATTTATCTTTTCTCTTCAAAAATACTTTTTAGTCCATTATTACCTCCACATTCTTCTCTACAATGCTGTGCCCAGCCATTTTCTCCTAATTTCGTAGCTATGTATTTGATTTCTCCTCTCAAATGCTTTATTGAGTGTAATCCTATTGATCTGGGGGTAGACATCCAAAACTTGGATAAACTTCTGACATCTTCATCTTAAGGAGTAATTTTGACCTCACCAGTCTGGGCATCATACACTGTTTTCCTAAGTGCAGTTTCTATCAGTCAGCTAAGCAAATAATTTAAAAAAACTGAACAGTACTAATCTCATAATCAATATTTATAGGACTTCAATGAAACACATTACCAATTAGATAGTAAACTATACTTAACTTCTTACATTGGTAATATTTTCCTGTAATAATTACACATAGATAGGGTGTTTTCTGTGAAAATATCTTCATCAGTAGGGAAACTGAGTAGAAAAAGGGGCTAAAGGAAAGCACTGTTAAGATTTTTCTGGCCTAATTTTCTATCCATAAAGAATTGTGGTCCAATGCATCTCAAATTTAGAGAAAACTGTCAAGTAAAAGGAAGAGAACGGAGTAATTCTTGTTTTACTTAAATTTAATATAGACTATAAAATACTGAAATATATCAGGGAATCTTATTCAGAGTTGTCTTCAGTGTCAGACACAAACAAAAAACACCTTTTCTATTTGAAAGTAGCATGCACAAGTCTTACTACAAAAAGTTTTATTTTTCCTATCTTTATTTTACTGTATCAGTGATCTGATTATTGAAGATCTACTATATGTAGAAGGAAATACTGAATTTTATATTTAGGAATTTTTTTTTTCTTCTTTATTTTTTTTCTTTTTCAGATAAGGCGGGGAAAAAGTTTCGACTTACATTTGTTTCTCTTTGCTGTTCAAGAGTTAGTATCCAGAAATCTCATTAATTACCATTATGCACATGTGTTTCTGAACATTTGTACACACCTAAGTGTTGCATGTTCGAACATGACAAAACACAGAGCCTCATATTACATGGATAAAAGTTAGGATGCAGATGCAAAGCACTAAGTTAAATAAACGGACAGCTCCTTTTCTGAGAAGAAGGAAAGCTGTCCTTAATATTAGACAGAATATGGCGTTTCAAAACTTGGGCTTTCCAAATAAAAGGAAAGAAGTTTGAGCGAGTGGATGATTAGATTACCGACAGATTGAAATGTGGCTAAAATAACTTAAGGCTATATGGTGCTGCCAAAGCACAATCTAACTAGCTGCCATCACTGCTCTCAAGCAGAAGCTTGCTATACATACGTGTTTATACATATACCTTTCTTTTCTCATATGACAGCAACATCTTACAAGGACAATGGGACAGATTTTTAAGGCATTTCGATCGTTATTGTCTGCCTTCTATTGAATGCTGTGACTAAAAATATTATATAACACTGTGTTATGCAGCACACTAATAATCCTGTAAATTACAAAGTATGTTTTTAGTGAAGATTTGAATCACTAAATAATGCTTTCTCTACTAACCAAGGAAATGTGGCAACTGGTATAAATCCTGAAAATGAGAGAGGATTTGAAAAGGAAGAAAATGAGCCCTAGTTAATCTCTGGGTTCATCTGTCAATTCATTTATTTTTACATCTCCTGGATCATGCTGAAATTTCTCAATGTACTTTTAGCTTAAACATCACCTAATCAACAAAAGTATATATTAGGAAGCATGAAATTACTCTGTTCTTTGCTCTTCAGTGTCAGCTGCAAGCTCAGATCATAAATGAAGAAGGATAAATAGAGAAATCAAGAGAGTACTGCTAAAACCAAAGCCGTGTATGGCCAGAGCTATTCTTTATAATGCTGTTTAAGGTTCACTGAGACCAGCTTTGGGTTTTCATGGATGTGCTTAACAAACTTGTTTCTTTAATAACCTTCCACTGTGAACAGCATGGGGGGAGGATTTTAGCTGAAGAGGCTACTGCCTGTCTTAAACAAGGGTTAAAACACTTATTAGCAGTTTCATTGACAAAAGAGCTACAGAGCAAAAAAACCCTCACCGAATATGTCACATAGAAATGGACTTTTTTCTTGATGTTGGTACACTGCTGAAGGATTCTTCCTCTATACTATCAGTTAAAAACAAGGTCTAGCAGCAAAAAGAGTATTTCGCCCTGCACAAAGAAGAGTGAAGATAGCCTGCTTCTGCTGTGCCTGTACTTGAGGTTACCTTGTTGTTGTTGTTGTTGTCATACCATTACAGGACAAAATGATAACAAGTGTAGCTCAAAAGAAAATAGCCTTGTTCTTTACACACAGAACAACACAATAAATCCACCATATTAATATAATTAAAATATGTCCAATATTCCTCATTCTGAAGTCACACTGAAGGCTCTATTTATGCCAAGTAAAATTTACTATAAAAAATTGTATAATAAAATTGGTTTAATACACAGAGTCAAGGCCTTTTCTGCTTCTCACACCACCCCACCAGTGAGTAGGCTGGGGTTGCACAAAAAGTTGGGAGGGGACACAGCCAGGACTGGTGACCCCAAATGACTAAAGGGATATTCCATACCATACAGTATCATGCTCAGTAACAGAACCTGAAGAAGGAGGACGAGGGACTCAGTCAGGGTGACGGTGTTTTGTCTTCCCAAGTCATTGCTACATGGGATGGAGCCTGGCTTTCCCTTCACCTGCCTGCCCATGAGAAGTGGTGAATGAATTCCTTGTTTTGCTTTGCTTGCATCTGCAGCTTTTGCTTTACCTGTTAAATTGTCTTTACCTTTACCCATGGGTTTTCTTACTTTTATTCTTCTAGTTCTGTCCCTCAACCCATCAGAGGAAAATGAGCAAGCAGATGCATGGTGCTTAGTTACCAGGAGGGCTTGAAATACAGCAACAACTCTATAAAATAGATGTGAAATTACATGATCTATAAATATCTCAGCATATTATTAAATAATATAAAAATTTATTAAAGAGTTCAGTCCTGTAATGTCTTGTTAATGATGTATTCACTCATTTTGGTTAATGAATGGACTGACAATGAGTGGCTCTACTTACAAAGCAGCACGCTAAATTTCAAAAGCTTTTTAGTGACTTATATTACAGCAAAACTTAAAATAATGTTGTTCTTATTCTAAGACAGGTTTCTTAGAAAGAGTAATCAAACACTGTTCCCTATCCAGAACCATTAGTTTTGTAACCAAGAGCGTAAGCGTAAGTTCTACACTGAAGTCTATTTGCCCATTGTTACCTTCTAGCCTACTAGAAGTCATGTATTTAAATATTTACCTCAAAGAAGGAAAAAAGGGCTATATTTATTCTGTATATTTCTGTATTTGTAACTCCAAATACAGTTTTAAGATATTTCTGTTTACTGTAAGCTAATAAAGTGAAGATAGATAGAGTTTGTTAACTGAGGTGTGTATTAGTGTAATAGTATGCAATTTTCATGCAAACATGATGGTATATTTCCTATGTATTGCTGTCACAGATAAGAAAAATCTCTAGAAGTGTGAATTTTACCTATCTTAATTTGTTGACATCCAACGCAAATAGCTGAGCATGTTTTAAGGTATTGAGGGAAAAAAAAGAACACACACGCACAAAAAAAAGAGGCACATTTCCACACATTTTACACATACACACACACCCCTGCATGTATATAAACATTGTCTTCTCTCCCCTTTTTCAATTTTATATATTTTCACCATGTCTTATACTCAGTCTGTCCAGTTCTTCCAGCCAGGTGTTAAGTCGCTTAAGAGGTTGAGGTGGTGTCTCTGCCCTTAATGATTTCTGTTGTTACAGTCCTTTGTGCTCTTGCCTGGCCTGGGTCACCCAGGGCCACAGTCCCTCACAGTTTCCTCTTACCCAACATGGGCCATCCAAGGACTGTAGTCCCTCAGGGGTGTCCCTGCACTGGCACAAGCCTCCTAGAGACCCCAGTGCCTTTAGAGACGTCATGGAGCGCCTTCCTAAAGCAAGCCTCTCCAGCCTCTAAAAGCTGCTATTGTCTTTGTTAGATAGGTTTCCGTAGGGACCCTTATTGCTTCCCTGACTGGATCAAGTTTGGTGTAGTATAGTGAAATTTTGATGCACAATTAGTATTTTCCACTGTGGTTTTCCCTTGTCTCGAGGCAGCCTGGACCCCATTTGAACAGACACACTGCAGCTCATGGTGTTTCCCCCACATGCCACAACTGCTTACACACGTCTGCTACAGACTCCACTCTTTGCTCCAGTGAAACACATATTTAAGACTATATGATGAAGGTTAAAGAAGTAACTGAACATCTATGCATTTCAACTGTGAACATACAAGGGCTGAGAGTCATTTGAAACTATTATTCTTGACACAAATTGTCTTTTCTTTTGAAAAAGAATTTTCGCTTTTTATTTCCACTTAGGGCATTACTTCAGTTATTGTTGTCTTATTTGTGAAATTGATTTTATGTTGAAGTGTTCATCAAAGAGAAGAACTTTGTGTTTCTTTTTTCTTCTGTCTCTCCTTTTTTCTCAAGGTTTTGTACTAAATAAATGATATGTACAAATGAATGAACAGCAAGCAAAAAATGAAAAGCAAAATATATCAGCCATTTAATCTTTTTTTCTAATTTGCTTCAATGGTTTTGTAAATTTTCTATTTATGGGATATTGTTTTATAACCAGACAGTCCCTATCAGTTTTTAATCAAGTTTCATAATTTATATCCTTGACACTGAAATCTGCAGTGCACTTTGTATTTCTTCTGGATTCATTCCTGGGTTAAGGTTTGTAGCAGTTTTATTTGTTTTGTTTGCTTTCATTTCAATATTTTAGCTAATTACTTTCCTTTGAAGTTGATTTAACCTTGATTGTTCAGAACTCAATCATTTCACAAATTTAGTTTGGTTGATTAACTGCTCTTAATTATATGGAAAAGTACAGCGTTTTGGGTAAAACAGCAAAAAAGAAGAGATTTCATACGATTAATAAATATTTTTAAAGGAAAAGTGAGACTATTGAATTATGCTTTCTAGCAAAGTAAAATCACTGAAAGTTAACAAGCTTCTTAATTTCATGGTTGATTTTGAAATTGCATGCAAAACATAAAGTATAAAAAAGTTAACTAATCTTAATAGTGGGGGTTTTTTGTCATGATTTGGGGAAAAGATAAAACTTTCAATTACCTCACTCAACATAATTAAGTAATCATGAAAATATAATACAGATAATTACACCTTGTTGGGTCACACTCAGAAGTCATGTGCACTGATTTTCACAGATGATCTTTAAGTGTCTAATCTACAAAACTGAAAAAACATATCTTACCCAAAATTTTAACTTGAGAAATGTTTTCCTCTCTATTCTTATTATTCACACTGTTTTCAGAAAACAACAATTCTAACACTGTTTTTATTGCCTTGTGCTAGTCTAATTCAAGGACCATTTTATATCTAGATCTCATCTTTATGGAAAATGAAGCATAACACGGTTAAAATTGTTATACACACACTTTATTCCTATCTCTTTTCCTTAGTTAGGATCACTCTTTCACTCCCTTAGTCCTGAAGCATTGTAAATTCTCTAAAAAGCTTATGGCTTGTTATTAGCAAAAGCAATACTGTATTACAGGCTTGTGTGCTTATAAATCAATCATACCAGGATTCAGATGTAAATATAATAAGCAAACTATGTCTTACCCTGTTATTGCCCAAGGAAATAATTTCTACTGATAAGTGTGGATGACAGAAGCAGAATGACTTTTATAGATCATCAGTGCATGGAACCCAGGCTGAGAGAGAGACTATATTAAGATTTTAGAGGGGAGGAGGTGAAAGAACTCTTGCTATTGAAAGCAGGAGTGTTGCTTTTCTGGTAAGGACTGCTAAACAAAACAGAGTAAAACAAAACAAAATAAAACAAAATTAAAGCCGTCAGTGTCTGAAAAGAGGACAGGAGATGTTGCAAGCTGTCACCCATGACTATGTAATATTTTGGTTTCTCATAATCAAAACAACGAGAATACATTGAATTACACTGCAGATTCTGGAAAGAATAGCTTGTCTGTTTCAGAGGCATGTTTAAATATGGCTTGTCTTTGTCTAATTTGCATTACAGAATTGAAAGTCTTTCATACTACAGTTCCTCTCTTCAGTTCAATGGAATAATGCATTAATTTGTTGAAGCTGTCTCTGTTTAAGATTAGAGCATGATAGTGCACAGATAGTGCATTTCTCATAGCTCCACTGCTAAGTACTGAAGAGTCTTGAAAATAGTGTAAGTGCACCTTATAATATCTGTTTTGAATTTAAGAACAGATTTGACTCAGATGGCTTTAGATTAAATTCACTTTTATGCAGAGGACTAGCACTCCTACAGCCCTCTCTCAGGTTGCCATTATTCAGGTGAGAGGGGGAACTCTGTAAATTTGTGCATTGTACATTTTTAGGAAGATGACAATAATTCCAAGAACAGAAAGACTTGCTCAAGAGGAACAAAATTAATTTTAATTTCCTCCTCATAAGTTAAAAAAAGTAGCTCCAAATTTGCCTGGGAATTTCCTAATTCATCTGAATATAGGTTTGTCCAGATCAAAGACAAGCAATCTTTTCCAGACTTTTTCTTTTCTGATCAGTGACACAGCTTCAAAGATGTGAAGTCACAGGAAGAGATGAAAGATGCATATGTGCACACATGAGGTAACACTGGGTAAGGACACTCATCTGGGAATAAGGAGTTTTGGTGTCTTCCTACTACTCTTCTTGTGCAATATATAAACTTCTCAATGCTAATCAGTTTCACTTTCTGACATCTAGTACAAACTACACAACACTGTTACAGCATATGAGAAGTAGGATATACAATACAGACAGACATTGCTTCTGTGTGAGAGGCAGAACTGTTGCCATAGTCAACAGCCCCAGCTTTCTCCGGAGGAGGAATCAAGAGTCAAAGGAGAAGTAGGAGTACAGTAATGAAATACAAGCAGGGGGTGAAATTTGGGTCTATAATGAGTTCAATCAAAAGAAGTGGAACAAAATAGATAAAATATACCAAGAGACACCGCTCTTCTAGTAGAATCAGAGTAAATCAAAATTCTCATAAATCAGAATTCTTACTGGCAAATACCAATGAGACATGTCACAAAAAAATTTATAGCAAATGTAAGCCATCATACATTCCACAAGTTTAGAGGTAAAGGTTGTACTGGGTCTAGCCAGGATGGGACTACTTTTCTTAATAGCAGTTCACCTTGTACCATGTTTTACACTTGTGGCTAAAACAGCATTAGTAGCACAACAGTGTTTTATCTATTGCTGAGCAGTGCTTGCACAGCATCAAGACCACCTCTATTTATCACTCTGCTGCCCCCCAGCAAGACAGCTAGAGCTGAGCAAGGGTTTGGGAGCAGACACAGCAAGACACTGACCTCAGCTACCAAAGGAATATCCCATACCATGTCATACTTGATCCCATACTCATCATACTCAGTAAAAGCAGGGCACAGGCTTTCCAAAGTACCTAGGGAGTCTGTATGGGACCAGCCATTCTTCTGCTGGTAGGAGGTGGCAAGTGCTTACCTCTTCATCACTTGGTTGTTTTTCGGTGATTTTTTCCATCTTTCCTCTTTCTTTTAAACTGTCTTTATCCCAGCCCAAGGGTTTTTCTTACTTTTTCTCTTACAGTTTTCCCCTACTTTCGTCTAGGGACAAGGAGTGACGCAGCAGCTGGTGGGTGTTTAATTGTTAATTGGGACCAACTCACCACAAAAGTGAAAACAATCTGGGATAAAAAGGTCACATTCAAGAGAGATTCTGTTAGAAAGGATGCTACTCTTGTGTGCTTCAGCTGAGATGAGAAAGAATTTTAATAAAATTACTAATTTGAAGGAAGCTGTTGCTGCAATGAAAAATAGATCATACAGAACTGTAAAATAATAAAAAATAAATGACATGAAATAAAGAGTGATTAAAAAAATAAAGAAAAAAACATAGGGAGAGGATTAGCAGTGTGGAACTGAAAGAAAGAAATGGGAGATGAATTCACACAGAATCTTGTTTTATAATAATCTTTCACTATAAAGAGTTCTTTCTACTTTCAAGTTGATTTAAAATTCATGTAACTTCACTAAATCTCACTGAATTAGAAAAAAAGTCACTGAAGTAATACAAAATCAATTTAATACTTTTGAAGGTTAGACAATTTAACATATTAAGGAGAAAAGCATTTATAGTATTCCTATACTATGGTATATATGTAGACTGTGTATCATACATATAAAACATATACATACTGCATGTACACATTATGTAGTAGATGATCTATATGCATATTCTGCATACATATGCAGTCTGTATGTATGTAGATAAAAGATATATAGAATATACATCTCTGTGTGTCTATATATTATATCAGTACTGTATATAGAAAAAGCATATGTAGATGGCAGTCAATTCTGCCTTTATTTTTGGCTGGGGTTTTTTCATTGTTGTTGTACCAAGACTCTCTTAGTCGCAAATAAATGCATGGCAAATATCATTCCTCCACAGCTTATATAATAGCAAAGAGACTACATGTGTCTCGAGAAGAAGGATAAACTCTCCTTAAAACAGACAAAAGGAAAAGAAAAGGGAAAGGAGACGAGAAAAGAATCACAGAATCATAAATTCTATTTTCCTTTTCCTTTTGTTTGTTTTAGGAAAAGGAGGAAAGAAAAGGAAGGGGAAGGACGAGGGAAGGGGAAAGGGAAAGGGAGAGGGGAAAGGGAAGGGGAAAGGGAAGGGGAAGAAAGGGAAGGACTATTTAATTGCTCTTTGTTTTCATAACTCTTTCATTAGGAGTCAATAATGGTTTCAGCAATTTTGTATCATGGTGTCACCTATCATATATTGGTGATAGAAAGAAATTGAAACAAGGACAACCACAAACAAGTAATTGAGGAGAAATAAAACAGAAGATTTACAAACCATTGATAGTGGGTTTTGAACATTTCCCACTTTGTGGATCTTCTATATATCACTAGAAGTTGCAAATGCATCTACACAGAATGAGCTGGATTGGAGATTGACTTCCAGGCTAAAACCCTTGCTGCAGTTGTTGCTGGAATGCTAGCTCTACGGAGCTCCTCCACTGACTTCTCACTGAGCTACACCAGATCTTACATGACAGAGAAAGAGCAAATAGTCAACGTAATTCTCTGAGGCAAATTCCAGTGATCTCTGCAAAGGCTCTTACAATCATCTTAGGAGATCCTTGAAACCCAGAGCACTCAAGCAGTATTAATGTCACCAATCTTTCTAAGAGCAAGACTGTGCTCTTGAAACTACAGGCAATTTTTAGGCTTCGTTATTTTAAAATCAAGTAAATAAGTAATTCAAGAGTTGTTTGCCATAATTACCAGAATTATTAATAATATCAACTTCTAATAATTATTAGGTCTATCTATTAAATTTTATTATATCTAATCACTACATTATGTTTGTCACAGTAACTTTTCTGGTGGGGAGAACAGACTAGACAATTAAATGGTATTATTTTATTGGTTTAGAATACCTTTCAAATAAACAACTTTGCTCTCCTCCCATTTCTCTTTCCCATGATGAAAGAAATTCCTTAAAATTGATATCAAAGAATCTGAACACAGGTTTATATTTTTCAGCTACTTCATATTTGGTTCTAGATACAACTAGTTTTTCATCGAAGTTGGCAGCTGCAGCCCTGAGAGGCTGCAACTGAGCTCTGAGGATATATTTCAAGGCCATAAGCTTGAATATCCTCAGTTCAGATTTACTTAATATTGAGAAATATCTGTATTACACAGGGGCCTTTAACTTGTGGAGGAATTATTTGAATGAGGTTTTTCTGGTACAGTCTTGAAAATAATTTATTAGCTTTTCAAAGCATTTCATAGAGTCACAGAATGGGTAAGATTGGAAGGAACAACAGTGGGTCATCTGGTCCAACATCCCTGCTCAAGAAGGGTCATCCTAGAGCACATGGCATGGGATTGTGACCAGATGATCCCTGAATGCCTCCAGTGAGGGAGGCTCCACAACCTCTCTGGGCAATCTGTTCCAGTGCATGGTACCCTGTATAATAAAGAAGTTCTTCTTTTTGTTCTTGACATACTTGGCCAGATTTAATTCCAGATAGACCTTGGCCTTCCTTCTCTTATTTCTATTTACACTAACAACTGTTGTGTATTCATTTCAAGATTTTACAGCAGATTTTCTATAGAAAAAAAAGCAGCTCAACCACAGCCCCCTAAACACTGAGGGCAGTAAATTTGTATTTCTCTGAAGAGTTGAAAAGACTTGAGCTGACATTAAAAATCTGCACCGAATAATATCTTCTACAAAGTATGTTACCAGTTGCATTTGGATTTTGAGGTCCCACATACTTTTTTCCTTAGAGTATTTCCTTTCGGTTTTACATATATTTAAATCATGAGGATAGTCTCTGTCTCTTTCCTTCACACAAGCACATTCGACCAATCCCATGCTGACATATCCAGGCATTATTTCAGTATTACTATTATCAGTGTATGCTGGAAGGAAATATTCTATTTTCTAAAATTATATCACTAAATCAGTCAATGATATTTCTGATATTAATTGGCTAGGATAAAGATTATGACTTTTTTTTTTTTAAATAGATGTTTGACAACCACTGAAATTGCTCCTCTATATAAAAGCAGAAAACTGAATGATTGTTTTGTTCCTGAAATTTGATCATATCACAGATAAAATTTTACCCAGTTTCTATAGTGGCAGAAATTGTGCCTAGCTTCGGAATTCCTTTGGATCTGTTTTTCACAGCTGCCTTGCACAAGCTGAAAATAAACATAATATTGAAATCAACAGTAAGGTCTAATTACATTAACTCAAACACGAATGCTATTTGATTTTTAATACAGATCTGACAGAAATTCTATTGCTGCTCCCAGTTGTCTCACTTTACTTTCGTCATATTAGAAAAATATAAGCATATTGATGTTTTCCTTCCCTGTCTCATTGTGTGTTTTCTAACAACTCATTAAGTAATTAACCTTTTCAAAACACTCAATTTTAACCTATCTCTGTTAACATTGACTTTTGTGAATTAGGCCATCAAAGAAGTTTTAAAAATCCCACCAAAATGGAATTTTCCTCTGAGTAATTATTTCCGGGAAAAAAAACTTAGTAATTATTGCCAAATTCCCAAGTTTTGTCCAAGCACAGCTGCAAAATTATTCATTAAAATTCCATGAGTTTTTGAGTAGTTTTAGTACTTGTTTTACTTTTTCACTTAACATAAACATAAGAAAAACTATCTTACCTTTTTATACTACATCTTCATTCTCTTTGAAAACTAAATTGTTATTGCTGTGAAGATTTTTTTTTATCCACAATGTGCTTTTTTCAGTTTTCACTTTAATGCTTACTCTTTGAAAAGCTTTATTCCTTGCATAAAGTATTCTATAAATCTATTTATCATCTTAATCAATGTCATCACATTAGTGCATTAATTTTAATATGTTGTCAGTTTAAAACTATTATCATTTTTATTTCATTGTAATGGACCGTAGACAAAATTTCTTTTACAATCGCTCTAAATCACCTTTGGAGACACTTTCTCAGCCTGAAATAGAAATAAACTGCACTACAAGATGAAGTTTTTTCCTTCTGGTTTTGTCGATCCAGAACCAAAAGGCCTATTTAAATACATTGTCTTGTATCTCTTGCAAAAGAAGCTCAAAAGGTTCCATAAGTATGTAAAACCTTCTCAGTTACAGAAGCATCAGTGAGAGCATCAGTGAGAACGAACCACAGAGAGACATACTGCCCTAAATTGCTTACCATTTTTCAAAGGTTTTACTGAGTGTCTGCATTTTAAAGTGGAAGCTTAGTTCTGGTTCATATTTTTCCATCTTTGATTCTGCGTGGTTAGGATTATTCTTTTGTTACAGCTCATAACCTATAGCTATTTGTATCTCTTCACCAACACAATTTCTCCTTTTAAACTTTTCAAATCCCATAAAACAAAAATACCTGTTTTCATATGACTGACACTAAATCCTAGTAACAATTCTCATAGCCATCATTATTTGTCTTTCTTTTATGAAGGAAAGAAAAATCTGTTGTGTAGGAACAGCTACTGATTCTATTCTCAACTGGCTTTTCAGAACTGTATCCCCTTCCATTCCCCTTCCATTCCCTCACTTCATATAAAAAATCCTGGAGATAAGTAAGGAGAGACCCTTGGAGATAAAAGTTGTAAACCCACTCCTTTCAGAAAGGCAAGAAGCAGGACCCTGAATGCTTATAAGCAATGAAAAGCTATGGAAAAGACATGGAGAATATCTTCTTGGAATATCTTTTCAAGTATGGAAGGAACAAGAAGATCGTCATGAATTTACCAAGACAAAATCATGTCTGACCAAGCTGAATGCCAGTGAAGATGAACTGAGTGCCTCTGTGAATGACCCGAGAGCAGTAAGCGCAATATATACCTCGAGTTTATCAAAACTTATAAAACGGACTGCGGTCTCGGGAAACTCAGAAAGTATGGCCTGGAAGAGAAAACACTGAAAGCAGATGAATTGACTAAATTAAAAGGCGGAAATCACTGGCAAATCTCCAGGCCTGAAGGTTGTTTTGCTAAAAATTAAAAAAAAAAAAATTGTTCATTCATTTTGCGTGTTTTAGTGAAGTAATACAACTAAACCAGCAGATAACTCCTTCAGACAGCAGATGTTATGACTCTGTTGGGGGGCTCATATTTATAATGCCAGAGGTTCTCTAGGGTAGAAAAGACCTAAATAACATCAGCAACCTACCCTATTATACTCGTATTTCAGAATCAGAAAGGAACCTTCCTGAGCAGGTGCAGGCTTTGAATACTTTGGTTTAGCTCTACAAAAACTGCTCCATAAATCCATTAGGGTGCTAAGCTAATGAAAATTTGACAGTTCAGAGTTTTGAAGGTAATCTTTGAGTTGAAACTTGTGGAAGAAGGATAACACTTGTAAAGGCCTTGTGTGTTTCAATTTTGTGTGTGCTAAAACTTCCTCAGGCCTTTCCAGCCTTTGGAAAACGACAATCAGGCAAGATGATTCATCTATTCAACAGCCATACCTAATATATACCACCATCTGCGATAAGAATTCCTTTAACTGAGTTTGGTTCTTTGGAAATCCAAATTCTTTGACATAACCAGGGGGTCTTTCTAAAATTTCTCAGTATGGTAAGGTACAGAAAGCCCTCAAAAGAGAGCTTTTGATGTTGTTGTTTTTGTTTTATTTCTTTTGTTCATGCTGTACTAATGCCTAAATCAGGACATTACACTTAGATGGGAAATGGAAGTATAAAATTTATCCCTAATATTTGCATCATCTAGTTTCTTATTTCACTTTCTAGAGGTGATGGGGAAGATATTTATTCTAGAGAAAGAATACTTTTATAAATGATGACAGAAGCTGATGACCCAGCTTTAATTCTAACAGATCTAACTGTAAATAAATTTGTCAGAATTTATTACAGACCAGACTGTAATTAAAACTAACTTGTTTTAATTACACAGGAGTTTGCATGGGAATTTTTGCGGGGTTTTGTTTTGATTTTTAATGTAATCCATCTGAAATACATAAGATTTTATATGGTAAAAGTAGAGTGAATTCTGGCAGTCAACCTTTGGAGCTTTTCATGACTGAAGGCACAATAAAACAAGAAACTGTCAAGCTACTTTTCCAATAAACTATTTGTTAAACAATCTATTTTTAAAATAACAGATTATTTAAAACCAGTACAGATTTATAGAAATGTATTATTAACTCTGACTTGTTCTCATGAAAAAATGAAATAAAATGCAGTCTGTGAGTGTTCTTAAACTTCTGTTGTTATTCCCTATTGCCGTTTTTCATTTTAGTGCAAGAGAGCTCATCTAGGTGGCACATAATCTTTAGTTTTTTTGTGATTGCCTAACTGAAGCTCTTAAATGGGAAAATAAGCAAATGGATGATAACAAATGAGAAAATAAGGCATCTTATCCATGTCCACATGAAAAATGAATACATTTAATGAAATATTAATTCCTCAAATATTTGTAAGAACAAGGTATTTAGATAAGATTATCCAGAAAATGAACAATAAAATGTACAAAAATGTCTAAGCAGAAATTGAATGAATCCATCTAAAGATGACTTCTCTGTTATTTACATAGCTATAATCCTTAATGCTTAGAATACATCCAAAAAGTTAATAGGGATTTTTGAATTTGATTTTGAGCAGTAGATAGGAGAGGACAGTCTCCCTCTTTTATGAACTAATATACAGTGAAAATACTCATTCCACAATGCAAAATAAGGCAGTTGTTTCATAAGTATCTGCTAGGGTTTTTTTTGAGAAAAACCTGCTTTGTTTGATAGCTATGAAGGAACCACTAAAAGCCGTTATGTTTTATAAAGTTGCCTGCTATAGTTTTTATGAGCCCAAACTCCTCTTTACGAGTATAATAAAAGGCTACTAGCATTCATATGTGTGTTTGATTTGTTCAGTGCAGGCAGTGTAATGAGGTCTACAGGAGTTCTCTTTGTACAGCTGAGTGGCTGTGTTCTTTTTACTCATGAGTGGCTGTGTTCTTTTTACTCATTATTTTTTCTCATTATAACTTCAAATAAACAAAAAAATACATAGAAATATTGAGTATGGGAATTTTGCTATTACATTACTTTTAAACAATGTACAACCAATAACTTCCAAATTACTGAGTACTGGAACAGTTTGTCCAGAGACATGGAGTCTCCCCTCACTGAAGAAAGTTATGAACCATCTGGACACAATCCTGTGCAATGTGCTGCGGGACGACCCTGCTGGAGCAGGGAGACTGGACCAGATGAACCCCTTGGTGCCTTCCAACCTGACCCATTCTGTGACTCTGTGATATGTGTGCACGTGTGTACGCTTCTGCACGCCCACACACAGGTACACTCACATTTACAAGTGTATAGAAGCTGACTTTTCTTAGATGAGAAGCAGACAAAAACTGGGATTGGGGATAGACTTGTCAAATCATGCCAGGTTCTGTAAATCAACACAGCCAGATAAAGCTAAGCTCTGTGTTTCTCTTTCTTCCAAATTATGATGGCATGGAAATGCATCAGCAGAGCAGCATAAGGAGAGATGACATGTAAAAGAAGTGGGGTGTTTAGAAGTACTTTTGGGCACAGTGAATGAGTGCAATATTAATGGATCTCATTAGTTTATGATTTAATTTCCTCTGGGCAAGCAGGGGTTGAAACCAGTGGGTAGACCAAATAACGGCCTCAGATTATGAGAATTTCAGGTTTATTTGAACTAAGAACTAATAGCTCTGGAGTTCAGTGAGAAAAGATTGCAAATTTTTCCCTGTTTGTCCTAAACAAAAGATAAATAATTGCATCCACACAAATCAAATGTGTAATTTCCAAATAAAACTAATAAATATGTAACTAAAACCTTATCAGTTGGAACAACAGGAGAATATTGTTCATGTCCTTTTAAAAACTTTGCAACATATTGATTGCTTCTCCGAGACAATAGTTCTGGTTTCAGCATTAGAGACATTAGGATGTTAACCTTTCAACCCTGACTACACTGTACAGCTGAGGAACAGTGGGACACATAATTGCCCTCTACAAGAAATCATGAGTCCTGCTTAAAAAAAAACATTTATCCCTACCCATGGTGTCTCATAATCCATCCCAAAATCAAATATGTAGACAATACAGTTGCTCTGTATTATGTAATTTCTTACTATTGATATCATATTTATATGGAAACAATATTTAATAAAATCATTACAACTAATTTCTTCTTTTCCCATTACTTTAAGTGGTTCCATATTTTACTTTTGATCCTACTCCTCATTGATGATTCAATGTTTATTTTGAACTCTATTATTTTTGTTAACTAGTAGTAGTTAGGATTTAAATACAGAGGTAATGACTGACACAAACAGAGAAAGTTTAATGGTGAGAAACATTTATATTTAAAAAATATATGTGGGAAATAGAATTGATAGAAGACAAAAAATGAAATATACTAAATCATATGAAAAAGAAATTATAAACAGAAAATATGCACATCATTTAAGGGATTGTAATGAGTAAACTGGAAGAAAATAGCCAACTTTCAGAAAAAAAAAAAACTAAGTGAGAAACTGAATATAAATACCTCTTAAAACCACATAAAATCACTTTATAAACTCCTTCATTTCAACCCTGAAATACATACCCTAAAGCACTTGCATCTTATATTGGCTATACTAAACTCTGTTTTCAAGAATCATTAGAAAGCTTCTTCAGCAATGCTTCCACTGAATGCTACATCAAACAAAATTTTATAGAAATAGGTATTTCATCTATTCTATAGTATATGGGGGAGTTATGCATTATTATAATACAATTAATTAAATGCATTTTAATATAGCACATTTTAAAGAAGCTATCAGAAATACTTGGCCAGAGGCTAAGCCCCCAGCCAGTTGCTCGCTTACTTTCCTAGCTAGAGTGAAGACTCACCTAGGGGAGCATGAGCTGAAAACTCACGGGTAGAGATAAAGACAGTTTAATAAGTGAGGCAGTTTCACACACAAGCAAATCAAAGAAAGAATTATTTCACTACTTATCAGCCGGCAGATGTCTAGCCAGCACCTGGAAGGTAGGGCTTCAGCTCGTGTAACAGGCACAAATGCCATAATCGTGAACACACTCACTTCCTCCTGAGCTTCTATAGCTGAGCATGATGCCATATGGTGTGGCACGTCCCTCTGGTCAGTAGGGGTCAGCTGTCCAGGCTGTTTCCTCCTAGCATCTTGTGCAACCCTTGCCCACTCAAGGCAGGGCAGAGTGAGAAACAGAAGGTCCTTGGTGCTGTGTAAGGACTCTTCAGTAATAGCTAAAACACAGGTGTATTGTCAGCTTTATTTTTGTGACAAATGCAAATCACAGCAGCATACTGGTGCTATGAAGAAAGTTGATTAACCAAGTACAACTACTGGGAGCTTAAGGAGAAAATTCCAAGGACACATTACTGTGTGGCGTGTTTGAGAAATATTAACACCTATCTGCTATAGAAGTGCTCTCAAAATATGTAGATTCATGGCTTTAAAGGGATAGAGGAACTGGAAACTACAAGGTGAGGATTCTCATTTTACAGGCATGCCTGAGGAAAATAAACAGCATTTATTGCCATTTTTTTGGTTGTTATGGATACAAGAAACAGTAACGACTCTTTCCATAACTTGCAACTGGGCAACAATCAAAAGGGTCAATGAACCAGGCAGTGACAAAAGACAGTGATAACAACAAACATAAAAGCATACTGAATCTTAAAATCAGTGTCCTTGTCTGCAGACATGCATGATTCAGAGCCTTAAATTCTAATTACTTCACAGACTTCTGACGAACATGAATTGGTAGGACACATTTCCCTTCAATTCTACTCTGGGCACCTTGTAGTTCTTCTTCATTCTACTTTAAAAGCTATAAAAATACCCTTCCTCATGACTGTTCGAAGTGCGGGTATTGGTTGTAGGCCTGGGATATTATTTTGCTAAAATTATCAAGAAATTTATTTCAGATCAGGAATTTGAGAATTCTCTATACAGGAACTTGTCCCTGAAACCATGTTAACATTAGGAATTTAAATTAAGACCTTGAGTTTGGAGCAGAGAGACCAATAGAAACTTCATGGACTTCAAGGATCAGAAATGCAAAGGTACATACCACCGGGGTATCTGGGAAGGACCTGGCCAAAAAGCAGTTTTGATGGAAAAGAAAAAGGGAAATACAGTGAACACTAGGCTGAATATGAACCCACAAGTGTGCTTTTATCTTAAATAAAGCAAATCTTGCCCCTCTGTGTTACAGTAGGGGAAGTATGATCAATCGAATTGAGAAAATTGTTATTCCTCTTTACTCAGCGCTGGTGAAGTTGCACCTGGAACACTGTATCCAGTTTGGGGTCACCCAGATCAAAAAGAATGAGGAGAAACTGGAGAAGGCTACCAGGATGGTCTGCAGCCTAGAGGACCTGAACAAAAACAGAGATTGAGAGAGCTGGTATTCTTCAATCTTGCATAGAGGAACCTAAGGCATGATATAATAATGCTCCATAACTACCTAGAGAGCAGTTACCATGACAGAAATTTGATTTTATTTATATTAAAATACAAATTACTGATATATTTAATATGTAAGTGACACAGTAACATTATTTTAAAGTATGATAACTGTACAGAGCAATTCAGTATTTCAGTACTTCAATCTGTTTGCATCACAGTTGAGGACAGTTACATTACTTATAAAACTCTGGAGAAGAATTGTTCAGAACAATTTTTTTTCAGGAAGCAAATTCATGTTTTGCTCCCACTTATTGATATTTACTTATTTCTGAAGCAGAATTATGTGACAAAAAAATGTGACTGATAGAGGTTTCAGGTATTTATGGCTTTGCTAACAATTTAGTAGAAATTCTTTCATTTAATATTTCATTTTTAATATAATTTGAATTTAAGGAAGTATTGAGGCTTTCCCCTTAGGCAGTTGCTTCTTCATCAAATAATTGTCTTGGACAGGTAACTGTTCTTTATATTCAGCTTAAATATTATTTTTTATAAATGTCAAGATATAATTTTGCATTATAATCCCTATTTCCATCATGGACAGTACATTGTTGCATGAAGTTTTTTTTTTCCCCAGATATTTCTTCAAATATGGGTAGCTTTAAAACGATCTGAATTCTACATTTGGAAAAAACTAGGGCATCAGGGAAAATCTATTAAATTATAAATATATAAATCTATATAAATTGCCTTCTTTTTAGTGTAATCTCACCTCTCATTGGGTGGTTTCATTTGGTTATTTTTAGGATCTTAGTCTAGGTTACATTTCAACATGGAAAGATATTCACCTTGGGAATCATGAAGGTTTGTTCTCCACCTTTTTCTTTCTCTGACTTTATAACTACAGACAAAACTTAACTCAGCTTTAGGACCTTACTGACTAAAGAATTTCATTGACCACAGACAAGCTAAACACCAGCTGGGATTTACTAAAATCGTTCAGTAATTGAAAACTACATTTTACACAAGTTAGCAATGTTTATCAATCTGATTCTGTTCCAAATTAAAATGTAAACTAAAACATAAAATATAAATTACCTCTCCCTACAGTTAGACAACCTTCCAAAATTCTGAATTAACTCAAGGTAGAGAAACTACCTTTGACTCTTTTATACACTATATATGCATTCTGTACAAAATAACATAGATTCATGGAAGGAAGGAAGGAAGGAAGGAAGCAAGGAAGGAAGGAAGGAAGGAAGGAAGGAAGGAAGGAATTGAGTAAAAGAGAGGGAAGGAGGCCAGCAGGAAGGCATGCAGGAGGGCACACAGGCTGATGTGTTTGTGCACTCTCTGGTAATAGAGTAAAAAATTATTAACTAAAAACTAAATCTGTAACAGGTATTTCTAATGTGTTAATGTGTTGGGGTTTCTTTCTACTTTCCTGGCTTTTATTTCTCAATATCTTTCTTTGTTATTAATTGCAGTAAATTATATTAATTTATCCAAGTTGAATCTATTTTGATTGTGATGGCAATTAGTGAGTTATCCCTTATCTTGACTCATGGACTTTTAAATTGAATTTTCTCTCCCTCTCATATTGATAAGTGGAAGTGATATTGTGCCTTGATGGGCACATGGCATCCAGTCAAAGTCAACCCATCATACCCTTCTATTTCATTTTCTTTGCCTGCTACTATCCTGCAAGTCTTATAATCACTGTCTATACGAATAATCTCTACATCTTATTTAAATAAATTGGTAACCCAGAGATAACTACAACAGTACAGCAAAGTGTGTAACTTCCTTGATTCTATGATAGGGAATTAATTTTCCTTTAATCAGAAGTACGATCGAAAAACTTGCTCTTATGGAGGCAGATGTAGAAAATTGCAGACATTTTTGACTACAGGAAACACAAAGAGAAGTGTTTGGTTGGAAGCTAATGACAGCATGTTTCAAATGACATAAAACTTAGCAAGCTATTTGTGGTGCATGACATGGGGTACTTAAACCAGGAATTAATCTAAGTAATTAAATTTTAGGCATTTCCTTAATCACTTCATATAATCTAGAGAGATGGAAGGGGAAAACTCATGCAAAGGGTGATGGAAAGCAGAATAATTTCCAACCACATTAATTTATACAGCTCATAGGCTTTAATATTTGACATGACTAAAATCATGTAGTTCCTATTGTAAATTCATCAGCCTATACCCAGTTAAAAACAACATTTTTCCTCATCTCAGTAACTGTAATGCCCAATTCATTGTGTTAGCCTTACACTTTCAGGATTCACACTTTCCAATAGCACAAATTAATTCTATAAATATCTGATGTCACCAAAACCTTGTCAAAGTTATATTTACTTTACATGTATGTATATGTGTGTGCAAGTGAGTGTGCACAACTGATCAAAGAATCCCTAGCATGGAAGAAGGCACAGAGGAGATGAGCACAAGCACTTGTGAAGCTCAGGGTAGAATACAGGGAGTGAGCTCAGCTGTTGTGAATTAAGAAAGAAAGAATTAAGGGACCAGAGGGTGGGCAGAAGACTTTAAATAAATGCATCAGCTATCTCTTTATCAGCTGGATGGAGCAGCTGTTTGTGTAAACACCCTTGCTAAGTGAATCAAGAGAAGCTGTCAATGTCTTCCTGACTGAGACAGACCAATATGGGAAGATGTATACATGTCTCAGCCAAACTTAAAGTATAAAAAAAAAGAGTGACCAACAAAATACATTTTGAAAAGAGCAACAGGCTTGAATCTCTGTACTCCTTCCCAGTGACTGGGGCTGCCCAGTGATGTGATAGCGAACATGTAGAGACTGGCCATGGGAATCGTGTTTGTGTTGGGATCTAACTGCACAGAGAAATTGCCATGAAGTGTTTATGTTGTGGTTCCACTACATTGCTGTATCACTCTACTAAATTGAGTGAAATATCAAGTATTTTCAAATTAGTAAATTTGGTGTTATTCCCTGTGCAAAATATCTAAAAGAACATGGTCAGATAATATTGGACTCTGACAACGTATTCACATTCCCTTTAGGAAAAGTAAAATTAATGTGACATGAATTTCATTAAACCCAATGTATTATTTAGAGAAATATGATTTTTGCAAGAGCTGTTTCTTAAACATTAGAATTATTTGTTACCGTTATCTATC
This sequence comes from Callaeas wilsoni, assembly GCA_013398955.1. Classification (NCBI taxonomy): domain Eukaryota; kingdom Metazoa; phylum Chordata; class Aves; order Passeriformes; family Callaeidae; genus Callaeas; species Callaeas wilsoni. Next base: position 110,143 of record VWPU01016755.1, read on the forward strand.
TTACTTTAATATTCCCTTTTCACTAAGACCCTTAAGCATTTTTTCATATCATAGACATTAAGACCCTACTCTTAATGTAAAATGACTTAATTTTCACCCTAAAGTTCTTTATATTAATTTCAATATGCATAGATCTGCAGGAAAAAATATTATAATTTGTATTTGTATTTGAATGTAAGGATACTGTTCTGGTTTTTCCTTTCCTGTTAAGTTCTTGACATTGTATTATACATTTCAAAAGCTAAGGAGAAAGCCACCTCCACTTTACCATTTATAGCATCTGCTTTCCTTTAAACTGTGTCGTGGTCCTGGAGTTAGATTATATCTTTAAAAGAAATCAAGCATAAATAGAGCTTACCTTTTCATCTCCCCACATACTTATCTATATGCTAAATATTTAACTCTGAGGATAAACATATTTTTTGCTTTGGATTAGTGGAAAACATCGTACTTAATATTTTAAAGCTTTATTTTAGCAAATTTCTTAAAAACATGTAATTTATGACAAATGATAAAATTCTGCTAAAGGCTTGCTCTGGAACTAAGTGTTCATGAGTATAGTTTTATGGCTTAGATGTGCTGAGATTTATATTTAAGGACATCTTACATATGTTCATAAAAACCTAATTTTTTTCTTTTTTTTTAATGCAGAAGATGATGTATATTTTACCATTTTGTGTCTATTGAAATGGGCTATTTTTGAGAGGATTAATTTCCTGTTACTGCTGCATATTCTCTCACAGAAATTTTTGATTATTTAAGGATTTCATTCTGCTTTCCATCCCTGTCTTCCAGCCCAGTGGGCTGAATATGCCATGAACAATTGGTCTTATTATTAAAAAAGCAAATGAGGCATTTATTACCTTATGCATTGTCACTGTGTTTCATCCCACATGCAATGAAGGATGGAGATTCTCCTTAGGCCTCCTTCTGTTGCTCATGTATGTATAAAAATGTTTTTTTAATGCCTTTTGCCATAGTAAAGCACTGACATAACCCTTAGAACAGATTACTAGAAAGTGAATTTTGAAGCTATCATCTGTGCTATTAACTCACAGTTGTGGGTGCTGTACGTTCTGAAATGAAAGCTATTAATCTAGTGATTTCTGTGTACAAATCATGATATATGATTACTGAAGTCTATCAATGTTACAATAAAACAATTAACTGTAACAGCCTGTCAGGGAATGTCATGGAAATAAAGTGGTAATATAGATTGAAAATTGGTAACAAGGACAAAGAGGAAGCACCTCATTCTCCTGCCTCAGCATGGATGTCCTTCTGGAGTAATTCTGAAGAGCATAAAAGCATGCACTTGTGAAGAATCGATAAACAGAAATAGATCAAATCAAACAAGTTAAGAAACAAACTGATTGCAAGCCTAGAGAGAAACAAAGCGACAGAAAAGCTTTACCCAGGAGGAGCTGACATGGGTGTATCCATTTGTTCTGTTAGAAAATAAAAACAGGAGAGTTAAAAGTTCAGGGACTAGCCCAGAGGTGAGATCAATATCAATTACAGAGGACATGGCTCGGCTGAGACTCCCATGCTAAGACACCAAAGCAGCAAAGAAAGGATCTGTTAAATATAAATCAGTAACTGAATTTTAATTCCTTGCTTTTTAGTGGCTTTTTACAACTGAAAATGTCCATGGGACCAGGACCCATTTTCAGTCCATCCAGGGGTCTCCATTCCAGCAGCTCTGCAGTAGCACTGATGTCCAGCTCCATCCCAGCTCCGCCTTGCCCAGCCACAGAAGGATCTGAGTAGAATGGGGTCACATCCACTTGCTGGCATCCTGGCATGGCCCTATCCCATCCCCATGCCCCTGCTGTTCTGTCTGACCCTGTTTGCAGTCATTGGGTCTGAACCTAAGCCCCCATCCTGGAGTGGCCTTGGCTTGGCCCCATGCCCACTTCAGTGGACCACAAGAAAGATTAAGAAACTCATGTTCTTCTCATAGTGCAAACCCTAGAAACTAAACAAATGAACTAAAAGCAACAACAATTAAAAAAAAAAAAAACCAGCAACAAAAAAAACCACAAGAAACTCAAAAATACCCCACAAAAAACTAAAGATGTGGAAATTATTAAAATATGAGAAATAATCATCACTCCCCTTCCCCATATATCTAACACTTTATAATATTGCACTGAAGTAGCAGCATATAGTATCTTGATTCAGAAAGTGGAAGACAGTAAAATTAGCAGAACTTCTTATGACCAAATGATCAATTTCAAATGGGTATTTTTGGAAGCTTTTTACTGTACTGATATGTAAAGATTAAACTTTGGACTTTGCAATGTATCTTAAAGCAAAACATTTTTGTATTAGTAGTGCTCTAACAACAATAATAAAAACTTAGTTGTTTTCCTATTTAGTAGATCATTAAAACATACAAGAGAGAATATTAATACATTCTATCAGTAAATGCTTGCATAATTCAAATTAAGTATTCAGTGATTACAGTGTAAATTTGTATTAAAAGAATATTATGGTTGCAAAATCAAAATGTAGAAGAGCCTAGATTCAAACTTGTAAATACTGCTTCAGCTCCTTTGTACCGATGCTGTTAGGATACAGCCTTTAGTCATATTATTTTTACTATAGCATCATTATCCTATACCTGTTATTCAATAAGTATAAAGTGTGTAATCAGGTTTCTAGAAAACATCAACTGTTTTAAATCAGTTAATGTCAGTAGAATAGTTGTAGATTTCAGAAGATGAATAAAGGAGCAGGAGCAGAACTATTGGTTCTTGAGGCTGTGGAAGCTGACTGTTGTTATAGAGGATTGAAATCTGCTGTGTCCTCTGTCACTTATCTCTTAGAGAGAAATATGGAGCAATTCAGTCTTTTGTGTGTGTGTTGGGTTTTGTGTTTGTTTGGTTTTCCTCTTTTACTTCTTTCTTATGCCTAGGAATAATATATAAGAAATAACTACTACTACGTAAACCTAAATAGCTTCTAATTAATTATGCAATAACGTGCATGTTCAATTCACAAGAAGTGTTGATATAGGTATTACCATAGTGTTAATTTGACAAAGAGCCAAGCAGCTCCAGAGATTTATTTTAATGGACTTAAAAGCCATTAATGGTACTGATTACCTCCAAGAAGCACCTCATTACTAACACCAGCATTTTGCACTTTGACTCTGAGATAGTATCTCTTTTTGTTTTTCTTCAAGATTTTGAGTCTCCAAAACATAAAAAGAAAAAATAAATTACAATTTGTCTTTCCTATTCTGCAAAATGTGTTATCTGTTAAGAAAGTAAGCATCACCTTATGCAGTGTAAATGACCTAGTGTCATTGCAAGATTAGTATTGCATACTGGTAATAGATTGATATGAGAAATAGTAGTAGAAATTTCATTTTGAAATTGTCAATCTATAGAGTATGTAACATTTTGAGGTTTTTTTTTTTTCCCAAAAGGGGTAAATGCTTTACATTTAGACTTCCATTTGAGATAGTGCTTTGACTCTGTCCTGTCCATAGATATTTATTTGCACTTGCAAGAGTTTAAGCTGGCTGTGGAGTTTAAACAACTCTTTAAAAGCATATTATAAAAATACCCAAATCAAAAAAACAATCCTCCCTGTCCTTTTCTACCTTTTATGTTAAATATTTTTCTGCCATTTGCCTACAAATCTCTTTTGATTATGATTAACAACTTGATTAAGCTGTGAATTTTGTTCTCAGCTTTTTCAGTCATGACTTTGAAGATGAGAAAGGTTTCCCCCAGGTAAAAACAGACACCCAAAAAACCACAACCAGACTTAGGACATGGCATTTCCAATATAAAGAAAAGAATTCCTTATCTTCCTAGAGCCAAGAACAAAATATGTTTCACAGAAATATATCATTCATATTTCTTGGAATACAGCATTTTCACTGTTGCAAGATGTCTTGGTTTGAGAGGCAGATGTCTGCTAAGGAAGGCAGGAGCGTCCCTTGGCATGGAAAATGTGAACCCCCTTCCCTCCAAATTATTATAATTTTGAAATTTAGTGGTTCTCAGGCAAAGATATGAGAATAGGAATAACAGTTCTTTACTAGTATATCTAATAAGGCAAAACCAACAACTCTGGCATTAACAACAAAACAGAACCAGAACGCAGTGACGGCCGTCTGGGTCGCAGGCACTTTCCCCTTTGGCGCAGTTCCGGTCACAGCCGGCAGGGGCGCTGGTGGCTCCCGGTGCGCAGGGCAGGTGCGAGGGTTCCCCGCGGCTGCAGGGGGCGCTGTGGCGCGAGCTCGGGGAGAGCGCAGGAGTGACGGCGGGACCGGGACGGGACGGGACGGGAGAGAGACTCGCTGCACAAACCCCAGGGACAGCCGAGCCTGGGGCCCAGCGGGACTCTCAGAAGCGGCAAGCTGGGAAGGCAGGAATGAGCATAAATCCCGGGATGGTGCAGGAGATGTATCACACTCCAGAGCGGTAGTGGGAACCCCCGGGATGTCTCAGCAGGCAGGGGGTGCAGAGCTGCAGTGCAGCGAAAGCTCCGAGCGGTGCCCAAGAAGCGGCAGGGGCACGGCAGCAGCAGTCCAGGCAGGGCAGGAAGAGGTAGGTTCAGGGTATTGGGCACTCGAGCAGATGGTGCAAAGTCCCTCTTTTTGTGAGGTGGGTGTTAATACATTCCCAGTTCAGTGGCTGCTCTCATGAGCAGAGGCTCACCCCATGGTAGAAAAAGCAGGACCGGGCTGGATTACGGCAGTGACAGCAAATTCCCTTCCCCAAGCAGCAGCTCTGACCGTCCTCCTCCGAAGCTGAGAGAGAGAGAGCTAGGGGCTGCCCCCAACTCTGTTTTTCCCAGTCTCAAATCTTGCTGTATCTCTCCCCTACATAGGAAACCTCAAGTAAAGAGAGAGTAGCCAGCTGCACCCCTCCCCTGAGCTGATAATTTCTTTTGCCTCTGTTAAGTATCCAGTCATTGTTGTCTCTTAGCAACACGTATGGGGAAAATTCCTTAAGAGCGAAAAACAAACAGAAGGAGAACTTCTAAAACCTCAACACAAGAATAATGAATTAGTGTTTTAATTCTTCCAGGTGGAGGAATTCCAAGACTGATCGTGAAAAGCCACAGCCAAGAAGAGGAAAGGTGTAAAGGAGGGGAAGAAGGCTGGCCGCATTTACTTGAGATGTGAAAAAACAGTGTTTTCTCAGAGTCCCTGCAAAAAAACCTCACCAGTGAGGAAGCAGAGAACATTCTTTTTCCCTTTGGGGAATGCAGCATACTACAGAAAACATGAAGACAGCTGCTCTTACATATTAAAGAATAAGTGTTTTACTTGCTATGATAATTTATTTGATTATTTTTGAAAAAAAATAAACTAATTAAGAGCAACATTGAAACCAGAACTCCACAGATTTCTTTTTATTTGAAAAATAAATAGCAATTCCTGACTTAACAATGCCTGACTTAGTACTACAAAACAAAAAATTAGTTAGTTCCATTGGACAAATTATATTCGTAATTATGATTTTTTAACATGTAATAATATCCTGTTTCATCTTCTGTGAAAACAAGCTGTGTAGCGGCAGAAAATACAACCAGAAGGTAATGTGGTTATATTAAGAAAATTATTCCATTTCTGAATATTTTCACCATTTGGTAATATTTTATTTGGTGCTCAGCCCCAGGCGGCTATAGCACTCTTGGTACAACAATATTTTTAACTAACTACTGTAATATCTTGAAAGAAGAAAAAATAAAGCTACAGCTTTCTTTCATATGAAAAATTCTGTGTATTTATATCTGTGTTATACATAATGTAGGACAGCTCTAGTATAGCTAAGTATAACTGAGTTTTCCCAGATTTCTTCCAAACTTCTTCAAAAAAGAGAACCCTTTTGGTTTGCCAGGTCTTTGAACATTTACATGCCATCATATGTCTCATGATTCTTTTCTAGAAAGCTTCCTTTGACAGCACTCAGCAGCTCATACAGTTTTAAGAATCTTTTTCCTTTTCTACCATAGAACATTATTACAACCATTTTGTGGAGTAATACTTGTAGGCTTGAGATACTGATAGGAGGGACAACTTTTTGGATAAGTTCAGGAACTGAGAGTAAAAGGGTGAGATTAGCTTTTCTCAGTGGTCTCATCACTCACAAGCAAGAATCAGAAAGGGGAAAGTGGAGTGATTTCCCTATAGTTAAGAGCACTAAGGAGCAAGGAAACGTGGTTTAGCATAGACATGAAGACCTGGGAGGGTTTCAGAACAGTAAAAGTAAAACGCTGTGGGCATCCAAAGAGGGATCTTATGAGATTGATTGAGTAACAACAAAGAAAAATTCACAAAAGGCATATAAAATTATGTAAATATGGGGAAATTAATCTTTTGCATATAAAGCCATGGGATCTTACCTGATAATTTTCATTCTAAAAAAGTTTATGTTAGTTATGACAGATAGTTCTAGGGAAATATTGGCTCAGTGTTCACTAGATGTTTAAAACAGAAAAATTATTAGATATTTTTATGAAAGGAGCTATGAAGGTCGCCTTGTGAGGTATGATTAAGTAAGCTGTAAGTGAAATTTAGAAAAGATAAACAAAACTAAAACTAGAAAAATACTCAGTTATTTGAGAGGATGAATAGGAATTAGGACCCCACAGGATCTGCCTCTTTTGCTGTCAAAGTTAGGTGTGGACTTGGCTTCTGTGGTATGAGAAATTGAAAGGTTACAGTCCAGAGAGCTCAGGGGATAGGTTTGGTGGAATACCACCAGTGATTATGCAGGTTTCAGCAGACCAGTGAAGCTGACACAGTCCTGCAGTGCTGGTCCTGTTGCTTTCACATGTAATCACCAGGAGAAAATGGAAGTAGAGATTCTAAGGCTTTGAAATTTTTTCTTTAATACAATAGTATCTTACACCTGAACAACAGAAAAATTAAAAAAACAACAAACCAACCAAAACGACCAAACAATACAAAACCAAAATGTCGACTGTCCTGTCTAGAACTCATTTAGCCTTTTATATCTAGTGAATATGTCTAAATAAAATTCAGGGGAATTGAGAAACAGATTCAAAGTGCATACAGTTATTTTATTCATTAAGAGAAAAAATGCTTAAGTATTATAAACATACATCCCAAATGAGTTATGATTTACACTTGAAAAAAGATATTTAAAAAATATTTTGCAATTTCAAGACCACCCTGATTTTTCTCTTTCTTTAGTCGATTTTTGCACACCAAACTTTAAAATACTTACTTCAATATCAGTCAAACTATTAACTGATTTTTGAGATGGAGATTAAATCCCTTTGGAAAACTGTCAGGAGACTGATTTTAAAGCACTATATTAAAAAAAAAATCAGAGAAGAAAAATCTTGTTGAATATCTGAAAGAAGTAACCGATTCACCTACATTTTCTCTGTGTGGAGAAGATACTAATTAGTCAAGTGTGTGGTCATGAACTTGAGAGTGAAAAGAAGGTCTTAAATTTCAGTCTGAATATGCAGCCAAACTATGATTGCTCTGCTACCCATATCTCTATTTATAGGTATGAAGCTATCATGTAAGCTAAACATCACTTTGTAAAAGCATTGTGGAAGCTGCATGTGAGTAGGGCATGGCATACATTCAAGTAAGCAGAGAGTATATGAATGCTGATCACAGAATCATAGGATAGTCTCAGTTGGAAGGGACCTCTTTACATCCCAAGGCAAATCTCCTGCTCTAAGGTGGCAGACATTAAGATTGCTCAGGGCCCTAAACATTTGAGTTTTGAATATCTACAAGGACTTCACAGCCTCTCTAGGAAACCCTCAGAAGCATTTGACTACCCACCTGCAGACTTGTTTCCTTATACAGTCAATTCTCCTGTGATCTAACTTGGGTCATTTGCCTCTTATGCTTCAGCTGTGCTTATCTGAAAGAGTCTGGCTCTATTTTTCTGTATACCGTCCTCAAATACTAAATAGTTGCAGACAGAAAAAAAAAGGTCTTCCTGGAGTCTTGTTTTCTGTAGGCTGAACAAACTCAGTTCTCTCATACTCTCCTCATATTTCATGTACCTTGGTCCTCTGACCAGCGGCCCTTCACTAGATTCACTCTAATATGCCCATGCCTTCCTCCGTTAAGAGGACCAAAACTGGACACAGCACTCTGAATGAATTCACTCTAGATGCTCGGAATTATCACCTCCCTTGACCTGCTGCCCTCTTCTCTTATAACCAAAAATGTTGCTGACCTTCTTTGCTATAAGGGCACATTGCTGGCTCATGTTCAACTTTATGTCAGCCCAGACTCCGAGCACTTTCTGCAAAACTTGTTTCTAGCCACTCTGGTTCCAGACAGTTCTGTTGCTTGAAGGTTATTATGCGTGTTATTTTGACCTTGGTTTAGGTATTTGCCTTTGTCATTGTAGAACATTACAACACTCCTCAGACCATTCCTACAGCGTGTACCTGATCGTTCTGAATAGCAGTCCTATCTCTCCAGTTTATTGAGTGCTTTTTGCAGCCCAGTCTAACTGAAAACTGGCTGAAGATCCATTCTGTCCCACCATCCCAGTCTCTAACGAAGCCATTGAACACCACCAGCACTGGGACTGATCCCTGAGGGATGTTACTGGTAAGCAGCCCATCGTTCAGCAGGTCAAGCAAAGCTTGAATATATCCCTACCAACTGAATACAGAGTTTTACTTACAATGAAGTCTAAATGCATGGAACATAGGATTCTCTGACTCAGTACTAAGATGGATTTAATTTGTATTTTTCTATGTAATGCATGTGCTTTGTTGTTCTGGACTTTAGCATTTGAAACCACTTTAAAGATGGATTTCAGAAGTAAAAAAGAGGTAAAAAAGTCGACCAAATAAACAAAAGAAACCCCAGACTGGGTCACAGTAACTAAATGACTGCACTAGATATATGTCTTCCCATCCTGGATCAAATCAAAATATGAAGCAGACAAGGATGTCAAATTAGTCAATGGTTTGAGGAGAGTCATTATCATTTTCCATGTGGCATAAACTAAGTATGGTGGAAATAAACAAAGTGATACATTTTTAATGGTATAAATGTCATCCTTAATCCTCTGATAAGCATTTTCCACATAGCCACCATAAGGGAAAATGGTAGATATTTTTCATTGTCATTGCTAGTTTCGTGAATTAAACTCTCAGAAATGTAGCAAGAAGCTAAGAATCCAGTTGGCTTAGATTTCTTCCCCCTAATTGTCTGACTTCATCCTTTGATGGTAATGACGTAAAGTTCAATGTGACTTATTTCATTATTACCTTACTGCTTCAGTGACACAAATTGCCAAGTCTCAGGATTTAAAGCTATATACAATCATGCTAAGTGGCTAAGAAGAATTTAGGTCATTTTAACTGCTAGAAAGAGGAACAATGTTGTGCACTTGAAAACAAATCCCAATGACAACTTTTAAAAGGTTTATTATTTAAATACGTAAATATTTTAATGAAAACACTAAATAAAAACACTTAAGGTACAGTTAAAGCATGAAAGTAAAAATTAATTGCTTTATCAATTTGTCAAATTTCTACTCTACCTAAGATAAATTTGTATAATTAAAATCCTTGTCCTAGATTCATTCTCACTTTAGCCACTTGTAAGAGGCAAGTATGGCAGCAGCTTATTAGTCAAAGTTCCATTTCAATCAAAATAAAGTGACTGGCACCTCCAAAGGACATTTAAAAAGATGAATGAGGAAACCTACCCCTTAAAGTTAAAAGGTTTGGCAGATATCAAACAGTCTTAGGGAGATAGTGAGTTTTTTTCCCACTGTTTTTAAAGATATTTGATATTAAGTCCATCTAAAACCAGTGGTGGTATGGCATGTTCATTCCCGGCTGAGAAAAAGAAATAAGATTTAATTCTGAAACACATCTGAAGCCTTAACATAGGGATAATTTTGTCTCTTGAAATGAGACCTCACTATTTTTGCCCCTGTAGTTGAAAGCATTATATGCCAGGTGAAGACGGGAAAATGGCATAAGGATAGTACGTGTGATATGCCTAAAAGTCATTGCATTGGATACCAACATAATTTAAGTGCCAACTTGCATTACGCAAAGATCATTTCATGCTGTAAATCACTTATTTTATTATAGTTTATGCAATTATGCTGGAAGGGAACTCTGTGTACTAGAATATAGCTAACCACAATAAAAAGATTTCCTACTGAGAAAAGCATATTTTTAACAGCCCCAGAATTTCAGGACCCACATACTGTTGCCCCAAATCTTGTTCTTCTGAACGTCATCATCACTTTTATTGTCTTTTTGAGTATTTTCTTCTTCAGCAAACTATGATTTTTCTGTTATTAGTCAGATAGGTCGCATCCTTTACTCCAGACATTCCAGTCCTTTAAAGCAAATCATCTTCTAGATCTGGCTTTTTTTAAACTTTCCTAAGTATAGTAGAAGTCACAGGGCTCAAGGTCGAAAACCCTCTTTGAGCCTGCAACTGTATTTGAGGTGCATATAATTTGCTAATGCACATACTGCTCTATACAAAATATGTCTAAGAGCCATCTACAGTGATCTTCCCTGAAGAGGTCAGGGAAAACAAGAAAACAGGTGTGTACCTTCTACTCATTTTCCATATCCTGACACAAAAGTTGGAAAGATACGAAGCCAAAAACAAACGTAGACCTTTTCAAAGCAGTGTTGAACTGGGTGGAGATTATTTTTGAGAATTTATCATTTCTAGAACCTCACCAAGTTCCAAAAGCTGCAAGGATGCCTGACAAAAATAATTGGCTCTTGGTGTTTTGATGAATTCTGAGGACTGAAGTAGTTTATTAGTTTATTAATGACATGTAACTAACTATCTATGCATTAGCTATATATTCAGAATCAATATCCTTAATGTAACAGAAAAATAACAATTATAGCTATACTAGAAAATGCTAATAAACACCTGCAAATATATAAAAAGGGCTAATCCGAGTATTTACACCTACACATAGACACATTCACCCCCTGGATGTAGGACTTGCCATCACCCCTTCCCCCTTTTTGCATATCACTGCCGCTCCTGGTGCACCTGATGGTGAGGTATCTTGAGAGGTGTTCCTGTCCCCTGATGTGGGGGTCCCGTCTGCTGCCCCCACTCTGCCAGCCTGATGCTGGGTGCCAGCTGCTCCCAGGGCCCCATGACGGGCTGCCTTATACTATCTGGACAGGGGACAGGGTGCCCCGGGGACACTGTTGGCAGGGACAGATTCCTTGTGGGAGCTGCTGCTTCCTCTTCACTGTCTCTCCCTATGTCACAAATGCCCCTCTTCCCTCATGCTTCTTTTAAGATTGACCTCTTCTGAAGTGTGTGTAATTCCCTGGTGGATGTTTAATCCTGATAATGGTCATATTCTTCTCAAAGCCCCTCAGACAGTTATGTGTGTCCTGTGCACACTCCTTGGTTACACTCACATACTTAGCTGCTGCTAAGTGGACCATTCAACAATGGTGGGGCATGTGTGTGCCTCCATAACTTCCCTTCTCCTTTATATGGATATTTCCTCTCACAGTCAGGGGAGGTTTGATGGGGGCCAACAGAACTTAGGTAGCAGTTACACTTAGTTTGAGAATGCTTACAACAAAGTAAAAGTAAAACTGCTTTACCAGAAAAGGAACTCCCTCATCTGGCGACACAGGTCCTCAACCACAGCACACCTTCTGCAAAAGAACAGTTGTTCTGCCCCAGCCTCACAGAGAGGCATCAGGTATTTCTGGCAACCTGTGACCTGGAGAGCTCCATCTGCCATCAGCAGGTCAGTGTGGCTGGAGGCCTCTGACACAGCTGGGCAGTGACTGCAGCAGCTGCAGGGGAATGAGCTCCACAGTACGTGTCAGCACCATGACTGAGGAGGCTTATACTAGTGCGCTAATGAAACTGGGACTGGAAGTATCCTTTTGTGCTCCTCTGCACCAGATACTGAGTATGTTTATCTGCCTTTATTGGGTCCTCTTGGATGGTTGGAGAGGAACCCTGCCTAGCCAAACTGCCCTGCAAATTGCTGTGCCATGCCCCCGCTGCCGTGCCATACCCTGACATTACACACCCCATCCTGATGGGGTGATGTGCCATGCCTTTAGGCATGTTCATATTGATGATCTGGTCACTCTGTGTTTCACCCTAGAGCTCTGGTCCCTAGCCTCTTTGCACTAGGCTTACGCTAGTTGCTTCCCATACATTTATTTTTAGTAAACCAGAAAGCTTCCTTCAGGACAAAATCAGAAAGCAGTTATGAAAATTGTTTGCTCCCACTGAACAAATGGACAGCTGGTTTAATTACCCTTCCCATATTCCAACATATAAGGCATCACAGGACACTAACTTCTTTTGTACAACACCCCATGAACACACCTCACACATTGTATCTGTGAATATATCTGTATATATTCTTTAAAAACACTATTCCTGCAGGCTGCAGAGAATCCTACTTGTTATTCAGCTAGCTGGTTAGTTTGTTGACCTACTGTTAACATCTATAAAAATGTGATAATGATTGAAAGGCCCACAGACATGACTAGGACTCTGAAAAAGGAAGTGTGCTTGGATCACAGTCAGAACCCAGTGGCAAAAAAATGTTTATTTAACTTTGAAAAATCCCTAACGGGCACATATGAAGGCTTGCAATTAAATGTGTTTGTCTGATGCATGTCAACATACATTCACATACTTATCTGAGCTGTACTAGCTTCTAGGAATTTGAGCACCTGCCTCAACCTGTGGACCCTTACTTTGGCAGATATCCTAAACTTGCTTAAATTTAGCTGTAAGAATCTATGGATAAATCCCACTCACTTTATCTCGGTGTTTTTATCATTCAGACAAAGTCTTTTGGAGATGGAAGATGTACTGGCCTGTATTTGTTTGTGTGCTTTGTATTAATAAATATATATAGTTCTATTTTAAGTAGTATCGTTCCTTTTCTCTATAGATATTTATGGAGCCCTTTGAACAATTTTCCTTTGCTTGGGGACAAGTATGGGTCATCTTCTAAGGATAGATGCATGAGGGCTGAAGGGCTCCTCTCTGAAGAAGTGGAAATCTCAAGAAGATGCAGGAAGACAACAGATACAAGAAAATTGTAATTCATGTCAAGGCAAATTGGTTAGAGTTAAAATAATCTTCCACTGTACATATTGACTCTCTGTTGAACTAATTAAAGTTATAAAATTATTGAGGTTGAAAGGGACCTCTGGAGATCATTTAGTCAAGCTGCTCTGGTCAGAAAAGGTTTTGCTAGGGCAGATTGTTCGTGTTGCTGGACATCTACTGCATGCAGGAAGGTTTTAACAGGCTCAGAGGACAGAAATTCTGCCCAATCTCAGACTAATCTGTTCCCAGGTTTGACTAATCCTGTCATGATTTTTTTTTCCTTTTACATTTAATCTGAATGTCATGTAGATAAATTTATGACTATTTCCTCTTATCCTGTCACTGAATACCTCTGAGAAGAGTTTGAATTTGTCTTCTTTACTCCAACCCATCAGGCATTGATACACCTTGATTTAGTCCTGCCTCCAATATTTCTTCAAGTCACCCATGAGAACCAGGACCTTTGAACATGATGCTTCTGTCAGTTGTGCAAATAAAGCAGCATCTACCTTTTCTTCCTTGTGCTGGATCTGGCTTGGTTGGAGTTAGTTTTCTTCATAGCAGCCTGTTAAGGTGCAATATTTTGGCCATGTGGCCAGAATGATGTTGGTAACACACTGTGATTTAGCTGTTGCTGAGCAGCACTTCCACAGCATCAGGCCCTTCTCTGCTTCCCATGCTGCCCTCCCAGCAAGACAGCTAGAAGTGTAAAAGAAGAAGTGAGGGGACTGTGTGCCTGTTTGGACACAAATTTAGGAGAAAACAACCCGAAAAGGGTGTCTCTCTCTGTCCTGCCTGCCAGGCAAGCAGGCCCTGGCAGCCCCTGCCCCATGGACTCAGGAAAATAATTTCTCAAATGAAAGTGAAAAAAACCTCCTGTTTATTTAACAAACAGAGTCCCCCACAGGCATGGGGCAGAAAAGGATATTGAAAACCCTCTTCCCTGTCACCTAAAAGAGGCTGGTGGATTTTATATAGTCCCTTCTTTCTGTCTGCAAAACCTGCAGTCCTGAGCCAGCAGGGTCCGACGATCCCCCTTGGAGGGTCCCGCCGAGCAGGTCTGGAGATGACAGCCGGTCTCGGATGAAAAGCAAGCCAAAAACAGTCCAAAAAGGAACAGACGCCGCTGAGGCAGATCACGGTCCCTTCTCCGCTGAAAGCCGAAGAAGTAAGAGAAAACTCCCTTTCTAACTCCTAACTGGCAAAAACTGTCAGCTCAGAGAGAAAGTATGTAAATGTCTAACTGCAAGGTCAAGCTGGCCGCTTTGAAGATTTTCCCCAGCTTCTCTCCTCCCCTTTGCAATTTAAAGGTACAATAAAGATCAAGCAGGGAATGGGGAATACAGTATTGTCATAGAATCACCCCAAGATAACCCCAATAACCAGGACAACTGACCCAAATGACCAAAGGACTACTCCGTGCCATATAGAGCTATATCTTCAGCTATAAAATCCAAAGGGAGGAGTGTTTTGAATAGGTAGCCATTGCTTAGGGACTGACTGAGCATTGTTCTTCTGTGGGATGGGATAAGCAATTGTGTTTGCACCATTTCTTTTGTTTGCATTTCTCCTTTCTTTCCTCTTCCTCTTTCCTTAATTTATTAAGCTATTTTATCTTGTCCACAACTTTTGGGGTCTTTTGTTCTTCCTATTATTTCTCCCCATACTGTTGGTAGTAAAGGAATTTAGTGAATGGCTCTGTACTGCTTAGCTGCCAATCAGGACCAAACCGCTACATTCTTGAATTAATTGGTAAAGAAAAATACACTCACAAAGGTTAATGGAACTGCAGAAACTAAGCCAAATATCTAATTTATATGTGTGGAGAAGAGATGGAGTGTACTTTTTTAATTGTGTGTGTGTGCGTGTGTGTGTGTGTGTGTGTGTGCGTGTGTGCGCGCATGTGGAAGGGATTGATTTCTGTTAGCAGAATTTGGAAAGGGCTTAGTAAGGTATTCCTCTTCAATTATCTGAGGGATAAGTGTAAAAAGGGGATTTATGAACATCTAGATGTGGTTCTTGTCATTCTCTGACCATGAGGATTCAGATATTTTGTGTCATGCTCTGTTGTTGCTTGCTTTGAATTAACTAACTGCTGACAATGTTATGCACTTAGCTCCCTCTCTGGAAGTGTTAATCATGATACTGGCAGATTAGGACTTGATGTATAGGAGCTGAATAATGCTGCCTTGCTGGCAATTAATTTGGACAGAATAGCAAGTTAGCCACATCAAACAAACTGTTCCTGTTAAAAGCAAAACTGATGCAACATGGTGACTGATGCCACCACCTAGATGTGGAGTTCAGCTTGTTCAACAAGCTGGCTGAAATAAACATTCAACTTTAACCTTGCAAAAGTTTAGGGTCTATTTGGAAAAAAAAGTGTGATACTCACCCACTGAAGTGTATACGTTAAGAGACACATAGGATAGTTCTGGATACATACAGACACACTTGCTCTGGAGGTTCTAGATGCTGATGCCTTGAAGATTCTGACTGAAGTATCTCCTACCTTGCTCACAGTGCCACCCTACTCCCATGGCAGAGATCAAACTGAAATTTAGTTCATAATACAGCATTTAAAGAATCACAGAATAGGTGGAAGGCACCTCTGGAGACCATCTAGTTCAACCTTAGAGCAGGTTACACAGGAATGCGTCCAGGTGGATTTTGAATATTTTCAGAGATGGAGACTTCATGACCCACCTTGGTAGCCTGTTCAAGTGCTCTGCCACCCTCAATGTAAGGAAGTTCTTTATGTTGAGGTGGAATTTCTTGTATTTTAGTTTATGGCCATAAACTTAATTGCTTCTTCACAGTTATTTCTTCTCAGTTACTTCTGTCTCAACAATTTTGCAAAGTATTGCCGTATAAATTACTGTCTCTTTCAAGCAAAGAAACCATAAACCCATGGAAAATGTTATGTTCAGACCCAATCGAATAAGTGTCCTCCCAGAACTAAGGAATTACTTTGGGAGAAGGCATTACAGTCTTCCAGATCCAATATGCCTCTAAGGGGCTTCCCTACACCAAATGATTTCTTACTGCCAATAAGAGGCCAAAACTGCCACAGGACTGCCACAGATACTCTCACATGGTAAACTCACTGAGCTTCAAATAGAGAATTTCAGATATGGTCTATCATATGCCAAAATTTCTAGAGGAACACATGGAACAAAAGAGTTTTAGGACTTATGTTTTCCTGGCCTGGAATTTCCTTTCTCTGGAAAGCATGCAGTCCGGGCCCTGAACTAAATGGCTGCAACACTAAGTACATATTTAAAAAACTTTCTATAAATCAAAATTTACATTTCACAAGTATCTTCCAGTACAGACTCATGATGACCGTCTAACAATGGACTGGCCAAATACTACAGCAAACATCTGATACCACGGGCACAAATCAATTGCTTAAACACAGGTTCCTATGGCCATCTAAAACACTCTAAGGCATCCCAGACATCCCCATGTCACTGTCAGATGTGACACATGATTTATGAGACACCTCTACTCTAGATAGAGGCCAGGCATGCATCTAAAATTACTCATCTTCAAATGACACTAGAGACCTATATTTTGGCACTTACATTGAGCTCCATCATTTTACTCTTGCCCAAGGAGTTTTATCCACCTGTGATTCATGCAGTCATCTGATGCAGCACAGCTGTGTGACCATGGCTAATTTAAATAAGAAAATGAATTATTAATACATGGGAGCATAAGTGAGCTAAAGCCTTTCAGTATAATTAAAAACAAAGGCAGAAATATAGCTGCTCTGATAGTCATAGCTTCTCCAGCATTCAACATAAAAATCAATGCCATGGAAATGTATAAAACCCTAAGGAGCAAAAAATTAAATTATAAAAGGATTACAGAGCCCTGAGAGAGGTGGTAAGGGACTCCAGAACACAGGTAGTTTTTAACAATCCTCCTAGTCAAAGAGAAGTGGTTTGAAAGAGCCGGTCAAATTTGGAGAATCAACAAATGGCTACAAGATTGGTGCCACAGTCAGGGGTTCAGCTACTTAGATGATGAGACTTGCTTTGAGAAAATTGCTCTGATGAGGGTTCATGGAGGTCAGCTTCACCAAAGGAGCATGGGGAATAAGCAAGGGGAGTGTAGACATGCGCATGCCTGTGGGGCTAGAATCTTATTGTCATCATGGAAATGTGGCAGGATGTCTCCTATGACTGGAATGTTTGAATGGAAGGGCACAGGTTCTTTAGGAAGGGCGGGCAGGGGAGTTGAGGAGGTGGTGTTGCTCTCCATGCCAATGAGCAGCTGGAGAACATGAAGTTTCACCTGAAGGTGGATGAGGAGCTGTCAGAGAGTTTATGGGTCAGAAATAAAGGGAGGACAGGCGCAGTGACATTATAGTCTGCTACATACATTATATATACATTATACTATACATTATAGGATCTGCTACAGATAGCCCGTTCTGGAAGACCAAATGTAGGAGTCCCTCTATGGATAGATAGGTGCAGCCTCATGTACATGAACTCTGGTCCTCATGGGGACCATCCAATCACCCTGGTATCTGTTGGAGGGACAACACAGTGGGTCATAAGCAACCCAGGGGGTTCCTGGAGTGTGTTGATAACTTCCTACTCCAAGTGATAGAGGCACCAGTGAGGAGAGATGCTATGCTGGCCTTGCTCTAGCCAACAAGAAGGGGTTAGTGAGGAATGTGAAGGTCAAGGGAAACCTGGGCTGCAGTGCCCAATGCCTTTCCTGCTTGCTCTGCAGCTGTCTTAATGGAACTGTTATTTCATTTACTATGTCTTATTTGGTTTCCTATATATTTATTGTGTTTAAACAGAAGTTTGTTACTTCAACAATTCAGTTGTTGTTTAGAGGTATTCTAAGGGCTTATACCTGTGCTAGATCCGTGATTTGGTTACTCTTGGTTTTACTGAAAATAATGCCAAATAATATTTGCACACGCAAAATAATATTCTATCAAGGCCTAGTTTTGTTTAAGAGCCCTATCTCCACCATGGTATTTAATGACATCATGCTAAAGGTTCACTTCTCAGCTCAGCATTCCTTTCCTTGACTACAGGCCTGAAATATCTTTGTTTTTCTGAAATTTATTTTTCCAGAATAAAAAATTATTACCACAGTGGCTACTGGAAGCTAAAGAGGCCAGACATACTAAATGACAAACAACCATAATGCTTCACAGGATACAAGACTTGGATCTAAGCAGTGCATGTTCTTCCATCTGATCAAGGAATCTATACTTCCTTGGTTTTGGTATAGTTTACAGTGTGAATTATAACTACTTTTAACAATAAATTATGGTGTATCCTTTAATAAACAATTCCAGGTCTATCTAACATGTGAAAACAAATTTGTTATGACAACTTTGAAAGTAGCTGTTATTAATTTTCTTCTCAGTATATTCTATCAGAAGACAACCTCTTACTCAAATTTTTTATATTCTTCACATGGAAAAAAGAATGTAGGCATTTTCCTAATTTGCAGATGGAAAGAGACATAATTTGATTAATGTTATAGAGAATTAAAACTTGATTCAAGAACTACATGAAGATCTGCAAATGTATTTGCTCAAAAAAAGAGCCATACACTTTTAATAGTGCTGAAGACACTTGGACATAATCTATCTCTGATAGAAAGTCAGTGTGCTTGACCTAATAAGGAATTTACCAGAAAATACAGCAGTAGCTGGTGACTATCAGTGCCTCAGATTAAAATTTGATAGTGTAGACAGATGTAACAGGCACAGGTCTTTGTAAAATAGCAAGATACAGCAAATTACTAGTACTTCAGCACGGCCTGTGTGTAGCACCTAAAACACTGATTTGCTCAGTTTCTAAATAGAAGTGGTAAATATGCCTGTGAGAACATGATGGATAATTCTTAGGCATTTTTCACTTTCCTGTAGTTTTGTCAATATTTTCCAGGCAGTGTTTTCAAAAGGGACTACTTTCGCCTGATATCACATATCAGGCAGATAGTCTAGTTTTGCCCTTTGCCCTCAACTTTGTGTCGCTGCATTTCAGAGACTCTTGGCAAGGCATTCTGAATGTGTCCAGGGAGTAACAGTTTCAGGTAGTCTAGTACATCAAATTAGATTTTACATTCCCTTTTCTAGTGTAACTCTTCAGTTGGATGACTTGTCCGTGGTGAACGTGAAATCCATCCATGCAGTTAAATCTTTCATTTTAAGATTGGTGTGACTTAAGTACTTCTGAACTGTTACACAAGCTTAAGTCTGTGGGTACCTAACCACTTGTAATACAGTATGTGAGAAGCAAATATTGTACAAAAAGAAAAGCAGTATATTATTACTTCTATCAGAGTCCAGTTATATCAGAAAGAATTGTGGATAACCAAGTGTGGCAGTACTCTATTCATGATGTTCGAAAGTCGGGAATGTCCTTCATTTACTCACAACAGTTTCAACTCTCCAGTTCAGTTTAGCTTTGATTTGTAAGGAATTTGTTTTTGTCTTCTTTTGTTTTTAGTGCTTAAAATATTTTAAATTACATTATTTAGCTGAATGAGTAGAAAAAACCCAAAACTGATTTAACTCAGGCATTTGACATGAAGAGAGGAATTCATACCTCAGTGCCTACAGCTCCAGTAATTTGTAATGGTATAGAAAATGTCTCAACATCCATTTCGTGCTAATCATGTAACTTAGTGAGAGATGAGAGATGTTCACAGTAGTACTGGATCCTGACTTTAAAGATTTAAAAATAAGATCTTTCGTTGACACTCTATTTTTTTGCAATAAATTAATGTTTGAAATATTCTACCAAAGAGAATATTTATCTATGTTTGTTTCAAAAATGAAATACTATGTATTTAAGTGTTCAAATATATGAATATTCTGGGCATTAACTTTTAATACATTATATATAATTTTTTCTATATATTGCACACAATTATAATTATCTGTGGTAGTATTGAAATTTTCATATACTGCTTTCAGATTTCTTGTTGATTTTGCACGCAGATATGGGATTTAAATTGTTCCCTGACATTATTAAAATACAAGTTGTGGGGTTATTTTCATTTAACATTGGATTGGTAACTATTTTTGTCTCCATTAAAAGAAATTTCTGTTGCCTCTAAATGTCATGTTTTCTAGTTTAAGTCAAGTATGTCCAAAAGCACATACGAACCTTTACAAGGCCATAAATGTTTATAAACTACTCTAAATATGACATCTTCTGAAGCACAATCCATATGAAATGGAATTTGTTGATCTCATGCTGAATACGGCTGAGCTTTCTCCAACAAACCAGATAGAATTTTGACCTTGTACATTGTGTTCTCTCTGATTCACCATGTCCTTTCACAATTGGAAAGAATTGTGAATTGTTCTGTGTTTTTGCTAATAAGGAACTGTTGTTGTAATAAAAAAAAGACACAATACTGCAAATTCTAAAGGTCAGTACATTTTTTGAAGGTACACGGGGGCTATAGGCAGAGTTGTATTACTTTGCACCATGGCAAGTAAGACAAGGTCTTGCCACGTACAAGCTAGACAGTGTAGGAAAAAGACATTTCCTTTGAGAGAAGCAGGAGAAAATCTTGAATACCATCTGCCTTCTAAAACATGTGAAGAGAATTTCACATGATAAAACATTAATGACTTCCTCTGCAAAGTGAGGAAACAGATTGTCAACATTTTTTTCACTCAATAACTTCTTGTTAAATCACTGGGCTCTGAAAGCCGGTGGTAACTTCTCTGACATATAAGATTAATTTATATTTTTCCTTGCTTATTTACTTTGGCAAAGGAAATATTCTGTCTTTATCTTCCAGAATGTTTCTTAAAATATAAAACCCGAAGCAAAATAAGACACAAATTTACCAAACACTGAAAAATACTTTAAATTTGAAGGCAGTAAAAAAACTTGCTTAACTCAGCTGTGATACTTAACTGACATACTGAGTTTCTGCTGACTTCTGAAGAACTGCAAATGACTGTGGGACATAATATGCATCCTGCACTTGCAATTCTTAGAATAGATAAGCTCAATATATGAGAATTTTTTGTGCAACTCATTCTATAATACCCAAATAATTAATGTTATTTCATAAATTTTCCCATTGATTTGGAAAATGTACAGCTAAGAATTCTATGCATATTCTCATTAAAATCTTGGAATGTCAAAATGCTAAAGAGAAAAAATATGGTTTTCATTAGTTTTGGCAGTTACTTTAAGCATAAGTATTCCAATTATGGAATGATGGCAAAAAAAAAAGCTTTATCATTTGATTTTTTTCTTTTTTGGGATGTTTTGATGTTATAATTGCTGGTAAGAACACAAGTTGGAAACATTTTCCATAAAAGCAAAAGAGTTTAATTTCAACTTGTATAATGACTCACATAAGAACTCCATTTACAGACACTTTAACATTGTGAATCATTAATCTCTTTGACAAATTACAACACAACTCTATTAGATTTCCTGTTACGGACTTTAACAGATGTCTAATTAGAAACTGAAAGTGAATTCAGATTAACCAGTATTTGGCATATGTATGGCATCAAATCATTATTTATTGAGATAAAATTTCCTCCCGGGTAAGAAAAAATATTAACATTTTTCTCCACTTACAAAAAAAGAAAGAACATTTAAATATTGCATACACACAA
The DNA here is from genome assembly GCA_013398955.1 of Callaeas wilsoni. Classification (NCBI taxonomy): domain Eukaryota; kingdom Metazoa; phylum Chordata; class Aves; order Passeriformes; family Callaeidae; genus Callaeas; species Callaeas wilsoni. The sequence continues at coordinate 131,868 of VWPU01016755.1, forward strand.
CCTGAGTTACTAAGCAATATTTTAGAGAGATAAGATAAATAATCTATAGCATTCCTGGCAAAATTCTTTTGCAGGGATAATTAATGGTCAGAATTTTCAAACTGTTAAATGTATTAATTAATATTAGAAAAAAAAAAAAAAAAAAACCTGATGAAACAAAACCTCAAACCTTCCATTACACAAGTATCAAACATTTATATCAATATATGAAGACCTACACCCTTATAAATCACTGACCATACAAACATAATTTCTCTAACTTTTGATGCAATATCTTCTTTTTGTCAACTGTTAGAATATTTTGTTTGCAAGTAAAAATATTCTTGCATTCGTACATTACTCTAGTGCAGAAAAACTTCTAATGTTGTAACTGATTTAATTCATCATTTCTGGGCACGGAAAACTCAACATAGCCATGGTTAGTTCACATACCATTTTTTCATTATCAGATGTAGCATATTTTTGAGCTTGATCTTTTCACATGAAAGGCAAGAACAGGTTTATCAGTGGATGCAGAAATCACGCCTAGGATTTGGCACCTTTGCTACTTGAAGCTTAAATTGCTTAAATAGAATAATAAATTATTTAAGAAAAAAGAAAAAAAAGCCAATTCTTAGAGACAGACTCAAAAAACAATCATGAATTCACGTCCCATAGTAACATTAGTTCATAACAGTTTTGAACTGAATTTCAGAAAATAACATCTCCAAAACACGTGTCTTTTTCGTGTAAAGCTTTAGTCAAAGATAAGTTGCCTTAGGCCACATCTACTTTAAACTGTAGTTTGGAACATAAATATGTTTTTTGAAGAAATTTTCCTGGTCATCCCATGCCAATCATTATTGAAATGCGCCCGGGCCAGGCTGGAAGGGTGAGTCACTGCTTGTCCAGGTGGAATCCACGGATGGACTCCCCTGTGGTGTTTTCCCATACCTGCTAGTACATCACCTTTCCACGGGGATGGAAGCCCACTCAGCCCCGGCTCGGTGGGGGGATGTTTTCCCCAGTGCAGCTACAAGAAACGAGGCGGCCCCCCATCCGGTCGGTCAGGCTGGTGTTTATTCCGCCGAATCCAGGTACAGAGAGAGGGATCTTTATCACAGAACACCTTTTTGTAAGAAGGGGTCTCGAGGGTGGGGTTACACTATCCATCAGCCAATGAGGAAAGAGAGAGAAGGTTGTAGGGAAGGTTGGCGGGGGCGGGGCTTTTTACCCTTGGGAGGTGTTCTACCAAGAGGTGACCCCTGCACCAGGGTTTTCCGACCCCTGGGTTACTGTATTTAATGGTATGGTCGCTGCAACATCTCCCTTTTCTCTGTTTCAAGGAAAAGCCTCTCCAATTGACTTGGATAGCCACCTTTTAAAACAGCCAAGTATACTTAACACTATACTATGNTATACTTAACACTATGAAAATTATAAAGATAGCCCACAGTCCAGCCTTGATCAAGGATACCACCCATCCCCCAAGTCCCCATTGTCCAAAAAGATTCCCGAACCAGTCTGCATCTCTTTCAGTCTTCAGTTCTTTAACTTGATCCTTTATTTTCTGTATCGTCACGTGAATGCTCTGGCTATGAGATGACAGGTTGAAGCAGCACATCCCCTCAAATTCCTCACAGCCATGTCCATGGGCTAATAAAAGATAGTCAGTCACTGCTCTATTTTGCAGCGTTGCATGCCTGGTGGTTTCTTCATCTTCTAGTAATTGAGAGAGGGCACTAGATGTAAGGTTGGCATGCTTTCCGAGCCAGCATTCTAAGTGGGTAATTTCACCTAGGGCCTTTGCTGCTGCTAGCCAGAGCAGGTAAAGTGATACAGCAACCCTCTTGGATAA
>VWPU01016757.1:0-70337 GCA_013398955.1 Callaeas wilsoni
CGCGGGGTGGCCCGGCGGCGGCGCGGGAACCCCGCGAAAGAGCCCCAAGAAGCACAAGTTGGGGCTGGCGGCGGACCAGGCTGTTGTTGTTCTCAACGTGGTCCGCCCCGCGCCCATATAAAGGGCGGCGGCGGCACACGCCCCAGCAGAACGCACGCCGAGTGGTGCAGATACAGCGCGCTTGCCGGGCCCCGCCACGCCGCCGCTGCCCCCGCCCGCCCCCGCTCCGGCCCGCTGCCCGCGGCTCCCCGCACTATGTCGTTAGAGCTAGAAGAAGCCGATCTGCCCCTGACCGAGGCAGAGGAGGCGCCGCTCTCCTCGGAGAAGAAAGCGGCTGCTAAGAAGGCGAAAGGAGGTGGCGGCGCCTCGTTGCCGCCATCGAAGAAAAGGAGTAACAAGAAGAAGAACCAGCCGGGCAAATACAGCCAGCTAGTGGTGGAGACGATCCGCAAGTTGGGCGAGCGCAATGGCTCCTCGCTGGCCAAGATCTATAATGAGGCCAAGAAGGTGGCCTGGTTCGACCAGCAGAACGGCAGGACTTACTTGAAGTACTCCATCAAGGCACTGGTACAGAACGACACGCTGCTCCAGGTCAAGGGCACTGGCGCCAACGGCTCCTTCAAGCTCAACAGGAAGAAGCTGGAAGGAGGCGGCGAGGGAGGCGCGGGTAGCAGCGCCCACAAGTCCCACAGGAAGGCGACGGTCTCCTCAACCCAGCGGGCGGAGAAACCGGCGGCCAAGAGCAAGAAGCCCGAGAAGAAATCGCACAAGAAGGGAGCCGGCGGCGCAGCAGTGAAGAAGGACAAGGGCAAAGCCAAGAAGGCTACCAAGAAGGGAGCCGCGTCCCCCGGGGGCAAGAAGGTGAAGAAGTCGGCCAAGCCCAAGGCTCTCAAGAGTCGGAAGGCATGAGATTGGGGCGCAGGGAGCCTCCCGCCGCCTCCCGGACTGAGAGCCCCGCGGCACATACTGCTCTGAGGACAGAACCTAGGGGACCTGCTTTGTCTTTGTGTTGCTGACTCGCCTCCGCAGCCGCCGCCGTGCGCGGGGCTGCGGCTATCCCAGCCCCCCTTCCCCTTCTCTGCCGCCTTATTTTTTCCACCCCGTTTACTCGCATCCTACTCCGCGGCTTTTCCCCGATCGCGCCCCTTTGTTTTCGGCCGTGCTCCTCCCCGCCTGTAGACGGTTCCCGGCCCCGGCCCCCACCCCCTCCCGCGTCCTCCTAGTTCTTCAGAGGGATTTTTCCCGCCCGGTTTCCATAGCAGCCACTTTTGCGCGGGGCCTCCCCGCGCCACATGGGCTGGTCCCGCTCCCACCGCCCACGCGCTCCCCCCTCCTCCTGCCGCGTGTGCCCCGCCTGGCCCCGCCCCTCCTGCCGCGCGCCCCGTGCCTGCTCGCGGCCGCACCGAAGGGCCACGGCGCTCCCTGGCGGCCGCCGGCCTCACCTGCAATGGCCTTTAATGTTTTTTTATGGGTGTGAGGGTGGGGGGGTTGGGGAAGGTTTGGGTTAGTGATGTCTTTTTTTTATTTCATTTTTTTTTTCCTTTTCATTTATCGTCGTTTCAAATAAATTAGTACAAAACGCCTCTCCCGTGTGCTCCCTGCAGGCGTCGGGGACCGGGCAGGAAGGGGGCTGGTCCCAGTGGGGCTTCCCTGCTGGCCGGGGTCCGTCCGGGTGCTGATGGCCAGAGCCCGCATCCTCCTCCGAGTGGATGCGATGCGATGCGAGCAGAGGAAGGAGAGTCCCTTGCCATGGAGCTCCTTGAGCAGTGGGGCGGGAGTACCCCCCGCGGACATCCGCAGCGCAGACCCGCTCCCCAGTCGACATCGGCTCCCCGCAGCACGTGGGTTGGACAGGGGCAGGTCGTAGGGCACACCCCTAGCCGCCTCTCTGGCCGGGACTGTCCCTCGAGGCGTCCCCGCAGGCAACAGCGGCAGCGGGGGGAGCGCCGGAGCCCCCCCGGCGCTGTCTATTTATAGTGCACCCGGTGAGGTTGCGTAAATCCCGACAGGGATCTGGGCCATCTTGTTCTGCCTGCTGCGGGAGGGAGCACGGGGCGAGGCATGAGCTTCGGCTCATCGACTTCTGTACACCGGGGACCCGCGGCATGCACCGGCACTGCAGGAGAGAGAGGGGACAAGAACTGGCAGCCTAGCTCCCTGCAGCAGGGACGAGAAGCAGGGCACGGAGGGCAGGAGGAGGTGCACAGTACCTCCCAGGCTAGCTGTGGGTAAGCCCCTGGCAGCGCTGCCATCACCCCAACTCTCAGCCCCACACCAGGGCCCTGCCCCACTGCCTCCACCAGCCAGGGAGAGTTTCAGGCAGCAGCATTGCCCGAGAGCTGCTCCAGCCCTGGCGAGCTGCTGTGCTGGAGCATCAATATGCTGCCTGTGCCTAGGTAACACAGCATGGATCAGGCCCATACTCAACATCCCCAGGAGGTGACAGGGAAGGCAGCCACTGGTGCCTAGGGACTGTCACACCAGGTGATGGCAGGGCGTTTCAGCACTCCTGGGAAAGGAACAGCCCCTTCCTCCAGGGCCCCAGTCAGGCCTGGGGCAGCTGCTTTACCCTTTGTCCCTTGGAGAATAAGCAGGGAGAAGGGAAGCAAGTTTTACTCCCTGAAGAAAGGTCCTTTCACTACATCCAGCAAGAAAAGCCAGCCATACTCCTGGAAGAGACCAGCACTGGTCTGCTCCAGGAGGCTGCAGCCTCCCTCTGGGTCTGTATTTAGAAGAGTCACGATCCTGCTACCCCACACCAAGCTTGGGAAAGATCTGCTGCCTTCCAGCACTGACCTGCAGTTGTGTCCTTAGTCAATAGCTGACACTGCAGGTTTGGGAGGGTCAGAGGGGATGCCCTCACCAAGGGCTGGGACACAGGGCTGCAGGCAGAGGGGTCACCCCGTTCCCCATGAGGGGAGGTCAAACCAACCCCATCTCAGGGCTCAGCTCTCCTCAGCACTCATCTGCAAGGCAAACTGTAACCACCTCTCCAGGTAGACCAGCAGGCACATTCCTGTGGGCAGATAAGAGCAGAGGGAAGACAGTGGTCCTCCAGCTGCCCTGCACAGAGAAGGCAGCTGAGTGACACACTGTGACAATCCAGCTGGAGCTGTCTTACCTCCCAGGCTGAGCCTGCCAAGGAGCCATGATGCTGGAGCATCCCTGAGTGAGCTCCCTTGGGTGCTTCCAACCATGAGGACCAGGCTCTGGAGAGAAATCCAAGCCCTGGAGACTTCCAAGAGCCAGTGACTCATCTCATCAAACTGCCAGAGCTGAGGGACACAGCTGGCAGAGACTCTGCTGCACGTGGTGAGATGCACAGCAGCCTCCCACAGCAGGCAGCTTTCAGCTCCCAGTCTGTGCTCATCTCATCTTCAGGTACCCAAGAGACAAGAGAAGAATCCTGCAGCCTCCCAGCCCTCTCCTTAAGGGAAGCACAGACCAAGAGACACTCTTCCAGGCTCATTTGATCTCTGGGGAAGGCTCTACTCAGCCAAGTCCTTCACATTTTATGAGCTCAGCTGCTCTGGTGCTATGAAGCATTTAAAAGAGCCAGGACCAGTAACGCTGCTCCAAAAAGCGCAAGACCCATCCCTGAAGCTGCAGGCTTGACAGTGACCACATTTATTCCAGCTTTATTATAAAGACCAAGACTTCCAAATCTCCTGGTCACGATGATGTTCAGCTGTGAAGTTCATGAGGTGATAAAGACCAAGCACTTCAGCAATGCTTGCCATGACAGACAGGATTTCCTTTGGTCTGGTTTGCAACATCCCAGGTTTCCCAGCTGGTCTGTCACATGCCAGCAGAGGAAGTTCAGAACCCAGCTGGAGCTCAGTGTCGAGGGCACTATGTGTGCCACCAGCACCCAGTCATAGCACCCTCACCACTCCACCAGCCTCAGCAGAGCCACACAACATCCAGGGCAGCTGCAAGCTCCTGGGCAGCAGCCCCCTCGTGCTTGTTGCTGCCCTGTGCTGGCAGCATGGTTGGCAAGGCAGCAGGTCCCTACAGGGACCAGCCCAGCACCCCCAGCCTGGACCCACACCTCCTATAGCCCTGCACAGACCAACCAGAACCCAACCATAACACCACTGGGAGTCATCCAAACTTCCCACAACCCTTCCTTCCCAAAACCCAAGCAGGGTGCAATATTGGTTTGTAGAGTTGCCTCCAGGACAGCCATCTGGGAATGTCCAGCAAAGGAGAAGGTGTGAGAGTAACAACCAACCTTGCATTTCCAAGTTCCTTCCTTCCCTTTAGGATCAGCTTTTCTCATCTCTGCCTACTTGCCTGCAAGGTCACCCAAAGGCTCCTGGAGCACCTTCAGCACTGGGGGAGGGTCCTGGGTCCAGCCTCACTTCTCCTCCAATGCACCCAACCAGGAGCAGCTGAAGCTTCCTGGCACTCGTGACAAAGCAAGCAGACAATGTTGCGTTCCCACAGCAGGGAAGAGAGCCAGACACCAGTATTATCTGCTCTCAGGGTAGGAAAAGACTCTCTGAGTGAAGGGCAAGCACACAGTCTAGCAGTGGTCCTGTCTGGTGTTTTACTAGTCCTTCCCCTTGGAGAACACAGAGCCCAGACACCAGAGAACCTGCCAGATTCCGTGAGTTTGGCGAGGTGACAAGACACAGCACATTTAAGGACATTCAACAGGGAACCAGTTTAATAAGATACCAGGTTTGCACCATTCTTTTCAGAATCACAAGTTCTGCATTTTTCTAAGAAATACAAAGCACTCTCAGGTTTACAGAATGCTGGTCCTGGAGAGAATAAGAGGGAGAGAACAAGACACTAGGATAGACACACTGACCACCACACTAGGCAGCAGAAAGGAAACAGCTCATCCCCACCTTGCTGATGGTAACAGTCCCCTTGCAGGAGGTAGAGCAATCCCAGGAGGTCTGTGCTGCTGCAGTGGTGCTATGCCCTGCTGTCCCCACCCACCAAGGTCAGGATACCCCAGTGGAATCCTGGGACACCTCCACACCAGCATCAGCAGGACACCAATGAACACACTGCTCCCACATGCCACAATGAAAAATCCCTGCATAAAGCCAGCTGACAAGCATCCAGGTTCATCTACCCTAGATAACATTAAACTCAGAGCCAGGGTAAGTTACTTCATCCACAAGATTAACAGCTGATTCAATAGGTTGAGCACATGCTACTTACAGCACATAAATAGAAGATGCTCTTTTTTACTTAAAAAACGTGTGATGAAGGTCCAATTGCCTCAACACTGCTGCATGCACACAACTATCAGCCTCACAGAAGCTGCTGCGCTGGGCAGCAGGAAAGCTCTCTCTGCATCAGCTGTTCCAGGGGTCACGGGACAGCTATCCTGCCCCCATGCTCAATAGTAGCCACACAGCCAGGAAATAAATATGGCACTAGCCAGGAGTGGGCTTTAATACAAACTCTAGTGGTTTTCAAAAGAAATATTAATCCATAAAGGGTTACAGTTAACAGATATCATCATCACTTTATTTCTCAGAGCCAGAAATGGTGCTGAACAAACAAACAACAACAAAGAAGAGACACAGTATGTCATTTCCAGAAGTGAAACCAGGGTACAGGGTAGCTCTCAGTGAGACGAAGGGCTTCTGCAGCTGGGAGAGGAGAGGAGCCATGGCAGAAGATGGCAGCTCCCACTCCCGGCGGGCGCCTGACCTTGCGACACTCTCTGGGGGATTTGTCACTGCAACCTCCACCCCACCCCGCTACCAGGACCCACAGCATGCGGGAACACCGAGTACCCCAGTACCCACCGAGCCAGGGAGCTGCAAGGAGGTGACTTTACAGGGATGTACTCAAAAATAGAGACCTTAAAATAAATAGGACCAAAGCTTCTTTACAGTAGGCAATGCACTAGTTTTACCATGAACAAAACTAAGACTAACACCCACTTCTTGCCAATGGAGAAACTTTTCTTCCCCTTCACATTTTCCAAGCCCCTGCCCTCGCAGCTGCAGTGCGGCCGGGATGGCATTGCCGAGGATGGAGGCGGGGGCACGGCACCAGCGAGTACACGCTAGAGCGAGCAGGGCCAGCTGGGGGGGCCCTGCACAGTCCCAGGGCTGGCAGAGGGGAGAGGCAGCCGGGAGTGCCTGTGTCCATCCCTATGCCAGCTACAACAATCCTCAGCAGCTACCAGCAGCTCTGCACCGTGACCTAACCACACGGCTCCAGATGTCACCACCGCCAACAGCTGTGATCCAGCTGCCTCCTCCAAAACCACTTCTTCCGGAGGGAAGAGAGGCAGAGTGGGGGCACAAGCAGGGCCTGACCTCACCCATGCTCGCCCAGCACCCTGCCGCAGCCCAGGCCAGGGGGGCTAGTGAAGGGCTGGTGGGGTGCTGCCAGGGCTCACCACCCAGCCCGGGGTGAAGGGCAAGACGGGGAACCCCAGCCCCACTGGGAGAAGAGGTGAGGCAGTGGTGAGAAGGGAGCTGGGGGCAGGGAGACAGGGGACAGCGCTCACTTCTTGGAGCTCTGTGTCTTCTTGGGCAGCAGCACGGCCTGGATGTTGGGCAGCACGCCGCCCTGCGCGATCGTCACCTTGCCCAGCAGCTTGTTGAGCTCCTCGTCGTTGCGGATGGCGAGCTGCAGGTGGCGGGGGATGATGCGCGTCTTCTTGTTGTCGCGAGCCGCGTTACCCGCCAGCTCCAGGATCTCAGCCGACAGGTACTCCAGCACGACCGCCAGGTACACCGGCGCTCCGGCGCCCACCCGCTCCGCGTAGTTACCCTTCCGCAGCAGCCGGTGCACCCGCCCCACGGGGAACTGCAGCCCGGCCCGTGACGAGCGCGACTTGGCCTTGGCCCGCGCCTTTCCGCCGGACTTCCCCCGGCCCGACATGGCCGGCAGGCAGCGGCCCCTCGCCCCCGCCTCTCAAGCCGCGCCGCGCACAGAGGGTCCCGACGCCTGCGGGGAGACAAATGCCGTTACACCGCGCGGGGGCCGCGGGGGCCGCGCCGCCCTCGCTCGCGCCGCGCCGCCCTTACCCACAAGAGCTGCCGCCACCGCTTCGCCCTGCGCGCCGCCCGCAGCCGCACTGCCCGCGCTACCACCGCCGCGCCGCGGATATCGCTGCCCGCCCGCCGCACGCCTCGTCCCATTGGCTGCCGCCACGGCGCTGATTGGTCATTGTGCCGATCCCTGATTTGCATAGGGCTCGCAGCGCCCCGGCACCGCCGCGGGCCAGCGCCCAGGGCGGGCAGCGACGCGGCTCTGCCTGTGCTCCGGTCGGTTCCGGCTCCCGCTGGCTCTCCCTGGACCCCGGTAGCTGCTTCGTGGCTGCGTCGGGGCCGAGGATGCGGGGAGGGGGGTTAGCGCGAGTGGGTGTCCTGGGAGCACTGTGCCGGTTTGCCTTGCCTAAACCCATGGCCCCGTCCTCGGCCGGCGGGATGTCTCTCCCGGAAGGATGCCGAAGTCTGAGAGCGAGAGCGATGCTACGGGGAAAAGAACCCCCGATAGGGAGGGCAACCTCCAGCGAGCACTACCCTCCCTTGTCTCCTCACGTATCAAAGGGGAAAGTTTCTCCCAAATCAGTTTCTGCGGACAGGCCAGGTTGATTGTGGTCATCTCTGCACCAGGTTAGCAGAACTCCCTCAAACAGCCTTGGGCGAGCAGCCAGACTCCAGTTTAAAGTTGATGTAGCTCAGCAATAACACCTCCTAATTAAACACTCAGCATAGGGTTTTTTGGTTGGTTTTTTTGCAATACTGCTGCTGGTGCTCACAGTCTGGAGGGAGATAACCTGTACCCTGTGCCTTTGCATCGCTTTCTGCATCCCCAGGGGAAGGATTATGTTCTCCAGAGAGGGGAAAGTTGAGCATCCCCCCACTCATGCTCAGCATCTTCATTCCCTCCACAGCAACTGGAGACCTGAAATGAATTTGAGATGAGCTGGTGACCTTTAGAAAAGCCTCATCTGCAGTTAGCACTGACTAGGCTGGGGCAGCTGAGCAGCTCATCCTGGAACAGTGATGGGCAGGCAGGGAGAGAAACCTCCTGTTGTGGCTCCTGCAAGGACAGGCATCAAGGTAACAGTGCCAGCAGCCAAAAATCTATTCTGCCAGGAGCTGCTAATACAGTGATTCTCTTGCCTCAAGTCATGGTGACAGCAATGAGGAGCCAGCTAGCAACGGGCTTTCTGGATAGAAATCCTAATCCCACCCTAGCTTCCTGTAAGCCATGAAACCTGGGCTCAGCTGCCTCTGTAGCACACGAGGGATTCAGAGGCGGATTTTACTCCAAGAGCACTTGGGTCTCCCCAAGTGTCCATCCTGTGGCTCCTGCCCTGGCTGTTGTCCCTCCCCAGGGACAAGCCTCAGCTACAGCCACCCTTGCAGCTCCCCAGGGAGAGATGACTCTAGAGGAGCCCCAGAATCAATCTCCAGGGAATATTTACCACTGGCAAATGGAAATGCTCCACCAACATGGCCTTGCTGGTACCCTCAGAGCTCAGCAGTGGGTAAGTGGTTTGCTCCTCAGCAGACGGAGAGGAGGTACAAGCTCTACCTGCAAAACAGGAGCACTGGGGCTGCAGTGGACAAGACGGATACAGACACAGACATGGACAAGAGCACGGTGCAGCCAGCCAGTGAAGCCCATTTTATTGTTTCCAGCACAAAGGAAGTACTGATTTCTACCAAGGATTTCACCATGTAAGGCTTTTGGTCTGTAACATCTGGCTCTGTTTACAAAATCCTCAACCTCAAAAACGGCCCTATGCTCTTCTGTAATGGCACTTTGGTTATTTGAGCTTTAATGACTGACCTTTTCAAATAAGGCAGAGTGCATCCCTCCCCAGATCAAGGAAATCCTCTCTAAGTCTTCAAATCCCATTAACAAAATGATTGTACAAACAACGTGACAGACACACTGTTCCATCCTGCTGCCTGGAGGGAAACCTAAGCAAAGTCCAGTTCCTCCTAGGTGCCACTTGAACATCTCCCTGTTTAGGAGCCATGAATGTACATAGAAATGCTGGTGCAGAGCAGGGTGGATCTGGCAGATCTTCCCAGCCTGGGGATTCCTCATAATATTTACTGCTTGTTCCTCAGTACTGCAGCCATCTTTTGAGGGCAAAAGTATTGGAGAGGTATTTGTACAGAATCAGTGTGGAATTAAGTGGAAAAGAGGTATCAGTTTAACACCAAAAAAAAGGAAGAGAAAACCAAACAGAAAGAGATATGAACATTATCAGGAGGCAGAAGCTATTCCTCCCTAGCATGCTTCTCAGGGCTTTACCTTCACTTGGCATGACTGGCAGGGAGGGAGGCCAACTGGTTATATTCACTCTCATCAGCACAAGACAAAGCCAAAATCTTTACAGACAAACATCAACCTTTAACAAAACACAAAGGAGACAACAACCTAGAGCAGCAGATCAAAACCTGAGAGGCTTGGACAATCTCAACAGCAGTCTGCAAAGCCTTCCAAAAATACCACTTCTCACTCTGCTTAGGAAAGTCAGGAGTAAAACGGATGGCCAGCCATCCCAGCTGGTGCCTAAGCCTTGTGCTTCTTCACAGCTGGCTGTCCCTGCTTCCCCAGCCACTGCTGCAGGACATCTGCGCTGGTTTTCTTGGGCGAAGGGCTGTAGGTGAACCGACTTGTCCACTTGGGCCAATCGTTTTCTTTCTTCTGGGGAGAGCCCTCTTGAGAGCTTTTTAACCAGCCCAGCATCACTTTGTTACTTTGGGTGGCTTTGACCTCCTAGACAGACAAAAGACAATGTGACAGAAGTCAGAAGCACAGTGAGAGCAGGGCAGCCAGCCAGCTGCAAGAGCTGGTCCAGAGCGGGATGTGGAGGATGGAGCAATGGCCCTGCCTGCAATCAGGCACATCTGTGGGAGGTTCCCCAGACTGCTGGGAACAGGCTTGCTCCAAGACCCATTTCACATGGAATTTGCCTCATTTGGCAGAGAAATCCTGGCATGGGCTGACAGTTTTACTTCTGGAAGCAGAGGGAAGGGAATCTGTCCAGGGCTCAGCACTCTAGCATCAAGCATGGGCATGCTCTGCAGACATTGCCTACTGCCACCCCTCCTGAAGCGTGGCAGCTCTGACCCGGCTCAGGGACATCATTGTGGCTGAGCTCCCCACTGCCAGGCCCCCACCAGCACCCACCTTCTTGGCTCCCAGCTCAATGGGTGCAACACACTCGGGTGTGTTGTTGCGGATGTTGTTGACAAAGGTGGATACTGGGTGGAAAACAATGTTCTCTGTGGGCTGGATGAGTTTAACAGCTTCTTGGGTTGGCACTTCAGCAAAGTCCAGCCATTTCCTGATGGCTTCGTCCCCATCCAGGATGGCTGGCATCCTAAGGGATAAGGTAGTTGGAGCCAAAGCTCAGCAGAGAAATATCAGAGTGTGGTGGCAAAAGCCAGACTTGTAAGCTAGCAAGAAGCTGGCATCTTGGGGGAAATAGGGAAAACTGAAGCAGCAGGATGTTCTTCTGCAAGGCAGAGTGTGCAACCACTTCACCCAGGTAGCTGATTTGCTGGAAGAGGCAGAGGGGTTGGCTGCCAGGCCCTGGTCAGGCACGGAGACCAATTCTAGAAAGTGATCCAATTCCAACTGCCACCCACGGAGCACAAAGATGGTGATTTACAGAAAGGGCACGAGCTGGTGACCCAAAATGAGTCAGTAATATTGTAGCACTTTGCTCCAAGAGCAGGAGGAGGCTGCACTTCGTGCCTGCGTGCTGCCAGACTGGTGTCTAAAGGTGCAGTTCTCCTCTCTCATCCCCCTCCACCCTGCAAACCCTTTGCCTGCTCTCACTTGCCTGTGATGGATGAAGCTCACATCCTTGGAGGCATCCACGGTGATGATGGTGTAAGTGTACAGCATTTCTCCTCCTGCCGGTGGCTCCCAGCAGTCAAAAATCCCAGCCATAGTGAGCAACCTCCATCCTTTCCATTCTTCATTTCCCTCCGTCTCTTTTTCCTGCAGGAGAGAGGCCCCTTGTCCTGGGCATTGCTGGCCCATGGACAGCCAAAGCAGCACAGATTTGCCAGTGCTGAGTCAGGTCAGTGACTGAGATCTGAGTCATGAACAGAACTAGTCTGAGGCTTTCCAGGAGTCTTTCTACTGATTTGAGGTAACTCCAGGAGAGGTACCAGGACCCTCATCTTCCCACAGGCAAGCCAGTGCTCTCCTCCCCTTCTGAACATCCCAGCCACTGGTTCAGCCAAATGAAAGAGGTAACGAAACTCCCAGCCCAGACTCCTGTGAGCCACACTGCCCACACATGCAAATATCTGGCATGTGGGGAGCAGGGACTGTGACGGCGGGGACACTGTGTCACCTTTTACAGCCTGGAGACCACTGTGATGGGGACTGCCAGCCACAGAGGGATGACAGAGTGCCAAGCCCAGCGCAGAACACAGCCCTACTGGGAAACAGACTCCCAGAGATGGGCACAGCAAGAGGGAAGTGGGCTTTTCCCCAGGCAGCTGGTGGGAGCAGGGGCCCAGAGCTGGGTACAAGTGTTCAGACACAGCAAGGGACTCTGTACCATGGCGTCCTTCATCTGGGGGAAGTAAATGAAATATGGTTGCTTCCCCCTACTCTGCTGCTGCCACTCGTAGAAGCCATCTGCCAGGACCACACAGCGCTTGCCCTTGAGGAGAGCACCCTGGGGAGAGACAGCACAAGTGAGCAGTGAACAGCAGTCTCAGGCAGACTGCAATGGCAGGGCTCCTGCAACCACCCAGCCCTCTCGCTCCCCTCGCTCCCTCCCAGAGCTTTCCTAGATTGCCCCTGGCGTGGACAAATGCCACCACTAGTGCTATGATGAGCTTTACCAGTCACCGCCTTTTCAGTTCTTCTGTTTTAGTGAAACTCCCAGCTTTGCAGTACAGAGACTTGCTCCCCTGTGCAACGGCAAGTGGTGACCAGTACTTGCCCAGCAGATGTTTCAGCCCTGGTTTTGCCGACTACAAGATGTCTTCAAGTAGGACACAAAGGTGGCAGCAGCTCACCTTGTAGGAGGACTTGCTCAGCATGGTATCACTGCGGCAGTTGGAGGTGTTGAACTGCAGTTTGGAGGGGCTGTCCTGTTTGAACCAGGAGGGCACCAGGCCCCAGCGCATGTCCATGAGAACCCGCTCTGAGGAGTCAGCATCCTTTTGAATGAACAGAGAAACACCTCAGGTCAGAGCAACGTCACAGAGACCACAAGCATCACCACACCTTGAGAGAGATGTTTTGGGAAGTCCTGTGGAAGTGGCTTTGCCCCTTAAAAGAGGGGATCTGGCCAGAATCTCTGCCAAGAGACAAGCTGGGGCTCACTGCCCCTCCCTCACAAGCCATGCAGAAATAGCCACTAATTATAACCCTTTGCATATTCTTAACAGCCTTCATGTAAGAATTAATCTTCAGCAGAAAGCACATGAATATTTTGCAGGAATAAAGAACTTTCTCTGTGAGGCTCACCCAACTCTCTGGAAGAATTAACACAGTTCCTTTTTAGTGGAAATGCCTGGAGACATGAACTCCCAAGCTCTTGAGTAAACAGCCATGTCAGGCTGGTGTCAAAGTCCTCAAAACCCCCCCTAGTAACACCAAACATCCCAAAGGGGCAAAAGCCTCACTTTCATTTTAATAATGTGATTTCTGCTGACCTGGTGCACTTTCACTGCTAGTGCTTTGCATACTACCTGCCTTTGGACAACGCACACAGTTTGTGGCTTTCGATTCTCCCCCAGCTTGCTCTCATTTTTTGCCCACAGCTGCTGGCCCGTTTGCTCCCAAAGGACTGCAGTACAAAGACACACATATACACCTACTCTAAGTGTGTGTATGCAGGGACGTGTTGCCCAGTTTTGTGAAGTCTTTCAGAGCCTCCCTCAGGGCAGGTGTGGCAAAAAGGGACACCCTACACCACACCAGCATCTCAACAACTTGAAAAGCAATGGACAATTAAGCGTCTCCTGTGACCGGTACCACACTCCCTGCCCCATATTCCTCTGCTCCATCAGCACTATTGCCTACTCTCGGGGGGGGGACCGGGGGGGATGTGGGACCCCTAAAGCAGGAAAGGAGCGCATGAGGGATGCCTGATGGCATTGCCCACGGCACTCCTGAGGGTCCCACGTGATCACCTGTGCCAGTAACGGCAGCAAAGGGCAGCTGCCCCATCAGCTGGAGAGGGAGAGGAGAGCGGGTCCAGATCGGGGTGTTCCGATTGAGCACACCCCGTTTCACCCCACCAAACGCCAAAGAGCAGCAGTTGGCCGGGCACCCTTTCTGTGTGAAACCAAACGAGCAGCACCAACAGCCGTAGAGGCTGCTCAGGTTGTCCGGGGGAAGTCACATGAGGCTTAAATTAGGCGGGACAACAGTCACCACAGGTGTACAGCTACTGTCCCGCTCCCGAGTTGAGATTTTTTTTCCTCTCTACTCCCCCTTACTACCAATGTGACCTGGACACATGCCGCAGAGTCATTAAATTAAAAAAAAAAAAAAAAACCAAACAAAAACAACACCAAAACAAAACAAAAAAACGCCTCAGGAAAGCCGATTAAAACCAGCAGAGCAATTACAGGCATTTGCGAAAAAACCCTACCAAGGTTAAGCACTTATTTAGATATTTTTGCAGAAAACATAAACACTGTGGTGAAAGCACGGTACCTATTCCCCTTCTCCTTCCGAACATGTAAATATTATCAAGAAGCGACATTTTAGCAATTAGAAAATTCAATACCTGCCACATAAAGCAAAGCGAAACGAAACAAACCACGGCCGTTCAGAGCGAGTCTCTCACCGCCCAGGAGGCACGGCCTCCTTCCCTCCGCTCAGATTTGAGCCGCAAGATGCCCAGCACTCGCCCCCCGCCACAAATGCCCCCCGCCGGAGCCAAGACGCGGCCGTGATGCCCGTGTGGCGGGTCCGGGAAGCGAGGGAGGAGGTACCTGGTGGAGGTGGCGGCGGGAGAGCAGCACGGGGCCACTGGACTGCGGGCCCTTGTTGTAGGAGGGCTGGTACCGCTCCCCCCCCACCCACTCGGGCTGCCGATGCTGGCCCCGGCGGTCGCGGTAGGCGCAGGCCCGGCGGAGGTTGTCGGCGGCCAAGGAGCAGGCGGTGCGTCCGCACATCGCGCCGGCTCTGCGGAGCACCGGGCGCCGCGCTCCGCTCCCGCCCGCCCGCGGGGAGGGGCTACGGCCGGGGCCAGGGCCGGCTCGCGCAGCGGAAACGCCGGTCCCGCCCCGACACAGCCAGGAAGAGCCACAACACTGTTTTATTGGAACGACAGCGGGAGGAGGACAGGGAGTGGTGGCTACGACGCTCCGGTGAGGGGACAGAGGGCGGCGTAGCGACAGAGCTTAAAAACATGGTAATTTTATAGACAGAGCCCCAAGAACAGCTGTACTGCAGAGAACACAAAAGCTGCTGTAGTGACCGTGATCCCTATTCTGCGGCCAGAGAAAGAAGCATTGCCCGTGGAGGCTCGGAGTCAGGGCAGTCTTGGAAAGGGGCATTTATCCGACGGAGGCCATGATCACATCCACAGGGAGCTCCTCTGCGCTGCGGGCCGTGACCTGCATCGTCACCGTGTCAGTGAGAACAAGACGAGACCGCACCAAGAGGTCATGGCCACCCCGGAACACACCTGGAGGGGAGAGGGGGAGGAAGGGGTGAGCATGTTGCAGGCTGCTCTCCCCTGCAATTCTGAAGATGAACACTACTGCTTGGCACAGGCAGGTTTCCCACACCAGGAGAGACCCTAAAGCAGCTTAGTTCCCATTCATTATAACATACCTGGGACTCATGCTACTGTAAAACTCATGAAACCAAAGTGTAAAATAAACTCCAGGTGAGAAGAGATCCAGGCATGTCTAAGAGCTCCAGTGCTCATCTGTTCTGCTGGGTAAGGCTGCTGTCTTTCCCACACCAGGCTCGCTCCAAAGCAGGATGCCACAGATCACAAAGACAGCAAATTCCACCCAGATGAGCCTGGGGCTGATCCCAACATCCCCCCCACCACAGCACCCTCCCTAATCCAAGACCAGTTGCTCTGCACTGCAGAGACATAAATCATGGCAGGAACAAGCCTCAAAATCCAACCCAGGGCAAAGTGGGCTCCATCAGAAACTCCTGCCCTGATTTTAAACAGGCAGCTCTATGCAACTTCCCAGAGCTGCTCCTCAAGTAGAACCTCACCCCACAGCTCACCTGCCAGGTACAGCGTGTGAGAGTTCTTGTTATCTGGCACTTTATCTGACCGCTCACAGGGCTGCATCCCCAGGAACTTCACAATATTGCTCACTGCCTCTGTTAGAAAAAATAAATAAAATGGGCTCTGTGTCACAGATATTTTAACACGGGCACATAAAGAGCACCTAAAAGTGACTCAAGCTCTCCCTACATGTTAGAGTTCACGTTCCTTGTCCTGAGGGACACACACCATTGGTCAGAATCGTGGTTTTGGAGGCCACAAGGACTGCAAAGACAACACACAAAACCCCCCACAACCATGGGAGAATTCTATTATCTGATGTAGCAAATGTGCAACAGGAAGAAGAGAGAGAATGAGTCAGACAAGGGCAGAAGGAGAGTACACCTGGCTGCACTTACTGCACAGCCCTGTCAATTGCTCAGCATGGTATCACTGCTTGCTTCTCTGAAGACTTGCAAAGGAAGGACATGTCTTGCAGGAGACACAGGTCCTCAGGAGAAATATAAAAAGGCCTCAGGGAGAGTATTTCAAACCCCAAGGGGCTGTTCAAGGGAGCACAGAAATGGCTACAGGACAAGGATACCCTGTAAGGCATCAAAAGAACTGAGTTTTCACAGGCTTCTGAGTAAAAATAGGAGGACTCTTTAATACATGATGAAAGAGAAGAGGTATTACCCCACCCACCTGCCCACCAACCTAATTTCTTCTGCTGTTTTTGGTTTTTTTTTACTGGTCTCAAGAAGAATGGTGGGAGTTCATAACTGAACTATGGTGTGTCTGCTTGGAAGGGTAAAGTACAAGAGCAAAGCAAGATATTCTCTTGCCTCCACAATCCAGCCTGGTCTTCACTGGTCTCAAAACACTCATTAGTTTTTTTGAAACCTGAACTAACTTATTATCACAGTAACTGTAGCTCCCTATTTAACAGCTGTGGTGTAAAGCTTGTGAAGGGTTTAGCCCCATTAGCCTTTCTGTGACAGATCTAAAGTGAGCCAGACTGGGTCTCTGGACTCTGCCTGCTGGAGGGAAAATAAGAGGTCTGCTGTGCTCACACACCCTTCCTTACCTTCAAGGGTTTTAAAAGCAGATAAAGTAAACGTTTCTTCCTTTTCAAATTCATCACCCACTTCATCCCAGGCTGCTCCAAAGTTTGGCTTCAGAACTCGCTGGATGTGATCAGCCACTGTGACCTCCAGGTCTTCAAGCTGGTGGTAGAAGACGTTCAAGTAAAATGTGGTTGTTCTTAACCCTGTTATCCTCAGAGTCAACTTTAGACTGGATTCCCTGAGATCAGGTGAATGCAGGAGACTGCCTCCACTTCCACTTCTGGTTTGCTATTGAGCAACTGCTAGGCCTGAGAAAGGCACTGTGATGCCCACATGATGCATTTGGGCTTACAAATCAGGTTCCTGCTCTGAGCATAGCCCTTGGCCTGACACAGATCAAAGCACTGGACAAATGGCTAAAACAGAGGGAAAAACAAAAGCTTAGAAATAGCCGCTTGAGCATTTGCTTCCCTGAAAAGCATGTAAGCTTGTGTTTTGCCTTTCTGGCTTATCATTTTGTAGGCTGGTAAAGTGAGACACTGTCAGATGTGTGCGATCACCTAACACTGGCACCAGGGTAGCTGAGCAGCTGCTGTGACTGCACCTGTGCAAGGCAGAACCAGGCTTGTCCCTCCAGAGTGTGTAATGAAGGGCAGGC
The DNA here is from genome assembly GCA_013398955.1 of Callaeas wilsoni. Taxonomy (NCBI): domain Eukaryota; kingdom Metazoa; phylum Chordata; class Aves; order Passeriformes; family Callaeidae; genus Callaeas; species Callaeas wilsoni. The sequence continues at coordinate 16,904 of VWPU01016757.1, forward strand.
AGTGCCCTGCAGGACACCAGCCTGCATTAATTCCAACAATTGCTGCAGAAAAGAATCTCCTCCTGATTCCAGCTGAAACACATGCAAGAGTTTGTTTAAGTATCACTCAGTTGAACTGGTGACCAGTAGGAAGCTGAGAGAAGGGTTAACCTTGCATGTTCCATTGAGAAAAACTCTCCCCACTCCTCCTGGAAAGACAGTGACTCACTGCACAGCAGTGCCTCTAATCAGATTCACAGCAGTGACAGCCAACACATAGAAAACAGTCTCTGGAGCTAACAGGCCAAGCTGAGGCTGTGAACATCCCTTCCTCTCCAAGGAAGAGAGGTGCTTCTGCAGCACCGCTTCTTTCAGCAGTGTCAGTGCTGGGGAGGGAAGAGCTCCATCCTCCCCAGAATAAGAACAAGGATGGCAACTTTCCTGTGCTAGGCAAGCCTCTAGACAATTAACCATGCCACCACAGGAGCAACTTGTGGAGAACAAAAGATGCCCAACAGCCCTCTGTCTCCACGACCCTGAGTGTGCCATTGCTGCAGCCCATAGGGAAAAGTCAGCCAAACCTGGAGGATGCACCATGGCCTCCCAAAACATACACATCCTGCACAGTCAGATGTCCATCTACAGTGCAACAGGAGCATACCCCAAAATTAGACAAAGCAAGCTCTGCAAACTTCCATCTGCACCAGAGACAGCAAGAGCTCCCTCTACTTGCCCACTTCAGTGTAGGTGGTCACATCATTGCTTGCAGAGATCCAAGTTCAGATCGCAAAACCCCACAAAATGATAGCAGTTTCCATGATCAGGTACATGCCCAGGTCCTTACCACATATTCATCCTCGTAACCCTCATCGTCCGTCTCACCCGTGTTGGGATCACAGTCCTTGACAGTGAACTTCATCATGCAGCTGAACGTGCAGGCCACTGGAAACAAGAAAGCAAAGGCAAAGCTCACATTACCACCGTATCCACACTCCCCTGAGGGAGAACGGGGCTGGGAGGTTTGGGGCAGCCAGAGTCTCCCCCGTCACTGTCAGCAGCACAGGCTTAGCCACTGACCTAGAAAGAGCTCTCCAACAGTTTCTGTCTCTCAAGGACAAGCTATTTACTCATGATATTAAGCAAACAGTGATAAAGACAGGCTCATGATGGTTGTACAAGACCATAATCCTCAGATCAAGTGCTATTACTAATGAACCTCACATTGTGTTGGGAATACTAACTAAACGTCCCACCAGCACCTTGTGAAGAGGCAAGATCCACATACAGGGATCAGTTCATACGCCTCTGAAATGAAAGCCCCTTGCACTGCAATGCTGCAGCTCATTAATACCACTCAGCCGGGAGAGGAAGCAATGACTCATTCTTGGAAGATGGGTACTGCTGAGTGAACAGCAGCAATATGACAGGAGAGCAGTTCCAGAGCACAAACCAGGGACACCAAAGCACAGGTAAAGCCTGATTCATGTTCTGGATAGCGGCAAACAGGGAGGGGGATGTTCAATTAAAAGAGACATCCCATAAATTCTAGCCGTTTGTCTGAAATACCCCTTTGCTACTTAGAGCATCTGGGCCCTCTCAGCACTTTACAAGCACCAGCCTCCCCATGTCTAACACAAAAAGGCTGAAGGACATGCCAGGGTGCATGAAAGACAACTCATTTGCCAGCTCTCACAGCCCAATTTGGCAGTACTACAGCACAAGGGAACCAGCAGAGGAGAAGGAAGGCTTGACAGCCCCCAAAACAGCAAAGAGAAGTCATGCTTAGCATCACTCAGGGCTGCACCCACACACAGGCTATATATATCTGGCTGGGATGTAAGGTAGAATGTGTGGGGATAAGTAATACAGGAAAAAAGAGTGCAGATTGTTTACCTGCTGCTGGATCCTCTTCAGACAGTGCCACCAGTGTGTAGCAGGTATCCGGCTGGTTGTACACCAGGGTTTTGGCAGGTACATAGCCAACGACCTCATACCCCTCTGCTGGCTCCATCTGCACTGTGACATTCTCCAGGATCTGATCATTCAGGGTGTTCGTGCAGTCAAACTAAACATGAAAGGGGAAAGCAGTAACAGCTTGTAGCTGCTTACTACTCAATGAAGAGCAGACTTAGCTTAGGCACAGTGGGAGCCTGGTGTCAGCCCGTGAACTCCCAGCTCTCTGTTTCCATGGTGCACCTCACTATCAGCTGGCTCATTATAGAGCAACTTGACTAAAGAGTGCTCATTTAAATGCTTTAGGGGAGAAACTAAAACCCTGCTGGGGAGTCCAGTGCTCCAGCAAACTTTTTTTTTAAAGGAAATGACTTAAAACAAATCAGCACACACCAATCCACACCTGCTCTCTGCAATTCAGGAAGAATCACAAATTCAGTGAGGGCAGGAATGTGTCAGATTTTGCCTGTTTCAGTTTCACAAGTTAGTATGGAACTTTTTCCTCCAATTTCCTGGACAGTCATTCCTAGGTAAATTCTTTGATCTACAGAAATGCAAGTACTGTGTTGCCTACATCATGCCACTTGACGCTACAGGGACACAGTGCCTTCACAGCAGACGGAAAGATGATCCTTTGTATGGCTGGAACAAGGTACAACTTGAGCAAGTTTCAGCAAGTCTAAACTTGCTGATTAGACTTCGTTCCAGCTGCAATGCCAAATCTCTTAAGCTCATACAATTGCATCTGGTGGATGGACAACAGAAACAAAGGTCAACCCCTGGGAGGGCGGTGTAAGCAGTTCTGAGCTTTGAGGAAGGAGCTGGCTAAGGAGAAAACACTGCTGCTCACAAGCTAGCAAAGGACTCGCTGTGCCTCGGACTCCCTGAGGCCCAGGCAAGGGGACTGGCACATCAATCCTAACATCTCTCATGTAGCAGCAGGGTGGTACAGCCAAGGTCAGGATGTACAGAAGAAAGCACCTGTGCTACAGGCTAAAACAAAACATAGCAGATGAAGAGCTCTCCCCTCCCGGATCCCTTTCTTTCATACCCTTTTCAGCTTCTCAGATGTAGTAAGCTTCACTCTTTCATGCCTAAACAACGTGCTTGGGGACTCCGAAGAAAGAACATAGAGCCCCTTGCAGCTGCTCAGTGAGAACAGCTCCACCTAGTGTCTGTTGGGTGTGACTGCACCTGTAAGCATTGCTCAGATACCCCTCATCCTTACTAATTTTCTTTGGGGTTCTGCTACCATGGATAAGAAACTAAGGACTACTCATTGCAGTGTCATGCTTTGAACACAGACTGTGCTGCACCTCTGGAAGTGTTCAAGGCCAGGCTGGATGGAGTTCTGAGAAACCTGGTCTAGTGAAAGGTGTTCCTGTCCATGGCGGGGGGGGTGAAACTAGATTATCTTTAAAGTCACTTCCAACTCAGGCTGTTCTATGATTCTATGATACCCCTGAGAGATGTCTTCACAATGAAGCTTTTAGACAGCTTATCTTCTAAGAGTCTTCAGCACCATACCCCATAGCTACCCACCTGGAACACCATATGGTTGACAAAGGTGTGCTTGGTGCAACGAACCACATACTCTGTCTCCAGCTCTGTCAGGGCCACGGGCTCTGGGGAAGACTTGAAGAGTGGGCCCAGTCCCCGAAACTCTGCGATGGCCCCCAGTTGCTCTGAAATAGAGGACACAAATTACTGTCTTCCTCAAGACACAAGGAGGTGTTAGCCGTTTCAAACCCCTTGTTTCAGCTCCCAGAAGCTGCTACAGCAAGGAACTATGCATCAAATACTCATAAACGTTCCCTGGAGACTTAAAATTAAAAAGAGTCATCCTTTGCTCACGTCTACTGCAAGACAGAAAAAAGAGGACTGCTGGCACCCCCACCCTTCAGGCATGAACAGTTAACCTTAAGTTGGGAACCCATGTCACTCCCTGCAAGAAGGTGAGAAGAAGCCAGAGGGACTAAGGCAGGCTCAGCAAGAGGTGGCTACAGAGTTCTCGCACGTGGACAGAGGAGAGGCTTTTCATCAGTTCACCTTGGAATATTTCTTGCCGTGTTGCTGCCACTTTCTCTGGCTGTTTCACTACAGCAACAGGGGCATTTTCTGCAAAATAAAAAGAAAACAATCAAACAAAAACAAACCCAAAAGATTTGAAGGCAAAGAGTAAGAAATGACTAAATCAGAAAACAGATCAATGTGTGGAGAGGGCTTTGACTAAGGAAAGCAAGGGAGCTCATTTCTCATTTGATATAGACTAGACACCCGTATTTGGCTTCCTAAGCAGTTTTAGAACTGCAGCAGCTCCAGTGAGGATTGCCAGCTATTACTATTATTAGCAGCTGGACTAAACTGACACATTAATGTGGGAGCAACCAGATTTACAGGCCTTAGTCTTTCCGGGAGATGCAATCCCACAAAATTCAAACAGGATGGAGCTCAGCAATTCCCAGCAAGCCCAATGCAGGGAATCACTAGGATTCAGGGGACCTGATTCCTCACCTGCTCTGTGCTCGGTGATAGGAGCTGTTGCTAAAGGAACAGATTTCAAGTCAAAGGGTTTCTCAGAGGGCTCCAGGGTGTACTGATGCAGAGCCCTCTCCAGGCCAGGGATGGACACCATCAGCCCTGGGGACAGAAGGGACAGGTCACTGAAACCACAACAATGCCAGGTCTTCAGTTTAACTCTTGTTAAACCAGGAAAGAGGCACAGACTTGTTTTAAGGCCTTCCTGCAGTACCATTCAGGATGTAGCCAGCATTGAGGGCCTTCTGCTTCTGCTCCAGAACATTCAGGTAGAAGGTGGCTCTGTCTCTCACTTCGTTGTCGTCATCCATCACACACCTGAGAGGAAAGTGGAAAACTTTCTTCAGAATCCACATGACTAAGACACATCATAGGGCCAGAAAAAACATACCATAGGGGAGATCCAGCAAACTCCCAATAATTGTATTAGAAAAGCAGTAATCTGCCACACATGGCTTCTGTCCACTTTGTGGTGCTGAATGCAGTGGCAATCCTATCACAGGATCACGGGTACCCCCTGCACCTTCTCAGACCCACAGATAGAAGAGACTAGACAAGCTCTCAAGCAAACAGGGTTTTTCACCCAGGATGTTGAAAAACTATGAGGCACAACTGACCTTCTCAGTAACACCAAGATACTGGGTAACATCTCCTCATTCTGAGCTCCAAACTTGGCCAGGGCACTTACAGCACCTGTAGCGAAAGTCATGAAAACCGAATTAGAAAGCAAAGGAATCAGCTGAAGTTTCCTCCATTTCTTGGCCTTGATCAAATGCCATGTCAGAGATGCTACACTCGTAAACTGTGTAGACTAGTAAAACTGTGACTAGAAAACAGCAGAGGTGAAGTGCCTGCAAACCTTTGTCTCGTTTCAGAACCAGTGCATATTCCTTCCCACTTCTCAGGCACAGGCCACCTCTTCCTTCAATACTACTGCAGGATCTTTGCTGTATAAAATGATCTGCTCAGGCCTAGAGCAAATCACAACCCTCAAAAGCAGAGCCATTCATACACTATGGTTCCCTGAAGATCTGTCCAAGCGCAGAGAGCTTTCCAGGTCTGTCACTTACCTGCCCGGACTTCTTCATGCTCCAGAACAACCCTGTTGTAGATGAAGCGAATGTATTTGGAGGGGTTGTTGGTTTTGGGCCCTTCCTGCCCCAAGAGGTGGAGGATACGAGTGGCCAGCACAGTAAACTCGCAGTCCTCAATGAATTCGCAGAGGTGAGACAGGCCTGTCTCTTTGCTCTCTGAGTTCTCCTCAATAATGCTGATGATGCAGTCCACGATGGCTCTCTTGTATTCAAAGCCACCCTGAGGAGCAAAAGGGAACTGCTCAGCTGGAAATCTCAATGTATTTTAGAGACTCTGAGCTAGCCAGACAGGAAAAACATTCCTTTGAAAGGTCACTCACACTAAGTGCTTTTTAATGTGTGTTTGAAAGGAGGAGGGCAGTAATTCTGCTCTCACTTTTGACCCTCTTTACACCCAGAGGGCCAGTTAATATTCAAGCTCTCTTGCCAGCTCCTTTCAGAATGGCTGCACTGGAGAAAAAAACCCAAGTCCTAACCCAAGAGTAAAAGATTTCATCTGCCTGAAGAGTTTTTACCGCCATCAAAATCCTCTGCTGCTAGAATTAGTGCTTACAGCCACATGGAAGGAGAAAAAACCCAACCCTCTCCCCTTTAGCACTAGACATCTGAGGATGAATAACAAGAGAAATATATGAAGGATCACATCTGCCACAGCAGGACACAGCAAATAGTCCCATTAGTGTGGGATGATAGGCAATCAATACCTTCCCAGGTACAGCCACAACCTGACATGCCAGTAATTCTTGGTTATCTTCAGATATTATTTACTAATGTCCTCAATACACACCAGGGGATTAAACTGCACACTACCCTCTGCCAATTACAGGCACAGTGCCAGGCATTTGGATCTTTCTGGAGCTACTTCAGATTAAAAAAGCTTTAAAACAGAATGGTTTGAAGTACAAAACCACATTCAAAATGATACCATCCACCCACAGAAATTCTGAGAAAGTAGAATGGTCCATTTTTCACAGGAGCAAAATGAGATGCTCTAGTTTGTTCCCAGCTAAGAGGCTGTAATTGGCAGAAAGTGATGTCAGAGCAAGCAGTGGTGCCAGCTGTGCTTCAGGCATGTCTGCTCATTTAGAAAACAGCCTCAGCAAACCTCTGTAAAGCTGTCTTTCTGCAATTTATGTCTGACTGAATGCAGAGAATTGTTATAGGTACGCATGATCTCTTCATTGCCACAGGAAAGACACTAGAACAAAAGTGGTCCCGTGTCATCAATAAATAGGTTGTTATCGCATCTTTGTGTACAAGACAAAACTTCTTGGAATTTGCTGTCAAAGTATAAAAGAAAGCTGGTTCAAACGTGAAACACACATGGACTGCCAACAGATCTGCTGTTGCTTGCATCTGCTCTGAGAGTTAATAAACTCCCAGAAAAAAAAGCACAGAATGAAAACCACACTAGAAATAAGCCTGGCAGTATGCTTATAACTATTGTGCACAGCTGGGCATTTCTGCAATTAGACTGCAAGCCTTTTACAGAGAGGCTTTCACTGCACAGCCTTATCAGTAAAAGCTTGACACATACAGAGTACTGTTCATGCACACAAGCAAGGCACACATAGTTGCCCTGCAAACTTACCTCCTCCCGAAGCATAGTGAAGAGGAAGTTCATGAGGACAGAGTGTTTGCGAGGGTACTTCTGACACAGAGCATTGATGGCCTGCACCACTACCACCTGCAGGAAAAAGAGGCAAGGAAAAAACAACTGTTTCACCAGGCAGGAAAAAACAGCTGAATTGTATCAATTTTGTGCTGGCCTCCCTAGCCTGGAAATCATGTTTTTGTCTTTATTTATTCAACAAATGCTGTTCCAGGAGGTACAATCCTAAGAATTGGAAGAGATAGATCTTTATGCACTGGCCAGCCCCTACAGAAAGCCCACACCCACTGGAAAGAAGAAGGAGATTTGATTCTCAGAAGGCATCTCCCCAGAAGAGAGCATGTGACCTTGGAGATGTAGGACTGAGGCATGGCTTAGGCAGACAGCCTCAAATTCTTTCTCCTCTCTTCAAATATTCTGCTGCTTCTGGAAGCAGCTCCATGCAGGTTTAGAGCACACACACAAACATGGATAAAGACTATGAGGTTTCTTCAGGGATCTAGGTGTCCCTCCTCCTCCCACTTCCTTACTTTGAACTCATCTGAGATTTCTGACATGAAAGAGGAGATCTGCTTCATGAGCCGGTCAATGCTGCTCTCACTGCCGGTTTTCAGCAGTGTGGTGATGGCCAGGGTGGCTATGCTGCGGTTGGAGTCTGTCACAAGATTCTCCAGGTCCAGGTTACAGGCAGTCACAGCAGATGGGTGCTTCATGGCCACCTGCAGCATCGAAGGAAGAATGAAAATCCCTCAACAGATGCAAAAGGCCCAGCTGGCAAAACCCAGCAAAACTCACTCCTTTCCATAGAAATAAGTGGTATAGACTGCACATGAGGGACATCTCAGACAAACAGCTAATCTGGAGTTAAGGTAACAAGCTCTTGTTTCCTGCAGAATTGCACTCCTTGCTGGAAGAGAAGCAGTAGTAATAAACAATCTTTTATTATTTTTAACTTTCTCATTTTCCTCTATATAGTAAGAAAAGAAAGCTATGAACTCCCAACAAAAATTCAGCCAGACTAGCTGTGCAGAACAGCCCTGTGGGCAGAAGCACAGCAGTTACCAGACACTGCCATTCTCTTTTCTTCTTTTTAAGAGTTTATAAGGGGAAGGGAAAAGCTGGAGCAAAGACTACCACAGAGCAGGCAAGAAGTATCATCAAGGTTTGATCCCTGTTTTACAAGGAACTTCCTCACCATGGGAAGCTCAGAAGGGAAAGCATTAACACTAAGACCAGTGACATTCTAAGACACCAGTGAAAATTACCAGGGTTTTTTTTCCTTCTGTAGAGTGCTCTTTGAGGTTTTATTCCAGACAGAAAACAATTAAATGTACGGCTGTAGCACAAGACAGAGGTTATTCACATGAAATTATCACATAATCTGACCCCCTTCTTCTTCTGCACCTCCCTGCACATGAGACACTATTGGAGCTCCCAAGAGACTGGCTCCTACCTTGTTGAGGGTGCGGACAGCTGCGTATCTTAGTGCTGCTTTCGGGGAGCTGCAGAACAGCTGCAGAACTGCAAGGTGGGAAAACCAACAAAGGCAGATGTTTAGGCACTCTATTACTGAGAAGCATTTCAAACCTAAAGCAAGAGCTTCTGTGAAGAGATAGTTGCAAGCATAAGGTAACTAGAAACATGCTGAAGAAGCAATTGTACCTTTAACAGATTCCTCCCTTCTTCTTGTCTCCTTTGCCTTTGTCACATCCCTGCTGTGACTAACTCTTACCTACCTCCCTCTTCTTCCACAGTGCTGCTGTCCTCTGCTCCTTGTGAAAGCCAAATTCATCACCTTGTCATCTTCCCTATTAAGTTAATTTGAACTGCTGTTCTCAATTTCATGCAAATTCTGCTCCTTACCCACAACTGACCCATGAAGTAACCCACACTTGAACTCACCAGGAAATATCTTTACAAGAACAAAGTTATTCACACATACCACAGGCTCTCAGCAGCAGCATAAAGCAACGAAGGACAGAGCAGCATAACAAGCCTTAAACTACACAAGGCCCTTGCTTCTTGGGGCAATCAGCAGGTGTCACCACTGGAGGCTCATAATTCCCTCACCATGGCCATGAGCACCACACTTACCTGAGACAGCTGGAGCCAACTCCTTGGCAGTGCAGTTGGGCAGGTTAACGATGGCAGATGCAGCTTCATACACCACCATCTCATGCTTGTTTCTTAGGCAGCTCTCAATGAAATCAAACAGGGGGCTATCGCGGCTAAGGGACAAAAAAACCCCACAAGATCGAATTAAAGCAAGCATACTAACAGAAATTAAGAATTCAGCAGCAGAAATGGGCAGGTCCCATAGCCCATGGAAAGATAAAAGCAGCCACAAACCCACTTTGTCCCCAGATTTTGCAGTGGTCATTATACTGTATTTCTAGCATGCTTGAAACTTAGGCTGCCTTCCTAGAAGACACCCTCTGCCTTACAAGGCTAAAGGAAATCTCCTTCAACTCTCACAAATTAAGAAATCACTGTACACACCACAACTCTTATCCCCCAGGAAGCCACACTACAATGTGGATAAACAATTACAGAAGACAGAAAAAATGAAGTAAAACAAAGAACAGCTATGCAAAACAGTCCAGAGAAACAAGATAGTATTTGATGTGCAAGCAAGACTCACAGAAGCCATCTCAAAACAACCATGAAGACATCCTATATTTTCTCTGTATTTACCCAACAATAAGAGGGTAGAAGCTGCATGCTGCTCTTCAAAGACAGAAATAATGAGATGGCAAGTGAGCCTGCAAGAGGAGATGGAAGCAGGACCAGGAAATTCTTTCAGCAGGGCAGAGGAGCCTGCTCACCTGCCAGCCTCCTCCTCCAGCAGCTTGCTGGCTATTCGGATCATCATGCAGTAGGCAAATGGAGACTTGAGGCCATGGCGCGTGAACTTGCTCAGCATCTTGTTGACTGCCAGGCGGTCGTTCTTGCGCACATGGTACAGCAGGCCCAGAGCATGATACTGTGCAGGGAAAGAGAACATCACAAACCCATGGTGGGTTCTTTCCCCTTTTGACCCCTTTGTTGCCCAGAGGTGCCTGGTTGAGCTCCAGCAACTTGCTCCATGCCCAGCTGCTGCTAGCTATTCCCCTTGTGGAGGTGGGTGTCCTACCTGCACCATGATATTGTCACTAGAAGCTGCCTCCTGAGCCTCGTTCACCCAGCGTTTTACCACATCATAACTCGTCTTCAGCAAGTGCTGTAAGGAGAAGAAGCCACAGCAACCAATGACATAAGGATGGAGGAAGCTTTGGGAATTTCAGCTTATATTAAGAAGCAATGAGCCTTCCCCGTGAGTGTGCTGGCAGCAGCAACTTATAGAAGAACAAGGGATCAGCATACAGAGACCTGGCCATGACAGCTGCATCCCGAGGAGGCTGATGATCTCTCGCAAAGTCAGCACCAGTCCCTCAGTTCACAAAGATAGGAATAGCAACAAAATTCTGAAACTCCCAAGATGTCCAGTCCCACCACAGATGACTGCTTCCCTGCTTGACTGTCCCTCAGGCCTGTGCTGCAGGGAGTACGTACCAAGGAAGACACGAGAGCAGAGCTGGACACACTTGGCACTTTGTCAACAATCGCCTGCTTCATATAGCGCTCAATGGCCTGCAACATGGTACTCTGCAGGGAGAGGGAAACAATAGCTGATATGGGAAAGCTGTTCAGAGTGTGCAAGGGGATGCAAAGGCATGAAAAGCAGAGTGGAAAGTGTGATGGGGTAAAGTAGAAAAAAGTGAAGGGCACAGAGCTGCCCCACGGGAAAAGCAGCACTTACATCAGTGATGTCACAGAGCGCTCTCACAGCGGGGCCTCGATAATTGTCATCCTTCCCAGTCATGTCTTTGGTTAAACTGGGAAAACAGGAAGCTCTCAGTAACAGCACTCCGGAGCCAGCAGCTCTCAAGTGCACACACAGTGCACACAGAACAGCAGGCAGCCAGCATCACGGCAGAATGCCAAGCAGGCAGCTTCAGGTCTCAGGAAAACCCCACCGAGGTGGAAGGCAGGAGGAAAAGATTAGTAGTCAGGTTCCAAGCTCATCAACAAGTTGCATGGGCTCCTGTTCACCAAGTGAGGCTTGAGCACACACACATACCCCTGAGGCATTTGTCCTTCTTACTGAACACTCATTTCTGCCCTTTTCCCAGGGTCCTGGTCAGTGTCAGACCATCTGTGAAGGGATGGGAGTTCATAATATCACAGCACTTGAGACTGGCTTCTGTCTCAGCCCTTCACAACCATGTACCATCAGGCTCCTGACTCCTCGACAGGACATTTCACTGGGCTCATCAGCAATTCAGGAATGACTCAAAGAGGGAATTTTGTTCCCTGGTGAAGTTATATTCTGTGCTGCTACAGGAGAAGTAAATCCTTGTATACCTGTTGAAAGCCTTGGGATTTATGCCAGAATTCTTCAAAACATTTCAAAGCATTCAGACAGGAGTTAATGAAAAAGCCTTTGCAAAAGGGGAAAAAACAGCAGTGCTACCGTATCATGTAACCAAGAGACACTCCAAACATCCATGGGCATGAGATATGGGGACACAGCACATTTTGCATACAACACTATGAGTTCAATGTCTGTATCTTAATGGTCTTTTACAAAGGAAAACTTTTTCCTCACCAAGAGCATTCCCTATCATCACCCTGCTTAGAGACTACAGTTATCTTCAAGAAGCTGGACAGACATTACTGAAGGGCATGCCGATATTACAGCAAGAAAAGTGAAGTGACTGACCTGCTAGTAACAATGATCACATCTTCTGCAATAGAAGACATCTCTTTGATAGTCAGGTAACACATCCTGCGAAGAGTTGGCTGGCAAGGAAATAAGCAAGAACAACATCAGCTGAGATGATCCCAGACAGGAAGGGATCTCAGTTTTCCCTGCTTACATCATTTTATCATGAAGATCACAAGAACCTGATACCTTCAGAACGCCTCACTCCCTGAGTGTAAAAGACGTACAAAATCCGTATTGATTAACAAAACACCTCTTGCTCTTCTAAATCCCTCAGTCTTAGGGTGCAGCCATAGAGATACCAGATTTAGCTGGATCTACAGTTTCCTCTTCCACTTGTCATTCACACGAACAAGGAGAAAATCTTGAAACTATTTGCTGGCTTGCTGGTTGAAAGCCTTGTGTTGCTTCAAAAGCAAGAGAGCAAACAATTTATATTCCTGAGTCTGGGGATTTCTACACTGGTCTCATGATTTTAATGTCTTGCAGTTTGGGGGACAACTAACAACAGTGCTATTGCTGTGGGTAGGCACTAACTCCCAGCCTCCTCTAAACACACAATTGTTGACTCTCAGCAGGATCTTTTAATGCTGGGCACAAAGCACAGTAAAATCCACCTGCCTACCACAATCTCATGAGTTAAACAGCAATATAGAGAGAGGAATCTCTGCCTTAAGAGCAGTGCATACTTCAGTTAAGCTGCTACAAGGTCTGAGAAGGGCTAGGAAGCTGATCACTATTTCTAAACTTTCACCCTACTCTTCCCACTCAGATCAGGTAGCTTCAGACAGGCCAGAAAAGCTGATTGTATAAAAATGCATATCTCAAGGGACAACTTGTCCCACCAGGTAAATACAGAAAACAAAAGGCAGACTTACATCATTGGACTGAAACAGTCTGGTCATAGCAAAGAAGGATTCGGTAGCTTCCATAACACCAAGGTGTTCCCCCTAGTTGTTTGGAAAGAAGAAAGGAAATCTCAGTTATCACAACCAGCTTTGGGCCTGATGCACATGTCTGTATAGATGTATATTTTCTCCCTCTTACCTGGTTTATGAGATACAGGATCTTGGTGAGGATATGAGCACATTTTCGTGGGTTTATGGGAGTCTCATTAAACACTCGAGCCTGGAAACAAAGCACAGATAAGGACTGACACCAACACCGCCTTTGCAAACATTGTCCTGTCTGGTCTTGGCCAGTGATAAAAACAACATACTCTGAGTGAGGTATGGCAAGATCCTTAATGACTTTGGATCAGATTTCCCCTTAATTCTTGTTAAACGTGGACCCCTTCAAACAGCTGGTTTTGCAGTCTGGGATTACAAATCCAAGAGCAATAAAGGTTTAAAGGCCAAATTCTCATCACACTTTCACCCACACAGGTCTGCACTGTGTTCTAGCTAAAACACCACTCTTCTGACAGGAACTTGAGCTCGCTGAGGCTATGGGAGCCAACACCATTCCCAAGCTCACAACCAAACAGAGAATGCTGAAACAACAGGGGCTGGGGATTGAGATGTTCACCTGCTCTTGAACAGAATGGCATTTCTTCAGAGAAAATTCATAAAACTATTTAATAACCACTCACACTCCTCTCATTAATTTTGTCATCCACAAGACATTTGGGGTGTCCAAGGCCAATTTCCCAATCTTCCTGGTTTGGGGTGAGCTTTCCCAGATAATTTTAATCCTTTTATTACTATTTATAGTTCACAGTCTTTAATTTGTTACAGAGACCATTTCAACCTTCTCCTTTCATCTGTACAATAATAAAGTAAGAACTGTTGCCCATTTCTTTCAGAGCAAGCAGGACTGTAAGAAACCCTCATTTCCTTGCTGAAGTTCTCCAGTGACCTACTCAAGACAGAGAGAGACTCTATCCAGTGGGGTACACAGAGGAAGGAGATGGTCTGAAGACTTACCTCTTGCAAGACTGCACTCTTCTCGAGGTGCTGGAATGGATTGGAACTCCCACCTGAAAAACAAAGAGAATAAAAGTCTCTCCAGGTATAGTGCCATGGGAAAGCAACTTTTTAACCATGCCCATACTCTAAAAACAGTCTGAGCATTTTGGGGTGATTTTTTTCATGAACGCCAAGCAATCGGAGCACCCTCTTTGAAGTAATATTAATTGGATGTCTTCATGGCCGTTAGGGAGGGCAGAGCAGACAGGATATTCTTCAATTTGCCATCCTCTCCAGAAGTAACTGACTGTGAGCTGAGGTAGACTGATTAGCTGTAAAATAACTGTGCTCCACTGTATCCCCAAAGACCTGTTTCCAGTCATGGGCTGGGAGCTTGCTGGCAGTTAGAGCATCAATAGGACAGGCCTAGAAACAAAAGCTTAGACAGAAAGAGGTATCGCTTGCCAGACTGGTGAGTCAGGAGTGTTTTATCCCTCCCATATAAACCTATCAAGAATCCACCAGTAAAGTATTTTTGGCTCTATCACTAATTAAGAGAACAAGACAGCAGACTAGATAGGCTGGACACAAAGTAACTTTCATTGTTCCACTTAACAAAGTAAATTACACTAAATAATTAAAACCCCCAACAATTAAGGATGAAATAATCAGAGGGAAAAGCACTATCATTCTGCATGGTCTCTATTAGATTGCCTCCCAAGCATTTGTGAGCTGCAGCTTTTCAAAAGCTGCTAGTTATTGATAAGCAGGTTTTAATTAGTACCTATGTTCCTCCTGGCCCTGGGACAAAATACAGCCTTTTTCAGGGTTGTTCCAGTGTTTGTTCCAAAGCCTGGTCCACTAGAGAGAACATCTCCTGGGCCCAAATCTGACCTGATTCAAGCTTGAAGCATCCTAGGCTGGTGCCAGGAGCCCTTTCTAGAATAAGCCTTACCTACAAAAGCAAACACATCTGCACTCTAGCTCCTTCCTGGTTCATACACTGTCCTCCTCTGGCTCAGGAGAAATTTGCAAAGGCAGCAGGTGGCTGAACAAAACTGACACTTATGTGAGGCTGAAGAGGTAGAACAAAACAAGGGGAAAGAGCAAAAATGTCTCTCATACATATGAGTATGAACCAGTTCTAGTATAAGTATGCAAATGTATTCCACAAAACCTGCCCAGCAGCCCAGTATTTCCATGGTCCAGCACGTCTACAGTCCTTAAATCAGCACAACACAGCACCACCTCTTTATCTTTCATAGCGCTAAGGATCTTGAAATATGTTGTACATGGAGTCTCAGTCCTCACAGCACCCTGCATCAGTTTTCTTCCATAGAGAGGGAGAAAAACGCAGGGAGGGCAGAGATTCTGTGTTCATAAAGTTCCTAATATTGGATAACTAACAACAATTTATTCTGATTTGTAGAGAAACATAATTTTGCGCCCAAAATAACATTTCAAAGGGAGTGGGAGCAGCTCATCCAAGGCTAGCTAAACCATTAGTGGAAAGCAAAGACACAGAAGCCAATTGACTGGATACTTGCATCTCCTGCCAGACCTAGCCATAGGTAATGTCAATACCTTGACAGGTGTGGCAGGTGCAAATGAAGATCAGCCCCCAAAATTAAAACCAAGACCAATTCCCCTCCAACAGCTGCTTCACTAAATTCTCTATTTATCAAGACGTCACTGGAGGCTTTGGACAAGGGAAACAAGAGCAAAGCATTTAATGCACATTAAGATAAAAAGCAAGCACAGTCACACAGAACAATCACCAAGATGTAAGCTGAATCAATTTGCTTCAGGACACACTGATTTGTTCTGCAGAACAAACTGTGTAGAAAGCTTCACAGGAAAATGAAAAATATACCACAAGGCTACCATGAAACACTGCCTTATGAAGCATCACTTCCACCTGAATTACACATCACATAAAATATCAACCTCTTCCTTACTAACCAGCCTAAAGTTTTGAAAAGTCAGGCAATCACTTCATGTTTCCTTGGTGCTCTCAGATTTTCTGATCCATTTAAAGTAGCAGTGATTGTGGGGCCAGAAACTATGAATTGGATTCTACCTGGCTATAGCACCTGGTTCTAGAGCTAGGCAACTGTGAACAAGGCTAATATGATCAATATTTAGTCTCAGGCTCTGCACCTGGTGATGTGGCAGGTAACCTCGGTGTGCTGTGCCTATGCAACCAGTTTAGCCTCTGGCTGCAGCTGTGAGAAGGCAGCAACAGACTGCTCTAGTGCTCCCACAGTGCTTCCCATTGCGTTCTGTGCACACCAGCCAGCCCCTGCTGCCAAGCTGGCACCAAGCCTCCCCTCCTAGCTCCCTTGGGGGTGCCCTTCTCACATCTGCCCTCATTTCCACAGCAGGGGTCCCCCCTCAGAGCTGCCCCCGTAGCTACGAAGGGGTCCCCCCTCACCAATCCCCTCCGTACCCACAGAGGGGTCTCTCCCCTCACACCGCCCCTGGCCTCCTCTCACCCGACTCTTCGTCCTTCTTGTCGAACTTCTTCAGCATGATGCTACCGAGCGGCCCGTCCGTCCCGTGGCAGTGGCAGTCCCACTCTAGATCTAGATCTAGATCTAGATCCCGATCCCGATCCCGATCCCGATCCCGGTACCGCCCTTTCCTGCCCCCGCCCTTTCCTGCCAGCCTGTCACTGTCACCGCGGCCGCCGCATTGCGCAGGCGCGGGACCGCCCCACGGACGCGTGCAGGGCGTGGCGCGGAGCCGTGACTGACAGGGAGGGGGCGGGGCCAATGCGCAATGGCGCGGCCTGATTGGCGGAGGGGCGGGGACGCGGCTGGCGGGGGTCTGCGGTTGGGGTCAGCAGTGGAGGGAGTCTGGGGCGGGGGCAGTACTGGGGACATTGGAACACTACTGGGTACACTGGGGCTGGGGAGAGCACAGGGCCTGAGGCGGGAGGCACTGGTACCAGGGGAAACACTGGTGATGGGAGGTGGCACTGGGATCCCTGAGCTGGGCAGGGGAAGGGCACTGGGGAGATGAGGGGACACTAGGGGCAGAGGAGGCTGAAGCATGGGGGCACACTGGGACTCGAGGAGGACAGATGAGACACTGGGGCAGGACATGGAAAAGAGGAGATCCTGGCAGGCTCAGTGTCCCGGGGACAATTGGGGGTAGCAGGGGAGAATCTCCTTCTGGGGGATGGACAGTTGTCACCCAGGCTGCCTGCCCTAGAGTGTCCCACTTGGATGCACCAGCTCTGTCAGATCCTCCTGTGACCCCTGTCCCCCACTGCTACTGGCACCTTGTCTGTACCTTGGACCACAAACTCCAGGCTCAGCCCCACAGCACACACCCAGTGGGTGCAGGGGCGTATCTCAAGAGGCCAGGCACTGCCCAGGCATCACCTGAGCCTCAGGTCAGGCAGGCATGGCAAAGGACCTGTTACCCACCTTGCCGCCTCACCCCGACCCACCATCTGCTGGCACATCCCTTCCTGAAATCTGTCCCTCCCATGGAATGTGGGGTCACCCCAGTTGCTTCTGCCCCTTTCCCAAAGCCAGTGCCCCCTCCACAGTGAAAGGGCTCACTCACCCTGCAGCAGGTACTCTTCAAAGAGCATGGCCGTGTCCCCCACCAGCTCCAGTGGCTCCCCTGCAGGTGTCCCCCGGCCTCTGCCTCGCTCGCACCATGCTGTACTTTGCACAGGGTGGCTGCACACTGCTCTGCACTGCTCTTATCTCCTAGCTGTGCTGAAAGCAGCAGCTCCAGTGGCACAACACAATGTCCGTGTTGGCCCAGAGCTGCTATGGGCTCCCTGGGCCAGGGCCTGGCTCTGCTGTTGGTGCAAGGTCTGACACCCCTCATTTGGAATTTAATGACCTCCTGTGCTGGCCCCAGCCCAGCACATGCCCTCACAGCACCTCTGGGGAAAGGGAACACAAAATGGGAGTGTAAATGGGTGCAGAACATGTAACATAACAAATTGTGTTTAATGCCACATTTTATTGTGTGCACTCACTCAAAACTCCAGCTTTGAGGCTTGGCCGAGCTTTATGAAGGATTTAGTGTGCTTCAGTCACCCAGAGAGAAGAAGCACCCAGGAAAAGCTGCCTGGCTGGATGCAGCCCCTTTGGAGACAGCTCAGTGGTGGATGAGCAGGGAGCAAAGCCAAGCATAGAAATCCCTGTAGTGCCTGGGGCTGGGATCAGCTGTGCTCAAGCACTGGCCAAGGTAAACCCAGTTGTATTTTCTCCAGTGGTGCTGAGGTGATGGTTATTAAACCAAATCCTCCCATGGCTGCTGCTTGTGCCATGAGCACTGGGACCGAGGGAATGAGGTGCCATGTCCACATTCCCCTGCAGACACAGTGATGCCACTCCACGCTTCCCTCCACTTGTGCCCCAGGCAGCCCCGATGCCCTCTCCAGCCCTGCTATATGCCAGCCAGGACAGTTTATCTCCTATGCCCGAGGCGGGCCATCAGCTCAGCACTGGCAGCTGCCTTGGCCTGCAGTTCCTTCTCTCTGGCAAGGTCGAGCAGGATTTTCAGTAAGTGAGTGTGGACACTGAGTGACAGGGACACCTTCCTCCTCTTTTCGTGGGAACAGCTCTCTTGGGGACTGGCCTCATCGGCCAAGGCAGTGCTTATCTTTCTGATCCCTCCAGCAGTGTCAGGCTGGCTTTGTCCGGATGAGACCCTGCCCCAGAGCCATCGTCACCCCTCCTCATTTTGGGGAGACCTGGCAGCATCTTGTTATCGCTGGTGGTGTCCTGCTTCATCAGCTTCCCTCCATTCCTGGCTCAGGGGGCTGGCGGGAGCCACTCACGGCTCAGTCCCTTCCAGGCTCTCGTTGGTGCCCTGAGGACCACCAGGAAGGTGAGCAGCATCCTGCCTCGCAGCGTGGCCGGGATTGCCTGCAGGGAGCACGTGGCTGGCGCTGAGCATCACCCCCATCACCCTGTCATGGCCCCAGAGCCCCCGAGGCAGGACACGCCCCCACGAAGTGTCATCCACAAAACCCCTCCACTCCCTGCACCAACTGGTGGGGCTTGACCCTCCTTTCAGGAATGCTTCATTATTCCACTTTGATTTTAACCCTCTTGAATAGAGTGGGGAGTTTTGGGGAGGCTGAAGGGGACATGGGAAGCCAATCACCTGGGTGTCCTTGTTCTCTCACACAGCCCCTGACCAGATGCTAGCTGTGCCCTCAATTTCACACTCTTCAGCCCTTTGTCACTCAGGGAAGGAGACAATCCTGCTCAGGAGGGTGGCTGCCAGGGTACTGTGTCTGCTCCCTAGCCCATTCCTGCCCTTTGGCCAGGGAAATATGACATGCCCAGGCTTTCAGGGCTGGGCAGGCTGTGGGGCTTTCTTCCTCCCATGCCTTCCCTGGCAGATGCCATTCCCCACAGTGTTGCTGGGCTCTCTGGGGCAAAAGCCACCCACCAAGAAGGGACATGAGCCACTTGGACTAAAATATACAGCATATTGATCGCAGTGGGGTGACAAGGGCAGGAGACTGGCCACATGTGCTGAGCTGTGTCAAGCCTCAGCAACTTTCTCCACCCCATCCCTCACCCTGGTCACAGGGAAGGCCCCAGGGATTGCAGGGTGCTGTGCTACAGGGTGGGGGGGGGGGGGGCGGCAGGGTAGTGTGTGGAAATGTTTTTAATAAATTTTGCCTAATAGTAGATGAAGTCACCCCAGGATGTGGGTGGGCGTGTGCCCCCTTGCAGCTCCATCAGCTGCATTTGGAGGGGATTCCAGGAACCTGGGACAGGTCAGTTGTAATTGTTTCATGTTTGACTTGCAAGATGTTTTTTGTCCATCTGATTAGGCCTCTCTGCTCCTGTCAGGCTTGATAATCACTTAAGGAAGGGAGACAACATGCATATTGCTGCCAGCCAGGAACCATGGGCAGCCCTCTGGGCATTGTGCTTCACAAGGCCCCCGGACAGCTTCTGGTACCAGTTTGGCACTGTGTCCTGACAGACTCCCTGGCCACATGGAGGACATATCTAGACATGTCACCTCCCTGCTGTGCCAAACCCAAGCACTGCTTTGGCCACTGGTTTGCAGGACACCAGTGGTTTGCAGGACACCAGTGGCTTGCAGCTCACCTTAGTGCATTTCAACTGGGACACCACTGGTTTGCAGGCAACTGCACCACTCCAGCCTGGCCCAGCCCCTCTGCCAGCTGCCCAAGGTGGGTAGCAGCCTGTTGGCATTGCTGTGGGGTGAGGCCCATATACAAGGGTTTTGCTCCAAAGTTCTCCCCTTAGGGACTGTGGGAGCATCCCAAGGCTCTTAGGCTGGGTGGGCCTGCATGAGATGAGTTGTAGGTGCTCAGCCTCATGGGCTGGCCAGGGCCAGGAGTCTGGGTGCCCAAGGTTCACACCACCGGGGGTCTGCCCACCCCCATGGCCACAGGGTGACCCATCCTATGCCACCCTCCCCAGGATGGCAGGGAATGGAAATAATGCCAGCTCTGTTCCTCCTCCCAAGGACAGCCAGAAACTCACACCCAGTAGCCAAAATTAGCTGGCAGCACCGATTCACACAGTACAACATGCAGCACCACAGACCCACATGCTGACACGTCAGGGCCTGGACAGGGGGTCATGGCGTGGCTTGCGGCAGCTGGGCACGTGCTGGGTACAGAGATGGGGCACTGGGCTCCCCAGAAGGGGTGAGGAACCCCAGCCAGCACTGCCAGCAGTGGGCAGCTGGAAAGGGCAGCCCAGCTGGGGTAAGCAGGGGGCACGCCTGAGTCAAGAGCTGTCCCCGAACTCCACAGGCATCTCTAGCAACGTGCCAAGAAGTGTGACATCTCCCTGTGAACACAGCTTTAATACACATCCCCCCTGCATTGGTACACATATACATTCGCTGTATACAGATATACACAGAGAACAGTGGTACGTGTGGGGGCCACAAAGCCCACCCAGCAGCCCCTGGGGCTCTGGGACAGTGAGGGGCATGTCCCTACTCAGCCCTGGGGCTGGGGGGAAGCAGGGGCTGCGACCCTGGCAGCCAACATCACTTTCACAAAGCCTTTGAGAGCAAGCATGGGTGAGCAGGAACCTCTTCTAACATAGCACCATCCTCAGGGTTTCCCTGACAGGCCTAGGAGTGCAGGTGAGACCCCTCAGATTAAAGACAGATGTGCTGCTGGCAGGCACGTGAGCTGGAGGGTAGCACATAGAAAGAGCCTGCACTCTCCCCACAGGTCATTGCCAAACCATCGCAGCCACAAAAGGGGAACTGGGCTCTAGTTGAGGTTAAGGTGAAATATATTCAGATGGAGATGATTGCAGGGCGGGGGTGAGGGATGTAGTGCAGGGAGGCACTGCCTGGCACAAAGATGCGAGCAGCTCTCCCAGCAGAGAGTGGGGAGTGGAGAGGGAGTTTGGGGGTCTGTGGGGGCAGGAAAAGGTACAAGGGTATTATGTGAGGGGAGGGAGGCCAACTATGCCAAGTCCCAGCTCTGCTTCCGGAGAGAGGGAACAGGGCTAAGAACCATTCTGTTGGCAACAAATAATTCAAAAATCAAACTGAGAACAGCCCAGTGGGAAAGGGGGTTCAGAGCCTTGGTGGGAGGCAGTTTCCCATTTGATATAAATTTCACCTTAATGACAATAAACTGATATGAAATGAAAAATCCATGAGCAGCATAAAGACAGGTTAGAAATAGCACCAGGTTCCTGCTGGGGCTGGTGGGTACATGGGCCCCCCCACCGTGGGCAGCCCAGCCCTGGCTGGGAGCAGCAGCTGGGGCCCTCTTCAAGGCAGCCCTGCCTGCCGAGACACTGCCTGCAGCTAAACCTTTTGCTGCCCTCCCACCTTGCTGCCGGCACTGCCACGGGAATCTGTGGAGAGAAGCAAGGTGCTGTCAGAGCTGAGGTGGGGGACCAGCACTGCCCCTCCAGCTCTGCATTGCTGAGCCCATGGCACGAGGTGGAGATGCTGCTGGACCTGCCGGTGCCAGTAGCCGTGCCAAGCTCTGCCTACCTGCCTCTGGGCGCTGCCCACAGTGCAGCTCACACTCCTCCTTGCTGTCAAAGCGGTTGAGGTTGCCCTGGCAGCCGCTGTAGACAAAGGGCCGACACTCGGTGACTCTTTGGTTGTAGTACCACCGCAGGGTGTAGCGCTGGCAGTCCCCCTCATCCAGCGGCAGCCTGCAGGGCTCAGCTGTGGGGCAAACGCTGCTGGTGAGGGCAGGCAGGGGCTGGCAGCACACCGGCGGTGGAGGCTGCCAGACCCACTTGGCAGAGGAGGGAAAACTCCAGAAGGGGAACACAGGGGATGGCTCCCAGCTGAGCATGGGAAGGGTTTGGCTGGAGGAGACGTCTTTGTGCTCTGCTCAAGTGCTGGAATTGAGGGCAGGAGACACCACTCTGGGCAAGCTGTCTCCCAGGGCAGCTCCCAGCAAAGAGTTGGGAGGTAGGTAGCATGGGGACATGATGGTTGCGGCACTGCTTGGAAGGGTTATAGAGGGACTCTCCAAAGGCTACTGCCACTGGGGCTTCCTTGATCTCCTGGGGCCTTTGGGATCCATCCTGTGGCTCATGACCAGAGCACAGGAAACCTGCCAGGGCAGCAGGTCTCACCAGCCCAGCGCACCACCTATCACTGCTGGTGACGGCTTTGGTGAGGAGGATAGAGCACAAGGTCTACGTGGTGTGGGCAGCACAGTGATAGAGAAGGTGCAATCCTCCCAGGTACCAGCAAGAGGGCAGGAAATCCCAAATCCCCCCAGAGAGATGGCAGAGGGACCCACTGCCCAGCTGGATGCGAAGACACCACCCCAGCGAAACCTGGGGCAGCTCCATGGTTTCCCTCAGTAACTTAGCTTTCAGTGCCAGGTGAGTGCAGGGAAGCTCACCATCCACTGCGGGCTGCTCCAAGCTGTCCATCCCTGGGACCTCATCGTAGTCCTCCTCCTCTCCATCCGTGCTGTCATACTCGAGGTCATCATTGTCGAGCATTGTCTGCCTGTCCTGCCCTGGGAGACAGCACAACACGTGAGCAGTCCGCACTACACACATGTAGCACAGAAAAAGGGGGACAAGGACTAAAAGCACAGGGATGACACACCCTCCTCCTCCTCAGTGTGTGACAACTTGAGCACAGGGACTATGTAAGTGCTGCCAGCAGGGAACGGCTGAGTGGAAAAGGACCCTGTCAAGGGACACAGGCATCAGGGAAGAGGCAAAGGAGTCTGGGGTGCTTTCCCCTTATTTCTCAAGGGAAAACCACCTCTTTCAGGTGTGGAGCAGTCCAGCACTGCCCCAACCCTGTTGCAGCCTGACAGGGTACATGGACAGGGATGGTGGATCGGGAGATAACCCCTCCTCTCTCTGCACCACAGAGCAGGGCTGCCATGGGGGCTTCTAGAGGAGGGACAGGCAGCCATGGGGGCTTCTAGAGGAGGGGAGGCCGAGAAAGACAGCACCCACTTGGAGCCCAGCAGGACAGGGACATGGGAGGGCACAGGGAGGCACACATGGCCGTGGCGCCAGATCTCATAGGTCCTCCAGACTCTCCATCACCTGTTTGGCCACGCTCTCTCTCCTGGCGGATGATTCTTCCTGCTCCCTGGGCAGTGTGGAAGCTGTTCCTGGCCTGAGGCCCCCAGCCTCCTTGGAGAGAAAGCACCCACCTCATCCCAGCCCACACCTTGCCTCCATCCCTCCAATCCCACTCCTTCAGCCTACCCTTCCCTCTAGCATTGCTGACCCCTGCAAGACCCCTGGCCCAGTTCTGACACCCAAGCATAGATGGGGTGTAGTTCCTGTGATCCCTTCAGTTGGGCAGACCCTGGCAGCACCCAGACCCCATTGGCACCATCCCAAGCCAGCTGCCTCTGGGGATCCCTATTGCACCATCACTTCTGCCACACACCATCCCTTCTCCCTGTGCAGGGTCCTACACTGATGCTGACCCTGACTGAAGAGGTCATGGAGGGTGCCGGCCACCTCCAGCTCCCCAAAACCAGTGGCACACCTGGGTGCCGGGGCCCCTTTGGTGCCATACATGTGGGGCAGAGGGATAGGAAGGAAGAGCTGCAACCTGAGTGTTCACGTGAATCCTGGTACCATGGGAAGTGGCCACTGCAGGCTGTGGGAGAGACAGGGTGGGGGTCAGGGGCAGGGAGTCCAGACCCCCAGCCCCAGACCAGCAGCAGGGGATGCTCACCACAGTGCTGGCTCATCTCCTGCCTGACAAAGGCACGGATCTCCTCCTCCTGCCGGGCACATGAAGGGGCAAAGGTCCCATGTAGTAATGGGGGATGGTGCAATTAAAGAGGAGGAAAAACCCTTTCCCCAGGGTCCAGCAGAGCCCAGAGGTGAGGGTAGCCCCTCCATCAGTGCAGTGGGATGGATCCAGCACCCCTTCCCATCCCAGTGACCTGAGTGCCATGAGCCTATGCTGGCTCCCTTCTGGCTCCTTACCGTCATGCCTGGCTCCCCCTTCTCTCCACGGAGCCCGTGGGTGCCAGGACTGCCCTGGGGACAGCATAAAGGAGGTGGGAAGCTGGCCGTGGCTGGAGCTCATCCAGGCAGGGCCAGGCACCCGCACACTCACCTGCTCTCCTCTCTCGCCGGGGATACCAGGCACACCGCGTGCACCCGGCACTGACTGTCCAGGGGGGCCTCTTTCCCCCTGCAAAGGACACATGCTTAGGATTTGGCTGGTGGGTGCTGGAGTCTCTCTGCTCTCTCCAGCACCATGGCTGTGCTGCTTTCCCCACACCTGCACCCCAGGGATGCCAGTGCAGGTGGGGATGGAGATGCATCCAGCTCAACTCAAGGACAAGCAGGGTTCCAGACCCCTCAGAGTCCCACGCCTGGGCAGGGGGACACAAGGGAGGAACCCAAAGCCAGCAAGCTGGCAGGGCAGGACAGAGCTGGGACATGACTCCAGATGCCGTCCACCCCTCACCCACTAAGGGGACTGGGCCCTCCCATCCTCACAGCCCCAGAGGGGGACCAGTCACCTGTGGTGAGGACTTACCTTCTGGCCCTGGATGCCCTCGGGACCTTGTGGGCCAACGCTCCCTGGGGGCCCGGGGGGGCCAGGAGCACCGTCACTGCCTGGGGGACCAGGGCCACCCATAACACCTGGGGCACCCTGGAAGAGAGCAGAGGGTGAGGCCAAAGGTGTCAGAGCCCTTGACTTCAGAGCAGATGCCATGGACATCCTCTGACCCCACAGCTGGGCATCCCCAAAGAACCAGCACTGGTGCTTTCTTATAAAGAGCAGGGAATTGTTGTCATTCATTGTTTAGTGACATAATTTAGAGCAGTGCCGAATGACTCTTCTGGGAGAGTCAGGCTCTGATATGCTTCTGACCAAGGCTGTAACCTGGTACAAGCAATGCAGTGCAATGCATCCCATCCCCTTCCAGCCTGCTCACCCGGTCTCCTTTCTCTCCCTGGTCTCCTTTGGCTCCCTGCTGCCCATCAAATCCCCGGTCACCCTGCAGAGAGGAAGGGACAGGCAGCAGGGGACAGACAGTGGGGGGCAGGCAGCTAAGAGATAAAGTGCCAGCACAGCTTTTCCAGCACTGTTCTAACCTACCTTGGGTCCCATGAGCCCTTCCTTTCCAGGAATGCCTGGTGGTCCTGACAGACCCAGACCTCCCTGGGGGACAGAGCAGATGTCCATCAGCCACCAGCCATGTGTTCCTATCTCACCCTGGTGTCAGTGTGGTGCTTACCGGCTCGCCTTTCCTCCCTGACAGACCTGAGCGCCCCGGAATCCCTGGCTCTCCCTACAGTGGGCAGGAGAGAGGTAGAGCAGTCAGTCCTTCACCCCTCAATGCTCACTGCAGAGCCACAGGCAGAGAGGACTCCATGACCCTGTCGTGGGGTCAAGGTCTGGCCTCAGCCACCTCCCTGCTCTCGCTGGCTGATGGAGGGGATCCAAAGGGCCACAGCCTCCAGGTAACATCCAGGCTCCTGCAGCACCCTACAGGCACCCACTCACCTTCTCGCCCTTGTCCCCATTGAGGCCACAGGTGCCTTTCATGCCCCGGTCACCCTGCAAGGATGAGATGGGAAGTCAGAGCCATGCCAAGCCAGCCCTAGTCTTGGCCAAGAGAGCACTGGCAGCCAGAGAAGCCAACCCACCTTGAGGCCACGCATGCCCAGAGGTCCCATGTTCCCCTTCTCTCCCCGGGCCCCAGGAACCCCATCGCGGCCAGGCTGACCCTGTGGAAGAGCACACAGCATGACGAGGGTCTGCTCCTGCCCCACAGTGGGGTGGCAGAGGGACCAAGACACAACTCCTCACCGGCTCGCCAGGCTCTCCCGGTGCTCCAGCCTCTCCCTGGGGAATTCAAAGGCATCAGTCAGGGCAAGTGAGGGGGATGGTGCCAGTAGCATCCCCCAGCAGAGGGGCTGCCCAGCTCCGTACCTTCTGCCCACTAGGGCCACGTGCCCCAGGGAAGCCCATGGAGCCCTTCTCTCCTTGTTCACCCCTCATCCCCTGCAAGCAGAAACCCAGATCAGCACAGGGCAGGAGGGAGAGCTCCAGCCACTGCAAGGCCACAGCACAGCCATGGTCACCTCCGAGGCCAGGTCTGGCAGCTCCCCTTGCACTATGTCCCTGGTGCCTACTAGCACCAGCACATAGGGCACAGGGATGCCATCATGCCCTGCTTCCTCTGTCCATTGCCCTGTCAACAGCCCTCCATGATCCCCAACCTAGCAGCTCCCAGCCCTGCACAAGTTCCCCTCAGCCCCGTACCTTGTCTCCGAGCATGCCTTGCTCCCCCTTGTCCCCCTTGTCCCCTTCTATGCCCTTCAGGCCACGCTCTCCCTGCAAAGGAGGAAACACAGGGAGGGGTCAGGGAATGAGAAGCTCAGATACACATCAGGGTGGGGAGGACAGACTCCTGTGGGAACAAGAACAGGGGGGGGTCTGTAGGGTGGCTGAAGGAGAGGGGACAATGTGCTTTACAAGGGAGGGTCCCTCAGCAGGAAGAAGCTCCTCCAACTCCTCCCAGAGGGACAGGAAGGATGGGGAGATGGGGAGATGGGGAGAGGGAGGATTGGGACAGCTCTTACTGGCTCCCCCTTGCTGCCCCGTGCTCCAGGTGGCCCCTCCACCACCACAGTATCGCCCTGTACACCCAAAGCAGAGAGAGAGGTGGGGGTGAGAAGGGGGGCCAGGGCTGCTGCCTGCCTTCCCATTGCCCCCTGCCCCAAGGACTCACCTTGTCTCCTTTGGGCCCTGGGGCCCCAAGGTCCCCCTGTGAGGAAGGTGAAATTCTGCACAGATGCACAGCAGGAAGCAGGCAGCACCTCCCTGGGCACCCCAATACCTGGAGGTGCATCATTCTCCCCCCAGCTCCTCAGCCCGCAGTCCCTTACCTTGTCCCCACGCTCCCCTCGGTTCCCAGGCAAGCCCTGTGAGGGAGAAGAGCGGTGTGGTCAGGAAGGGGCTCGGATCAGGATGCAGCTGAAGAAGAGGGATACTTACTGCTGGCCCACGATTCCCTTCTGGCCCTGGGCGCCCGTCATCACCCTGCAAAAAGGAAGGAATGTGAGAAGGGGTTTTAGGTTGGGGGTACCCCAGCATCACCCCACCCCAGGGACAGCTGCAGCTCTGGCTCAGAGACCTGTCAGGGCTGGCACTGTGAGCCTTTCTGTCCCTAGCTGTGGGGACATGGGGGGACTGTGGCAGTACCTACCCGTGGTCCCGGGTCACCACGTTCACCTCTGGCTCCTGGCAGCCCAGCCCCCATAGTGCCCTGCCAGGGGAAGGCAAGAACTCATCCACATCCTCACTGCCCACAGCTCCTCCCAACCTTGCCAGGTAACCCCCATGCCAGGGGACACCCCACAGTCCCCATCACCTCTCTGGGTGCCTGGCACACAGGACGCTCCCATGTGCCACCATTCAGAGTGGGGTCAGCACCCTCAGCAGGGAGGTGGCTGCAGGGACACTCCACAAGAGAAGCAGCCTCCCACCTTTCATGCTATAGGGCTGCCCCTGGTCCTACCTTGTCGCCCTTCGGGCCAGGGGCCCCTTGTATGCCCTAAAAGAAAGAAGAAGGGTGAGCAAGCCACGGGAAGAAGGCAATGCCAGACACCCTGCAAAACATCACTTAGACTCCCACTACAGTGCCCCAGGGGCCAGGGAGGTGCCAGCTGGGTCCCTGTCAGCCTGTGTGAGACAGTGGGGAAGCCAGGGCAGAGCCTACACCCCCAGGAATGCTGTGGCACCATACTCACAGCCAGCCCTGCGGGCCCCACAGGTCCCGGTGGTCCAGCAGTGCCATCCCTGCCTGGAAAGCCAATCAAACCCTGGTAGGGAAAAAGCAGGGAGTGGGCAAGGGCTGTGACTGGGAGGCAGTGGGGCTTGCAGAGACCTCACTGACACTGCACAAAAGTCCAGGGTCATCAGGACCAGTGATGCCACATTCTGGTTGTAGTCTTTACCCTCTCTCCTGGGGGACCTGGAGGGCCAGGCTGTCCATTGTCCCCTCTCAGGCCTGGCTGTCCTGGTGTACCAGCAATGCCTACTAGGCCTGGGGGTCCTGGTAATCCTGGCAAGCCGGTGTCACCCTGAAGCAGGGAAGCAAAAAATGAGGCTCACAAAACAGCTCCTCAGGAGTGTGCTTTTCACTCAGTCAGCCAAGCTAGAGCATCACTGGGGCATTAGGGATATGATCAGAGCCAGAATGACATGGGGACAGGGGTTACCTTCAAACCTGGAGGTCCATCCTGTCCTGGTGGTCCCCGTGCACCAACACCAGGTGATCCCTGCAAGGTGGCAGAGAGGGTGTGGCACATCACCTGGCTGGTGGGCACAGGGGTACCAGGGCCACCATGCCACCCAGAGCATCCCTCAGGGTGGGGGATCCCCCTGGGGGCAGGAGACATGTACCTTCTCCCCTTTGGCTCCAGAGGATCCCTTGGCTCCCTGTGAAGACACCAAGCCCCCAGGAAGACCTGGGCAGTAGGTGGCAGGGGCACAGATCCCAGCCTCTGCCAGCATCCACTCTCCCCAATATCCACCCATCACCCCCATATGCCTCCTACTCACGTCTTCCCCAGGATCTCCCGGCTCTCCAAACCTTCCTGGCTCCCCCTGGCAAGGAAAAACAATGAGAAAGCAGATGTGTGGGATTACGAACTGGGGGAGCAGCTGCAGCTGGATCCCCACACTGTGGCCAAGCAGCCAGGGAGCCAGGGACCACACAACCCCCTCCCCACCGACTCCCAGGGCAGTGCTCACCTTCTCACCCTTGGGGCCTGGCAAGCCTCGGTCACCCTTGGAGCCCTGTCAGGGACAGCAGTGTTAGGGGAGGGGGCAGCCACAGGGCCGGCTTGCCCCTCAGAAGGCAAGGGTGGTGGGAGGGGATGAGGTTAATGGTAGGGAAAGGTTAATGAGGGAACATGAGGGTAATGGGAGTGTCAAGGTTTATGGGGGTGACTCACGGGCTCTCTCAGCAGCACACCCTCCAGCAGCGCTGGCTCGCCCTGCAGGGAGACTCTAGTGCTCAGATGTGCTCACAGAAGATGCCAGTGCCCAGTGGACCCTTGCCCACCCCAGCCCTCACACCCTGAATCCTTACCTTCTCTCCCTTGGCTCCAGGGGGGCCAGCGACAGCCTGGGGCAGAGGAGAGAGTGGGTGGGTAAGCAGGGCTGCATGGGCATGCTCCCCCTCATCCTGGCCAGGAACACTGGACAAAGCAGCTCTGCACTCACCTGCCCTGGGGCTCCAGCATCCCCTGGCTCTCCCTTGGGACCAACAGGCCCCGAAGGTCCTGGTAAGCCCTGGCACAAGGGGAACAGCCCTCAGCCTTAGCTGCAGACAACCCAGACTGAGCTGCGTGGGGGTCCCCCTGGGATGAGGCAGGGTGAGCATCAACGTACCATCTTCCCAGGCATTCCTGCCTCGCCGTCCTTCCCAGGCACACCATCCCTGCCTGGCACGCCTGGCTTTCCGCTCTCCCCCTGCAGGCAGTAAGAGTGGGGCTGGGGCGTGGGGTCCTACAGTGCCCCAGGCAGCCCCAAGCACCCACACTGATGGCAGCCAGATGTGGTGGGCAACACACTCACCACTTGTCCCGGCAGCCCAGGGATACCCGGTGGGCCCTGCAATGAAGACATGAGCAGAAATCAAGCAGCATCCCAGGCACCAGGAACAGCCAAGGGGCAGGTTTGGTGTGTTGCAAATACCTACCCCTGGGCCAGGGGGGCCAAGGGGTCCTGGCAGGCCCATGTTGCCCTGGGGGCCAGGCAAGCCCTGCAATGGAAACAGCTACATCAGAGAGGGGATGGCACAGCCAGGACCTTGGCTGCCCCTGTGGGAAGGTGTGTTGGCGTGGGACTGGCTGATTTTGGGGAGGCTGGATGGTTTTGGGTGGCCAGGTGGGTACTGGCAGGGAGGGTATGAGGACTCACACGGATGCTGGAGCCAGGTTCCCCCGGATCACCCTGTGAAGAACATGCTGCATCAGCCTGACCACCCCAACCAACCAGCTACTTTGGTCACACGCATATCTTCACAGCTGGATCCAGGAGGGGGCCCAGCCCAAATGTCCCGCCCTCCAGCCGAAGACTTCCTGAAATGTGGTCCTCCCTCCAGTCCTCAAATCTGGCAAGGCACTATTTTCCCTCTGCCAGGCTGGACATGGCAGTGCCGATGCAGGTGCCAATGCCACTGCCTTACCTTGGCACCAGCTGGGCCCTGGGTCCCTGGTGGGCCAGTGCTGCCCTGCGGGAGACAAGGGGACATTATTGGGGTGGTGCTTGCTGGTGGCACAGGATAGGGAGGGGGCAGCAGGGCCACTCAGTCCCAGCACTGCCAGCCCACCTCTGCTCCCTGGGGGAATGCCCACCCTGGCTGACATCGCCCTTGCATGACAGTCCCCTGCACGTGGTGCAAGGTGGCTCCTTACCGGAGGTCCTGGGGGTCCTGGGTCTCCCTGATTGCCCTGAAGGGAGGAAGAAATGGGATCACTGCAGAAGTGGGTTTTCCACAGTGGGAGCAGGGGGTGTGCCCAGGGAGAGCAGACCCAGACAGTGCCAGTGGCTCTTGTGAGCACCAAGTAAGACAAGCCTGGACAGGTCCTGCTAAGATGCAGGGGGCCAAGGACCCAGTCTGGCAGCAGGGTGACCTTCATGGTTTCACCGAGCATTCACAGCCAGGAGCCCTCAGCTGTGTGCTGAGGTGGAGTGGTACAGGAACATGGGGGACACACAGACACCTACCGGGCGTCCCAGCACGCCAGGGAAGCCTGGCAAGCCCTGCAAAGAACCACACCAGTCAGTGGACAAGCAGAAATCCACCATCTCCACACAGCCCTGCCTGCCCCCAGGGATGCTGCCCATTCCCAGTGTGTGGTACCCAGCCAGGGCACTTATGAGGGGTAGGAATGGGGAGAGGCCCCCCTAAAGCTCTGCAGGCCCTGCATGGGGTTGGGGGAGAAAAGGAGGTGAACGAGGCATAAATGCTGGTGCTGGTGGTGGCTGGTGTGAGACCACAGAACCTCCCCCAGTCCCAGCCCGCATCTCTCCACTGTATCTCCACTCACCGGCTTCCCCTCAGGGCCTGCCAGCCCTCTCTCACCCGGGAGACCCTGGAACAAAGGATGGAGACAGAAGTGGGGTCAGTGCCAGGCAGGGTCTGGGGTCAGCATTAAGCAGGGTCCAGGGTCAGCGTCAGGCAGGGGAACAGTACGGTACTCACTAGGGCGCCATCCCTGCCCTTCTCACCGGGCTCCCCTCGGTCACCCCTTGAGCCACCTTCACCCTGCAGTGGGGACAGGCACAGGGTCACAGGATAGGCAGGGACCTTCCCAGGACCTTCCAGGGCCTGCTGACACCCAAAGAGGGGTGTGCCCAGCAGTGCCCTCACCCAGGGCTTTGCTCCCTTCTGACATTGGAGACATATAACCTCAGACCTTATCTCCTTTGGGTCCCTGCTTGCCCTCAGCTCCTGGCTCACCCTGTGTTGGGAAGAAAATAGATGCCATCAGCCCTTGCTGCCTCTCTGCCCCACCACCATCCTCAGTCCTAGCTCATGATGTTGCCCCAGCTCGGTTGCCTCGGCTGCCTTTCTCCTTTCAGACCAGCCACACACCTTCTCTCCTTTGGGTCCAATGGGGC
Source organism: Callaeas wilsoni (assembly GCA_013398955.1). Taxonomy (NCBI): domain Eukaryota; kingdom Metazoa; phylum Chordata; class Aves; order Passeriformes; family Callaeidae; genus Callaeas; species Callaeas wilsoni. The sequence continues at coordinate 48,866 of VWPU01016757.1, forward strand.
CGCGTTCGCCTGGGAGGCCCATCAGGCTGCCCTCTACCACGTCCACCTGTGGGCAAGGCACAGTCAGGGTCAGCACCCAGGGGACCTCAGGAAGGTCCCCTCAGGGGCAAAGCCCTCCTTAAGCCCCTGTGCCAAGTGACTGGATGTGGCCATCCATCCCCTGAGGGGCAGGCTGGCACCTTGACGATGGTCCCCAGCAGCAGCCATCACCTACCTTGGGCCCTGGGGGCCCTGGGGGTCCAGGCAAGCCATCCCTTCCCTGAGAAGGGCAGAGAAATAGGTTGAGTATCAAAGGGCATGGGAGAGTAGAGCCTTCCTGGTATGGCCACTCCTGGCTTCCACAGGGCATCTGCCTGCCCTACAGAGAGCCCTGCATCCCTTCAAGAGGGGCACAACACAAGAGGGGATAGAGGGCACCATGTCCCCATCCCAGCTCACCTGCTCACCTCGGTCGCCCTTCTCGCCTCGGTCACCCTGTGAAAACACCATGGCGGCTGTTACGGGGCTATCCCCAAGCCCCTAGACCAGGTCCTCCGGACTTCACCTTGCACCTCCACACACACTCACCTTCTCGCCGGACCTCCCGGATTCCCCCAGCTCCCCGGCCCGGCCCGGCACCCCAGGAATGCCTGGCTTGCCAGGCTCCCCTGGCTGCCCAGGTGGGCCCTCTGGACCCCGTTCACCCACGGCCCGGCCCATGGGGCCCTGGAGGCCGGGGGTACCTGGGTCCCCCTTGTCACCTTTGGGTCCTCGCTCACCAGGGAAGCCTAAGGAGCCCTGCAAAACACAAGCTGCGCTGCCAGAGCCAGCCCTGAGGTGGGGCTGTGAGCCCTCCCCAAGCACTCCAGGGCTGACCCCCCCCCAAGCCAGCCCAGAAAGCAGGAGTGGGGCAGAGTGTTGGGGCTTGGCATCGAGCCTGGCTCTGCTCACCTCTCGTCCTGGGGGCCCCCTTTCTCCTCGATCCCCTCGACTGCCCTTCTGGCCCCGCAGCCGCTCGGACACTGGCAGAAATGAGTCTGAACTCCCATCATAAGCACCCGTGAGCTCCTTCAGGGATGAAACCTGGGAGAGAGGAGAGCGCCACTAGTCAGGGCATAAGTGGAATCCAGCTGCGGCAGCATCCCATGGTCCTGCTAACCTGTCCTAAATTGCTTGGATCTCGCATCACCTCCAATGCCCTCTTCCTGCTGCCATGTGGCAGGAAAAAGCCCAGCCTGACAGTCAGGAAATACATACCTTGATGCCAAGTGCTTCCAGGCCACGTTCAATGTTCTGCAATAAAAAGACATTAAAAACAAAGCAGGTTCTCACGATGGGGGCTGTGGACGGTTCTCTGTCCCCCAGGGCTGATGCTTCTGTCCCAGAACAGCAGGTCAGGGTAGGGACTCACCACTGTAGTCCCAGGGTCTCCACGTGCTCCAGGGTTGCCAGGTCGCCCCTAGGTTTACAGGAAAAGAGGGAATGAGAAGATGTACAGAGGTGCAGCAAGAGAGGTGAGCAGTGCTCACTCCTAGTAGGTTTCAGAGTTAACACTTTGGTGCTGCCTGGGCAGGAGCTGTGGTTGTGATTGAGGTGCTCGCAGCTTGTCAGGCTCAGTGCTGGGTACTTACCGGCTCCCCTTGAAGTCCAGGCTCCCCTGGGTCCCCCTGAAACAAAGCAAGGGGATCATGGGGAGCAGTCAGGCTGCCCAGCACCAACTGCAGCACCAGGGTCCAGCCCTGTCATCTTGGGGGTGAGAGCTCCTGCCAGTGACTTCTTCCCTCTGGCATGTCGTCTCCCCCAGACCTTTGCCCTGGGGGACTGAGGGGCAGGAGCACACTTACCTTTGGTCCAGCCACCCCACGGAGGCCTGGGGAGCCCTAGAAGACATGGAGGTGACACAACAGCACCCAGCCCCCATGGACACAGGCAGTGCCCTGAGGGAGCCATGGATGGGAGTCCTGCCTGCCTCAAAGCAGTCCAGACTCCAGGGTCTGGTGCTGAGTGGCACTGTGGGGTCGAGAACTACACACCTGGCCTGGGGGGCCAATCTGCCCTGGGACACCAGGAAGGCCAGGGGGGCCGAGGGGGCCTGGCACACCTCTGTCTCCCTGCTCGCCCTTGGCACCGCTGCGGCCCTGCCGAGAGAGCAGTATCACCCCCAGAATCTGGGATCCAGGTCTGTCCCTGATGGAGGCATGTACCCAGCACCCCCCAACACCACACTCCTCTTTGGGGAGTACTCACCTCTCTCCCAGGTAGTCCTGTATCACCTTTGTCTCCCTAACCAGGAGAGAAAGGAGTTGGAGAGATGCTGCCCCATCTGCATGCCCCAGAATGGTGCTCCTGGTCTGGGCAGGGTGGAGCCATTGGGCTTGTGGGGATCATATGGGGACCATGTAGGGACCACACAGTAACCACTCATGGATCATCTCCTTACCTTTCTTCCATCCTCTCCTGGTGTCCCATCTTCTCCCTGGGAACAAAGGCTGCCTGTCAGCACCCACTCAACCATCTCAGCATGGGTACAAACCAGAGGATAGCTCAGAGCATGGGAGTTCTTTGCCACATCCTCCCCTTGCCTTATGTTGTACTGGGATCATTATCCCTAAGCATCCGGGGAAAACCCCAAAGTGAAGCCCTGCTTCCCTTACTCACATTCTTGCCATTCAGGCCAGGTTTGCCATCCTCACCAGGTTTGCCCTCGGAGGAAAAAAAAGGCAGTGAGGGAGCCCCCCAGGCTCTCCACCAGCCGGGGGCACCAGCAGCCAGGGGTGCCTGGGCCCCACTGGAGCCTTGAGGTGCAGGGAAGGGGGAGCTGGGCACAGGGCGAGCCCCACCAGATGGATCCAGCTGGGATCCACAGAGGGCATGGGACTGGATGTGTCCCCAGGGTGCAGGGTGGCTGGTACTTACAGGGATGCCAGGTGGTCCCAGGGGACCCACAGGGCCAGGTGGTCCCTGCTCCCCACGCAGCCCAGGCAGCCCCTGTAGGGAAAGGAGATGGTGGGAGCACAAGACAGCAGGGCACCCATCTGCCACAGCCAGCCCTGGGAGCAGGGGGTGTGACTGACAGTGGCACTCTGCTGGGGACAGGGGAGGGTCTTGCTGCACTGCCCTGGACCAAGAAGCATGGGACAGGACACCGGTCCTTCACAAGTCTGATGCCCCCAGAAGGAACACAACCTAAACCCACCCCCTCCAGAGGTACTTACATCCCGGCCAGGATCTCCCTGCTTTCCAGGGTCCCCCTGCAGACAAGGAGGAGGTGAGGACAGGGACATTCCCATCCTGCCAAAGGCCCCCCTCCAGAGCATCCCCAGCCTAGAGCAGAGGGTGTCCAGAGGGACAGCTCCTCCCTCCCCATCATTCCTCTATCCCACAGCTCCCACCCGTGGCACCCAGGCCACATTCCCCCCACCTTGGACCACACTCACTCGCAGCCCAGCAGGCCCTGGGGGCCCAGGTTTGCCTTCTAGCCCATTGCGGCCATCCAGCCCTGGTGGGCCACGGTCCCCCTGTAAGAGAGCAGGGCAGGATGGTTGGAGCTTTGGGGTGGGATGGGAGTGCTGTGGGGCAACTCTCAGCCCCCAATCCCCTCACCTTCTCTCCTGGCAGGCCTCGGTCCCCCGGGTCACCCTATGGGATGGAAAAAAAGCAAGCATCATCTCCCATTAACAGGACCTGCACAGGGCACGGGTTCCCCATTCAGATCCCCATGGGAAAGGGGACACTTACCCGTGTGCCAGGCGGGCCACGGGGGCCCTCCACACCCTGCAAGAAAGAGACATGCTCAGCAGTTGGGCATGGGGGAAAGGAGGGGCTCCTGGGTGCTCAGCAGGCAGTCCCTGCACACCAGGACCCCCGGCTCTCCTGCAGAACGCCACCCATCATGCTGTCCCAGTGCCTCCCACACCAGGGACCCAGCACCTACCCTCTCTCCAGGCACTCCAGGGGAGCCGGCATCACCCCAGGCACCCTTCGTGCCATCCTTTCCAGGGTCCCCAGGGTCCCCCTGCCAGGGAAGGGCACAGCAGTCAGAGGGTACTGTGCTGTACCAAGCCTGTGCCAGAGGATACAGTGCTGGTGCTGTGTGGTTTAGGGGGTGGGATGAGAGGAAATGTCTCCAAATAAGAGGCACAGGCTGAAAAAGAGGTGGCTGGGCTCAATGCAGCTCCCACTGGGGGACTGGGGGCCAGAGTGTAGTTGCATAAGAAAGGCATCGAGCAGCACTGCTGAGCCAGGAGTCAGCTTGGCCACAGTTGGGGACCACAATGCCACCCAGCACAGAGCACAACCTGTGGCCAAAACTGTCTTGGGCCTAAGTTGAGTTGTAAAAGCAGAACGCCCAGAGCACTGGGTGCCGCCATGGGACCCCTGTGGAGCTGGGGAGCCAGGAGCATACCAGTTCCCTTGGAAAGCTCAGCCCTACAGGGCCTTCTCCCAGCACTGGGCAGGAGTGTCAGCTCATGTGCCCCCGAGTTCTGTGTGCCTCTCAGTCATGGTGCACATCAGCAGCACGTGGCAGAGGCTGTTTTGGGCAGGGAGGGCTTGACGAACAATGATCCCAGTGCCCAGGCAGAGCCCAGAGGACAGCAGAGGGTATCTCACCACCAGCATCCCAAGGACTCATTCATTACCTTCTCACCCTTTCCCCCCACTCCTCTGAGTCCAGCATCGACCTGTGGGGCAGAGAGGAGCTGTTGGAGTACACAGGGCTGGACATCAGCCCATGGGCAGGGAGAAGAGGGAGGCAGAACTTACAGTTCGTCCTGGGGGTCCAGGAGGCCCCTGAAAGAAGGGCAAGGGAAGCAGGTTAAAGGGAGCTGGTGCCGTCTGGGGGAGGGCACAGCTGGCTCTGGAGTGGGGGGGCCACATGTGGCCCTGCGCCACTCACCGGGTCCCCACGGTCACCCTTGCTCCCTGGTGCTCCAGGGCTGCCCTGCAGAAAAGAGGGATGGAGTCAGAGGGGGAGGGAATGGGGGACCTGTGCGGTGTGAGTCCTGTGGGATGAGGGGTACCCCTGGGATAAGGGTGGGTGTGGGGAAATGAGGTGTGAGGGGTGGTGGGTGTCCATGGAGCAGTGAATACATATATAAGGAGGTACTCACATTCCTGCCTTCAGGTCCTGGGTCCCCCAAGTCACCCTTCTCCCCGGGGGGGCCACGGTAGCCAGGAAGGCCCTGGGTGGAGGGCAAAGGGAAGATGTGCATTAGCGGGAGCCATCCAGAGGCCACGGGTCTTTCTCCTGCCCCAGGGTGCCCAGCAGCCCTGCACTTACCCGGGGACCCCTGTCTCCAGGTTTGCCAGGCATACCCACTTCGCCCTGTGGGGAAAGAGGGGGTGAGTGGGGGACAGTAGGAAGAGGGGCAGTGGGAAGAAGGGCAGTGGTCTTGGGGACCCTCACTTACTGGGGTGCCTTCGTCACCTTTCTCTCCTCGCTCTCCCTGCAGCACAAATCAGTAGGTACCAGCCAGGGGAGAAAAGCACAAGTCACCAGCATCCCCCTGCTCCCTTGCCGGCGCCCCCTCTCTTCGGGGCCACAGTGCCCCGTGGCCCCTTGTCTCACACTACCTCTTTGCCTCGCATCCCAATCTGCCCAGGGGCACCTGCTCGGCCTGGCTGCCCCTTCTCCCCTGGCTCTCCTGGGTCACCCTAGGCAAGGGAAGGGGCAACAGTCAGGGCAGAGTCTGGGCAGCACAGGAGCTGCTGAGGAGAGAAGGGGCACAGCCTGCAGGAACAGACCCTCTAGAGCCAGCCAGCCAGCCAGCCAGCCAGATGGATGGACAGATGGATGGAAGGGCAGTGACATTACCTTCGGGCCACTCCTGCCTGTGAGGCCAACGATACCCTGGTTGTTGGGGAAGAAGAGTATGTGTCGCTGGGAGCCTCGGTGACCCCTTGACAGGGGAGGGACCAGGCCCATGAGCTGGTGCCCCCAGGATGCACCCAGACTCACCCGATCACCCTGCTCGCCTTTGGGACCAGCTGGCCCTGGGATGCTCAGGCCAGGAGGACCCTAGACATGAAAGGACATAGCATGCAGCAACAGCACAGGCACCATGAGTCTGGGGAGGGCTGTGCCATGTGCCCTGTGCTTCCTACCCTCAAGACAGTACTCACACGGGCACCTTTATCTCCTGTGTCACCCTTGGGGCCAGGAGGTCCTTCTGGTCCTGGGAAACCTCTGTCACCCTGGAGCAGACAAAATCAGCACCCCAAACCACCCATTTTTTCCCCACTGCAGCTGTGGACAACCACGCCTGGGATCAGGATGAGCCCAGCCGTGCAACTGATTGCCCAACTGTGCAATCCCCCTCCCCAGACCACGGCCATGCCCAGAGGGTGGAGGGCACAGCTGTGCCAGGGTTACCTTCTCTCCAACACCAACCATGCTGAGAGCCTGGAGGGGAAGCAGAGGAGACTATGCTGGGCACTGCCCATGGCTCCCTGTCCTGGGGCTGGGGCAGGCAGAGGTGGACCCTCTGGGCAGCATCACTTACTGGCTTGCCAGGTGGTCCTGGATCGCCCTGGAGAGAGACAGGTGTCACTGCCAGCCCCCTCCTCAACAGACCCCTGCCACCCCACTGGGACTCCATTTTGCCCTCACCTTCTCCCCCCGGGGGCCAGCTGGTCCTGGAGCTCCCTGTGGCAAGATTAGAGACCTCAGGGGGCTAGCAGCGCCTGGGAACATGCACCCAGGGCATGGCAGCTCCTGGCTCCACAGCACCACACCTGCGACCCTGACTCACCTCTCTGCCCAATGGCCCTGGGTGCCCTGGGGCTCCTGTGTCACCCTGCAGGAGAGGAGGAAGAGGAAGGTGTTGTGGGCATCCCGCCACCCCCTGCCGGGATGGCTGCTCCAGGGTAGAGTAGGCATCATGCCACCATGCCACAGTTGCCCCAGCACACCTACCTTTTTACCCTCTGGGCCCGGCACACCACGGTCTCCCTGCAGAGCAAAGCAGAGGAGGGTTTCAGGGAGCCTTTCCTCCCTCTACATCACACTGCCCCCACCCCACACACTGCCCCAGAGCTCTTCATGATTCAGTCCTGAATCCCATCCAAGACCACTAGGTTGTGACAGAAATCCCCAGGCACAGCCACCACCAGGTTGCAGGGACACCAGGACCTGCCAATGCTGGCCTGCTCTGGCACCATCTTACCTTCTCACCCGTCTCTCCCAGCTCGCCTGGTGCCCCACGGTCTCCCTGGTGTAGGAGAAACACAGGGTCAGGGGCAGCAGGACCTTTGGGGGACATCCTGGGTCCTGGCACAGAACCCACAACACTTTTCTCCTTGCCAAAGGCATGGCAAGAGTGTCCCTTCAGTCCCTGCAGCACTCACCTTCCTGCCCTGCTCCCCTGGTGGTCCCCGAGGACCCTGCAAAGGAGAATGGAGACATTGTCACTTTTGGTGTGACAAGGCAAATGCCCAGGCTGTCCAAAGCAGGAGCCTTCAAGTGTGCCCTCGGGGCCTGGCTCTTGGCATGGCCAGCTCCTGCCTGCCTTACCTTCTCTCAGGAAACTCACCCTGTCTCCTGGGTCCCCGGGGCGGCCAGGTGACCCTGGGAAACCTTCTATGCCATCACCCTAGGGATTAGGAAAGGCAATAGCCATGCTCATGACATGGAGATGTCCATTAGATGGAAATCCCCACTGGAGAGTGGTGTGAGGTCCAGCCTCAGTGGGGAGCATCCCTGCCACCTTCTTACCTTCTCTCCCTTCAGACCAGGGGGCCCAGCAGGTCCTCGAAGCCCAGGGTCCCCAGGCAGGCCCTACAAGAGAGAACATCTCAGCCCCTGGGGATGCAACTCAGCCCTGGGCACACATAGCCACTGCAGCCGTGATCCCCTCTGCCAACCCTGTTGGCCTAGGGGCTCGACTCACTGGGGGTCCAGGATCCCCTCGAGGTACTGCACCATCCACAAATCCAGGGGGGCCCTGCAGAGAGAAGGGTCAGCTCCTGTGGTTGCCCTGAGGGTTCAGTCCCCCCCAGCAACCCTGAGGGGCTGCAGTGCCCTTGGACACTCAAGTGACCTTCATCCAGAAGGGCAGAGGAGTCAGGGAAATGCAGAGCCACTCACCCTTTCCCCTCGGTCACCCTTTTCTCCCTGCAAGGGCAAAAAAAGCAAATAAGGGCAGTTCTGGGCTGTTCCCATGCCCTCCTTGAACAGAAGACGAACATGCTGGGTAAAGCCCATCATCAGTGGCATTAAGGTATGTGCACGCCATATGTGCCTCTCCCCACACTGCCCAGTGCCAGCAACAGCTCAGGCACATGCATGTGTGTGCAGGAACAGCTGGTGGGGGGCACAGCCCACAAGCAGGGCCAAGAGGAGTCCACGGGGAAGCAGCTCCAAGCAGCTGGCTGTTCCCCCGTCCATCTGCCCACACATCCCCCATCCATCCCCATGCAGCACTGGGGGGATGTACCTTCACAAACTCTCCAGGAGGTCCTGGTAGCCCCATGAGTCCGAGTGGACCAGGGGGACCTGGATCACCAAGGGGTCCCTGTGGGCCAGGGATCCCGGGTGTGCCGGGGCTGCCCTGGAGGACAGAAGTGCTCCATCAGCTGAGGCTGTGATGTGGGCTGAGGGTGCTGGCAGAGACCCCTTCGCATCCGTATTCCCACACCTACCGGCACACCTGGCTCCCCTTTCTGGCCTGGTAGGCCCTGTTCTCCACCCATGATCACCCTGGGCTCTCCCTGCATGAGGAAAGGGAGGAAAAATCAGTGACCCCATGTGCCCTGTTGTGGCCACAGGGCCACAAGGCCAGGATTCTGGCAGGGAGATGGGGAGACCCTGAGGCCAGGAGATGCCAGGTGCCAAGATTTGCCCACCAGGGTCCCCAGTGCTCCCCAGGGATCCCTGTGGGACAGGCCCCTGTCCATTACCTACCGGTTCACCTTTCTCCCCCTTTGGGCCGGTAAGTCCCATGGGTCCCCGTGTCCCCTGGGAAGGAAAGATGAGAATGAGAGGGGGTGTTGGGTGTGAGAAGGGTTGGGGAGGGCTGGAGCCATACTCACAGGATCCCCTCGAGGACCAGGGATGCCCTGGAAAACAACAGCTCAGGAGGTGCACACATCCCTGCCAGTCAGGGGAGTGGGGATGGGGTGGCATGGGATGGCATGGGATGGCATGGGATGGCATCTCCAGCCAAAGCAAGGATAAACAGTACACTTTGCCTGGGGTACACACACAGGAGACAGCAGTGACCCTGCCAGCTGCTGAGACTCCCCCAGCATAGTGAGAAGGGAAGCAGAGGCTGGCTCAGGGAGCAGGTAGGGCAATGGGAAGAGCCCATTGTGCAGAAGCAAAGCCAAGGGACACCTTTACTCACTGGCTGCCCAGGTGATCCAGGATTCCCAGGGCGTCCAGGTCTTCCTGGTGTCCCATCGGCTCCAGGTAATCCCTGCAGGACAGAGGAGCATCATGCCAGCATCTAGTGTACCCCAGCACTGCAAGACTCCTTCAGTGCCCCAGGCACTGCTGGTCCCAGCACTGGGAGCTCAGGGCAGCCCCAAGGCAGAACTGGGTTCCAGGGTGCCTTTCCCCTTTGTGCTGAGCTGGGGTGTGAGGGTGCAGCGTGGGGTTGGACTGAGGTTCTTCAGCAGGATTTCCCCTCCAGCATAGGTGCAAAGGAGACCAAAGGGACAACGGACAGTGAGAGGCCCCATGGAGCCAGGTCACTGTGTTCAGGCATCCTGTGGTGCTTGGCTGAGGAGCCAGAGGTACTCACCCTGTCCCCCTTCTTGCCGGTCTCCCCTGGTGGACCCTGTGGCCCTGGCGGTCCTGGAAGCCCAGGAAGCCTGTGGTGACCCTGGAGACACAGCGGAGAGGACAGGCTGGGTGGCAGGTGGTGGTCAAGAGGTGTTGCCCATCTACCCCTGTAGCAAGGGCTGGACAAGTGCTTGCCCCACACACATCCACCAGCAGGACAAAGGGACAACGGACAATGAGGACATGGGGACCATGTCACTGCCCTCTCCAGGGAGCTGCCCCTCTTATGCCCCCCTCTGTCAAGTTATTACCGGCTGACCAGGGGGACCTGGTGGTCCCATACGTCCTTGCAGTCCCTGCAGAGGCAAAACCAGTAGTGAGCATCCCCTGTGAGCTGATGTTAGCATGGTTTGGGAGATGCAAACCCCCCAGAGCCACCAGCTGGTGGCGGGGTGTCACCAAAGCACTCACTGCCTCACCGCGGTCTCCCTTCTCACCCTGCAAGGGGACAGAGGGAAGGGGTTAGGGGCTGGCACTCTTGTACTTAACTCCCCACTGGGCTTCTGCCGTCGGCAACTAGGGGTCCCTGACCCATGCTGAGCGCCTGTGGCACAACATGGCATGGCAAGGCACGGCACGGCATAGCGTGGGGAAGCTCACCTTGGGGCACTGCACAGTGCAGGGCTTCGGCTTCGGCTGGCAAGAAAAGACAATTCCGTGTGAACCCAGGGATAGGAGACTCCCTGGCTTACATGGGGTTCCTCCCCCTCCACACCCCTCAAGGTACTCTGGCCCTTACCGTGGTGGAGATGATAGTGCAGAGGTCATTGGTCAGCTCTCCCTCCAGCTCTGCCAGGTCGCTGCCATGGTAGATGTACCGTGGGTCCTCACTGGTGACCATGTGCTGGAGCTGCTCTCGGTCTGCTCCCTTCATGTCCACTGCCAGCACCTGGACCCCTGAGCCAAGAGCACCCTCAGCACCCCACAGAAGTCCCTGCACACCCTGATGAGACCCCATTCATCCTCACCCCCAGCCTTGACATCCCTGGCCACAGTGATGGCATCATCCCCAGAGGGGCTGTCAGCCAGAATCACCAGCACAGCTGGCACCCCGGGACGGCGCCCTGCGCCAGGACTTAGCAGGTAGGTCCTGGCAAAGGTGATGGCTGCCCCTAGAGAGAGAGAAGAAAGAAGGAACAGTCAGCAGGATCCTGGAAACCATTGCCCCAGCTCCTAGTGCTGCCCCTCACCGATGGCGTTGCCACTGGGCTCCTCATAGCGCATGGTGCGGATCTGTTCTAGCACAGCAGGCAGGTCACTGGACCGGTTGAGGAGCAGCCAGGGCAGGCTGCGGTAGCTGTATGTGGCCAGGGCCACCTGTGAGGGTGCAGGGAAGCAGTGGGCACCATGGCCCACGCACACCTCCCCTGTACTCCCAGTGCTGTGGCAGAAACCTACCTGTGTGCCCTCAGGGCCTAGGCGCCCCAGGGCAGACACGGTGTTGGAGAGGAGGGTGCGGACAGCGTCGGCAACAGAGGAGCTATCGCGGGTGCCATGTACCAGAAAGACCACGTCACCGAGGGCATCCCTGCAGACTGCAGGCAGGGAAGGGGTGAAGCCACCACCAGAGTGGAGACAAGCCCAGCCCACCCCTGCAGTGACCCCACAGTACCTGTGCGCTGACTGATGGACACCTCAGCACCTGGTGTGCTCCCCAAGAGTGGGCGGACGGTGAAGGTGTAGCGCTGGCCCAGGCGCAGCCCAGAGACCTGCTGGGAGCTGGCAGTGCTGGGCAGCATCCGCCCCTTCTCCCCACCAGCTGCCACGCAGGGGACAGTCAGAGAGATCAGCAAGCCGCTGCAGGGATGCTGCCTGCCGTCCCAGGGCCACTCACTCATCTCACCTGCGGGAGGGCTCCAGGAGAGGACATAGCCAGAGGCATTGGAGACTGGGGTCCAGGTGAGAGTCACTGAATCTCTTCGCACCTCTGTCACCTGCAGGCCGGTGATGTGGTCTGGAGCAGCTACCAAGGAGGAGGAAAGGATGTCCCAGCTTCATGGAGCAGCCCCCAACCCACTCCCTCCCCAGCCCAATTCTGGCACAGTTCAGTCCCTGTGTGCCCCTCTGGGCTCAAGCCATGTGTGAGGGGGCTGATGCTGTCTTGTCCCCAGGTAGTCTCTTACCAGTGATATCAGTGACGGTGGCTGGCTCACTCTCTCAGCTGCCAGCCAGGCTGGTGATGCTGATGTGGTAGCGCTGGCCCGGCTCCAGTCCCGACAGGTCATAAAAGCTGGAGGTGGCTGGGAGATGCTGGCTATGCTGGGGCCCCCCTGACAGGGGCAGAGAGGGGTGAGGGGGTGCAGGTAGGGGCTGGCAGGGATACAGGGGTGCCAGCCAGCTATGCTCACCTTCAGCCAGGCGCCAGAACAGGCGGTACCCAGTGCTGTCAGCCACTGGCAGCCAGGTCAGGCGCAGGCGGTGCTCCGAGGCCTTCATCACCTGGAAGCCGCTGACAGGGCGTAGGGAGACTGCCTCCGCTGTGGAGCAGAGGGGCAGGCTTTAGGGGCAGGAGTGCCCAGTGCCACCCTAGAGTGATGCCCTCTGCCCCAGCACTCCTGGGTGGTGACAACAATGGAGACAGGGTTGCCTTCCCAGTTGCCAATGAGTGCCGTCACCTTCACAGTATAGGAGATGCCTCCCTCCAGGCTGGGGATGTCAAAGGAGTTGGTGTGGCCAGGAACTTGCCGGCTATTCTCCAAACCCCCTGACAAGGACTGTGGCATCAGGCCCCCCACCCTGCTGCCTTCACAGACTGCCCCTATCCCCATCCCACAGTACCATCCCTGCGGCTCCACACCACGCGGTAGGCAGTGGCTCCTGACACACCGACCCAGGTGACACGGGCAACATTGCTCCTGGATGCCTGCACCTCCAGCTGGGTCACCTTCCCCACCTGCTCCGGCACTGTGACACCAAGAGGGCCACTGTCACCCAGCTTCACAGCAAATGGCACCAGACAGCACTGTCAGGCAGGGGTTACCTCACCTATCCATCGCGTGGCAGTGACAGGGTTGCCCTCATGGCCATCCACAATGGCTGAGACACTGACAGTGTAGATGATGTTGGTGTGCAGACCCTCGATGGTGAAGGTGGTGGGGTCAGCCGGGAGAAAGCGGGATTTCTTCAGACCTAAGACAGATGGCTGGGATAGGAAGGGCTCCAGCACTGCCACCACAGCATCCCATGGTCCATACACTCACCGTCACTGCCTTGCCACGTCAGCAGGTAGCCCCCGGCACCTGGTAGTCCTCGCCAGGTGACCCGCAGCTGGCTGGGACCGGCCTCCATCACCCGCAGCTCTGAAATGCTGCCTACCTCCGGATACTCTGCACCACCCCACAGCACCACAGCGTCATCTTGGGGAGTCCAAAGGGACCCCACAGCCAAGCTGCCACCCCAGGGGGGTGCAGGAGGATAGAGGACAGATGCATGCCAGAGTGAGAACATGCAGTACCAGGACTCCTGGCACCAAACCCTGATGTGGACTTACTGAGGCGAACAGTGAGCTTGGCAGCATTACCCTCCCGACTGCCTGCCAGCGCTGAGACGCGCACCAGGTAGGTGATGCCCTCCCGGAGGTCAGCAAGCTCCAGCCCCGTCTGGCTGCCTGGGATGCGCCTCATCCTCTCCGTGCCATCTGCCAGGAGCAGTGCAGTGCTGTCACTCAGTGTCAGCTGGTCAGGATCCCCCAGGTGTCACCCATGCCCCTGCCCACAGACTCACCCTGGTTGTTGTGCACCACCACTTTGTACTCAGAGGCATCGGGGACACCGGTCCAGCTCAGCCGTACCCACCTGCCTGATTCCTCAATGAGCCGCAGGTCTGACACAGCACCCACGGGTGCCTCCACGCCTGTAAGGGGACATATGAGGCACTGCTGGAGCGGCACAGCCTGGACAGCATGGCCCTCATACTCATCCTGGGCTGTGACCAAACAGTTAGGGGGTCTCATGGCCAAGGCAGTCCTCAGGCTGAGCAATGCCCCGTGGGACATCCCTCCATGTCAAAGACTTGGAAGGGTGGGGGACAATTCAGGAGACCCACAGCAACACTCACCTGTCTGAAAGGTGGTGACAGGGGTGGCCACCTCCCCACTATCATAGAGCATGTAGAGGGTAATGCGGTACTCGGTGCCCGGTTTCAGCCCCATCAGCTGGTAAGTATTGGCGCTACTGGGGAGAGACACTGTTCTGGGGGGCTCTGGTCCTGCAGGAAGGGAAGGAACACGGCCAGTTGTTGGCATGGAGGGCCCACAGGGGCAACAGGCACCTCGAGCCCACCTGTGACTCTCTTCCACTCCAGACGATAACCACGAGCATCACGGGCACTGGTCCAGAGCACCTGGATGGATGTGGGGCTCAGGATGTTGGTCTGCAGCGTCTGGTCTGTACTGGCCTCTGCAAGAGGGACCCCATGGGCCAGAGTACCTTGTGCCACTCTGCTGCCAGCCACCCAGCCCAGGTCTCTGGTCCCCACACATGGCAGGATAGGAGCTATGAGGGCTGGTCCTTGCCTCCTCCCATGCACACCAGCAGGATGGCATCACCTGTACCCAACACCTACCTGTCCTCTGCTGCACAGTGGCTGTGGGCCCCTCCAGCTGCCCAAAGAGCGGGGCCACTGTCACCACATAGTCGGTGTCAGGCTGCAGCCCCATCAATGCATGTGACATCTGCCCAGCATCCAGGTCCACCCTGTGCCTGTCCTGCCCTGTGAGAGCCAGTGCAGCAGTCCCTTGGGGGGTACAGGCAGCAGGTGCCACCAGCTCCCTCCTGTCCTTCCTCACAGGGGCCACCAGCAGAAGGGGCACAACCTCTGGGAGAGGCACCTACCTGTGAGGGTCACCCAGGAGAGCCGGTACCCAGTAGCACCATTGACAGACTGCCAGGCTAGCAGCATGCTCTGTGCTGAGACATTGTGGACAGTCAAGTGCTGCATGCCCATGAGGTGCCCTGTGGAAGTGAGGTGACTGTCCATCTCCCACATGAGAATGGGGCAGGGGGCAGTGGGAAGCACCTTCATCTGCAAACTGCTGTCTGCAGGAAGCTCCCTTGCCCCTGCTCACAGATGCTAACCACATTGGGGTCACTGAGTGCAGCCCACGCTAAGGCGGCTCTTTCAAAGCATCAAACTCATGCAAAATGGACCTCAAATGTCTTCCTCTTAATGCCTTAAATACTTTCTGTGGGTTAAGAAAGCAGCTGAAGGAATTGGTTTGCCAAAATCAGATGCTTGCAAAGGTGCTGCCCTGGAACCTCACCCCCACTCCTATCCAGAGATACTTTCCAACAGCCTCTGCCCTGGTAGAAATCACACTTTCCTCCTACAGAGCACTGTAGTCAAACCCTGCATTTTTTCAGTCAACATTTTTTATGTCATGGGAGGAAAGGTCTGGTGGAAACACTCCCAGAAGGCTGCAAAGGAAATTGGGAGCGCACAGTGCTGCACCCTGCCCTGGGAGCAACTTTGGGGCTCACAGCATCACCTTGTAGCCATGCTCACCTGCATCCCCATCCCACCCCACAGGCAGCAATGGGCCAGGCAGCCCCATCCCAATGGGGCACAGTGACTAGAGGGCGGCATCCCTGTGCTGGGAATCCGTTCCTAACCCTAGCTGGGCCCAGGGCTGGGCACAGTACTTACGTGTCCGGGCGATGAGGGTGGCAGGGACAGCGGGCTGCTGTGCATAGCGGGGCTGGAGCATCACCATGTAGTCAGTATCAGGCTGCAGGTTGCTGAGTGTGGCCGATTGTGAGCTGGCCGCCAGGCTCTTCTCCTCCCTTTGAGGTGCCCCTGGAAGGGTGTGGGGGGCACAGGGACATGGCACACACCAGGCCCAGCAGGGAAGGGGTGTCTGTGGGCCTGCACCCTGCCCTGAGGATGCCAGTCAGTGTCAGGGGTGGGGAGCACCGGAAAGAGGCTGGGACGTGGGCCAGGGCAGGGGCAAACCCCAGAGCGCCTGAGGCCAGGGTGGGGCTGCCAGGTGTGCTCAAGCCCAAGGTCTGCTGCCTGCCCCCCATGTGCAGCAGGAATGGGCCCCAGTCATTGTGCACACCCAAGCACACACCCTGAGCCCTGCATATGAAGGCTCTGGGAGTAGGAATACACAGGCTGCCTCCACACCTCTGCACACACACGCACCCCACAACCAGTGCATGATTGCCGCTGCCATGGTGAAGGTGGGCGGGTACACACCCACAGCACTCTGGGCATGTATCCCTGCATTAATTCTCATCCATGCATCCCTCTGCCCAGGGGGCTGCACAAAGGCAGGGTGCCCCGGCAGCACTGACCCTCACAGGGACCATCCCCTCACCTTGCACACCATAGCTGAGGCTGTAGCCCTGGGGGGGCTCAGGGCCAGGCTGCCAGGCCAGCCGCAGGAAGGTTGGTCCAGTCTCCACCACGCGAAAATCCAGCGTGGAGCCAACACGGCTTTCTGGAGGCACACAGAAGCAGGGATGAGCCTCCAGCCCAATGTGCTGTGGGCACCCAATGCCTGCACTCACTCCTGTCTCTATGGACATGGACACTCACGGGTCCATGCTCGGCCAGACACTGACTCGCTGATGCTGTTGGCGTACTGGGCGGTGACAGTGACCAGGTATTCTGTCCCCACACGCAGTCCCCGTAGCACAGTGCTTGTCTCCTGTGGCCCCACACTCACCTAGGCAGGAAAAATGTCACCCTTTTATCTTCCCCAAGTCACACATGGAGCCACCAGGAAACCCCAGGAACTCTGAGCAGTCAGCTGGAGGCACTCACCTCCTGCCTCTCTGCCATGATTGGCTGCCCTAGCCCTGTCAGTGGCACATACTGCACCCGGTAGCCAGTGATGGGACCACTGGCTGCTCTCCAGCGGATCTGCAGATGGTCAAGGCCCCGCTCTGGGATCTCCAGGTTCGAGGGGCCAGTGTGGCTTGGCCCATCTGTGGAGTAGCACAGGGGCTGTTGGCTCCACAGTGCATGAAGCAGAGGGGAGATCTTGCTGGGGCAGCACAGATATGTGCCCGATGGGATGGGATAGCCAGGAGGTCATTTTGGGGGGAGGACGCATGCTAAGGGTGCACAGTCTGGCACCCAGCACTGACAGCACCTGTGCTCCTCGGGGGGAGGATGGGGGCCCATACCCAGGAGGCGCAGGGTGCCCCCAACACTCGTGCACACCCTGCGTGTCATCAGTGGCACCAGCGTGTCCAGCAGCTTGAAATCACCGATGTAGAAGAAGAAGGCGTCAGTAGGCATTGAGGCCACACGGATCAGCTCCTTGTGGTCAGCATTCTTAATACCTGGGACAGAGGGAGATGAGGGGTGAGGGAGGAACCTGAACTAAGCAGAAGATTCTTTCACATGGTGCAGAAGCCTCACTCACCCACGGCAAAGACCTTGATGCCCTGGCTCTTCAGCTTCGCTGCTGGCCCCTCAGCATCATCCTGGGACTTGCCATCCGTGATGAGAATGCAGATCTGCAGGGCCAGGAAAGAACTGTGGGATCCAGTATGAGGCCCATGAACCTGACACTTCTCCCCACATTGCCAGGGCCTCTGCTCTGCACATACCTGGGGGACCCCAGGCCGGCGCTGCGTGGGGCCGAAGAAGTTGTCAGCGATGTAGCGGAAGCCAGCGCCAGTCCGTGTGTTGCCACCTTTGTAGCTCAGCTGCTGGATGGCCCTCCGGACACTTGTGCCATCAGTGTGCTGAGAGAATGGGAACTCCACCCTGGGGAGTGCAGGGGGACACTGTCACTTCCCAGCCCTGCCACCCTGCACCCCATATGCTCCCTCTCTTGGGCTTACCGTGGGTCGTCACTGTACTGTGCCACGGCAAAGCGCACTGCCTTCTCACCCACCACCTGCACAAAGGGCCCCACCAGCTCGTCCATGAAGGTGCGGACAGCACGGAAGTTGGTCCTTCCAATGCTGGACGAGCCATCCACCAGGAAGGCGATGTCAGCCTCCAGCACATCCTCGCACACTGCTGCGGAGCAGTGACAGCACTCAGGGCACAGACTGGCACTGTGGCACATTGGTGCTGGACCCCTCTTATTGTCCCACCCACCGTGTGCACCCAGTGCTCAGCACCCACCTTGGCTCCTCCTCTGTGCCATGGCAGCTGGAGGACCCAGGAGCGCCAGGAGCACAGCCAGGAACAGGAGTTGGCTGTTCATCGTGGGAGTCTGCAGGATAGGATGCTGCCACCACGGTCTCACACCAGCCCCAAGTCTTGGGGACGGCAGTCCGGGAGGTTTCCAGCACCACTCGTGCCAGAACACATGGCAGCGTTGGGAGGGCAGGGTGCCAGTACCGTCCCAGGCACCCCACGGCGCAGGGAGAGCCCCGCTTCGGGCTGGGGCAGGCGGGCAGCAGCTGGCCTGTGAACAGCCGGTGGGGCTGTCCACGGTGCAGGGGATACCGGGAGCGCCTGGCCCCGCTCCAGCTCGGGGCCTTCGCCATCCCTTCCCCTGCCCCACGCCTGCCCCACGCCACGGCACCGGCAGCAGGGCATGCCGGCCGCTGCTCCATCCGGCCCCCCCGCCCGCAGGAACTCCTCCCGCTCCAGGAAGGTGCACTAGGGCAGCGGGGAGCCAGCGTGGGCAGCTCTGCCTGCCAGCCCCCTGCCCCGCCGCTTCCACGCACGCGGTGGCGGAGGGCACCTGACCCGATACCCCCACGATGGCTACGCCGGGTCCCAGCCCAAGCACAGCCTGGCCCAGGCGGTGCGAGCCCCGCCGCGGGAGGGTGGGCGAGTGCCCACGGGTGCCCGCGCGGAGGCTCTGTCCTGCCCCGCAGTGCCCCCCATCCGCGGCGCGACCCCGCCACAGCTCCGCGCTCACCCACCGCCCCCGCGGGGCCGCTCCGTCCCGTACCGCTCCGAGCCGTTCCGTGCCGAGCTGAACCGGGCCGGGCGCAGGCGGTGCAGGCGCGCACCGGCGCTCGATACTCCCGCCCCTTTATGAAGGGCGGCCCGGAGCACGGTCCGGGGGGGAGCGGAGCGGCGCGGCCCCCGCCCAGCCCGGCCTCCCAAAGGGCTTTTCCCACCTGCTCCCCTTAGAGGGAAGGAAGGAAAGAAAGCAGCTTCTTGGCCACTTCCCGCTCGAGTGCCACCTCGGGCTGTGCCGCGGCTGCACGACGCGCAGGGGATGGGGATGAAGCAGGAGAGGGCTGGACACCTGGGAAGGGTTGCTGCTGGATTTGTTACCGAGACCTCCATAAGGGGCTGAGTGAGCTCCAGTAAGGCTCAAGGTAGTTTTCTCTCCAGCATCTGCATCTTCCAGGAAGGCGAGCAGCTCAGGCACCTGCCAGACAGGAGCTGGCCACCCACATCCATCCATCCATCCATCCATCTCAGAGGAATGTGTCCTGGAGACCTGGGGCCTGGCCCCAGGCAGAGCTGGATGGAGTTGCCACAGGGACTTGAGCCCCTGGCACCATCTAGGTTAAAGTGCTCTGAGCACTAGCCCTGGGAAGGACACTGGTGGTGAAGGGCTGCTCCCCATGCCAGTGCAGCTCCCAAAAGGCTGCAGGACAGCCAGGCTTCGTCTGGGACCTTCCTGCATGCACAGCTCGGGGGTACCCATCATATGGGGCCCTAGCACCCATGGTTCTAATACGGGGACTGCGCTGGAGTCAGCTGCAGGTACATCATCCTGCCCTGCTCAAAACACCATCTCACAGTAGACTTGCAGCTGAGGCCTACCCCAGAGCTGGAGAAACTTGCTGGAAAGCCACTGGTGATGTGGCTGCAGTTGCTGGGAGGAGGCAAAAAGGAGAAGATGCCCAGCAAGGCAGGCAGGGACCTCGTGTTGCCCTGGTCTCACTTCCTGCCCATCCTGTGACTGGTAGAACAGTCCTCTGAGGCTCCTCCTCAGCCCAGGGTGCACCCCTGACCCTCAGGGTGCTCCTCACCCCCAGGGCACCTGTGAGACCACACTGCTCCATGGGGCACATCACACAGCACCTCATCCTCCCCACTGGTGCCTGTGCTTACTTGGGGTTGACCTTCACTCAAGGAACCTGCCATGCACCCCATGCCACCTATCCTCTGTCGCCTTAGTCAGCCCGCATTCCCCTGTCCCCAGCACCCCACCTACCTGTGCCCTCCTGGCCACTGGCCCAGGGGCTCCCCTCCAGCTCCTGGCAGGGCAATAGATAGGTCCAGGGGCATCTTCTTGCAGGCAGCAAGGGGAGCAACAGTGGGGATCTCTGGCGCCCTAGGCCACGTCACAGCTGGGGGCCCGGTCAGGGCCACTGGCCACCGAGCAAAGATGCTCCAGGGTCGGCTGCAGGCAACTTTCCCAGGCACACACTGTTCCCAGGCAGGGGAGGAGTGGCGATGCCCTCGCTCTTCTTAAAGGCACAGCAAGCAGTGCATCCCCTCCTCTTCATTAGCCTTCCTCTCCTTAGACCCTAGCCCTGGCCCCCAAACGTGGCAGGTGGGTTCCGAAGTTCACCGTGGCGACGGGTGTCCCCCCACCTCCCCCAGCCCTGTGGGTCCGGCCGTGAGTCCATCATCCTCAGGTCAGGACCATCCCTAAACCCTCCTCCCACCAGAGCCCGTTTAATGAAGACAGGGTGGCATGTCCCAATTAGACAAGGGGCTTCGTTAAACAGGGAGCGGAGGGGCCTGCCAAGGGCTCTGTGGCTGGCCTCGGGCCCAGAGCAGCCCCACGGCACGGTGCCGGCGACAGGGCATGGGCGGCTGGGGGTCACTCCAGCAAACGGGGAGCATCGCCCAGCGGGCACCGTAGGCAGTGGCACCGAGGCAGCGACATTTCACAGCCATGCCGGGGGCTCTGCCTACCACCTCAGCTCCCAGGACTGGGGCAGGCGCTGGTTTGGGGTAGTCCCCAAACACCAATCACCCATGGAGAGACCGGCATTATCTTGACCATCTTGCCAGCAGCATTCCCCTTACATGTGCACTGGAGTGAGGCACGCAGGGGTGGCTGGGTCCCCAAAACCAGTGTCTCCGCCTCCGTGGTGTTTCCCAGCTTCTCCCCGCATACCAGGTCCAGGGAAGGAATCTGCGGCCCCCCCGGCGCGGGACAGTGCTGCGTCTGCAGATGGAGAGCACCAGGTGTGAGTGACTCACGCAGGCACTCTCATGCCGCTGCATGCCAGTCCCTCCAGGAACATCCCTAAAGGCTGTAAACCCTTCTCAAAGCCTGGAAGGCTGGCAGCCCAGCCACTAGTCATTCCCACAGCCCAGACTTGGGATTCCCCATCTCACACCTGGCTCAGCCCCAGAGCATGCTGATTCCTCTACACTGACACTGATCAAAATTTGTAGGGCTGACGCTGACCCTGACCCCAGCTCCTCGTCTGTGCATGCCAACCTGGTTCCCAAATGACACTCAACAGCTGGCCAGATCATGAGACGTTCCAGAACACCTCCACAGGTCCCAACAGTCCTGGTCCTTGCAGGGCACTGCCAGGGCAAGCACTAACCCTGAGCCTCACAGCAGTCATGCCACCCTCATGGAAGGGAGCTCCCTGGTTTGACAGAGTGCACAAGGAAAGCACAGGAGCTGAGCTTCTCCCTGCGCATGCTTGCCAGGCATGAAGCCTCACTGCTGCCTTAGTGGGAAACAAGAAGAAAATCTTCAGCCCCAGGTGAGGTTTCAGTTCTCTGGGATGGGATGAGTGTGCCGGTTTGGACACAAATCCAGGAGGAAACAACCCGAGAGGGGCGTCTCTCTCTCTCTCTCTC
>VWPU01016757.1:70723-91094 GCA_013398955.1 Callaeas wilsoni
CGAAGAGACTAGCAAGCAAAAGTCCTCCAACCAACCAAACGTTGTCAGAATCGGGAGAGAAAAGAATGCAAAACATTCTAGTTGCAAGGTCAAGCTGGCCGCTTTGAAGAGTTCTCTCGGCTTCTCTCTCCCCCCTTTGCAATTTAAAGGTACACTAGAAATCAAGCAGGCGATGGGGAATACAGTATGGTCATAGAATCACCCCAAGACAGATGAGTCACGCATCATGGTGAGATACAGAGCCAGCTGCACTTGTGGTGCTGTGGGGCTTCTGCCCCATCCTCTGCCCACCCTCTCCACCCCCTTGCAGCCACTGCTGATCTGATACGGGCTGGGATTCAGCACAACCCCTACAGGATTTTAATTTTCTGGCCCAACTGTGGTCCTGCAGTGCTCGTCACTCCAGCACGACATAAGCATCCCCAGCCAGTGGGGATGCATGGGACAGCTCTGGGGCTGCTAGGAGGGAGAAGCCACCTCTCCCAGCACTTTTAAATTGGGGAGAGGAGCAGCAGGGGGCTGGTGCTGAGGTGGGTGAGGAGAGGAGGAGCTGGCCAGAGCCTGGAGGGGGAACCTTGTCTGCCACAGGGGCCAGCTGGGACATGCTCCAGGAACGTCTTCCAGCACCAGCCATCACCAGCTCCATGCTGTGGCACCCAGCCACCCAGCCCAGCATCCCAGGAAAGGGGCCCATGACCCCTGGCCGCTATCACCAGTCAGCTCGGGGAGAGCCCAGAGGGTCAGGGTGACACTCACAATGCAGCCTTGGGGAATGCTTATGCCACCCCGTGGGAGAACCCAGCAACCCAAGA
Source organism: Callaeas wilsoni (assembly GCA_013398955.1). NCBI lineage: Eukaryota > Metazoa > Chordata > Aves > Passeriformes > Callaeidae > Callaeas > Callaeas wilsoni. The sequence continues at coordinate 71,536 of VWPU01016757.1, forward strand.
GACCACAAAATAGACCAAGGTGGGAAATGGTCAGCCCTTACTGCATGCTGACCTACCCTGATGGGTCTTGTGTGGGAAAAAGCCATGCCAGCCCTCCAGGCTGCACTTCACAAGGGAAACAGACAGAAGCCCCCCAGCTCCTCTGTGCCAGAAGGGACAGCTTACAGCACCCTCCGTCCTGCTGCTGCCCAAGGCCACATCCCTGTGGCAAAAGGAATAAAAGTATGACATCAGGATGAAGTCATGACTAGTGAGCTGCCCTCTCTGCCCAGCAGCTCTTGGGATGCCCAAAGTGAAGGGGATGCTCCCAGTTGTGAGGAACCTTAGCTGCTGTGGAGGCAGCAGCAGTCTGGTGACTGAAGGATGATGGAGGCAAGTGGTCCCACTGTAGACAAGCTTGGGGTCAGGCTGAGCCTGCTGTGCCTCCATACCAGGGCTACCCATGGGGTGGGTGCATGTCCTGGCTCTCCCACAACTGCTGTGGAGGGATGGAAAGTTTTTCCTCCCCGTAAACTATTGTGTCTGGAGGCTGCTGCCAGCACAGCCGCACGTCAGCATCGCACAAAGCTGTGCTGGACTGTGGCCAGGCCCCACTGGCCCTGCAAAACGGGCTCAGGAGGGAACAGTGACACTGCGGGGATGTGACCCTCCCTTTGGCCAAGTAGTGCAGGAGAAGGCAGCCCTGGTCAGCGTGACTGCAGAGGCCAGGCTGGTTCTCAGGGACAGCAAGTGAGAGGAGAGCCAGGCACCATCAGCGCTCTGCCAAGGGCTGGCAGCGCTTTGCAATGGCATGGGGCCAGCATGCCAGAAAAGGAAGGTGACGATGGGGATGATGGAAGCAGGATAAGGAGCCAGCACCACTGAATGGGGCTCTAGAGTCCATAGTTAAAAAGCTGCCCTCAGCTGCATCCTGTGGAGGGCTTTGGGTGATGCTGGGGATACCCAGAGAGGCTGCACAGTGGCTAGGGCTGGGTGTCAGGAACCCAGGGGAAGGCAGGGGGAAGGCGTAAGCAGAATACAGGCAGGGGCTGAAGTGGCCCATCCTTCAGGTGGTCATACACACAACCTGGCTCTTCTGCAGGAATCCAGCTTCTCGACTGACTGAGGCACGAGCTGCTCCACTTTGCTCCTGGCCCTGCAGTCCCCACTTGCAGCTGGGTCCAGGCTCAGTAAAATCAACCTGCCTTGCCCTTGAGAATGGGCATGGAGGAGATGGTAGAAATGCGTGGACCAGGTGCAGCAGAGTTCCACCAGCAAATCTGCGTGGGGCCAGTGCTGCTTTTCCTCAAGCTGACAGTCCCATGGGGTGCTTATGCCCCAGAGATGCCCTAGCCAGCCCAGCACACGCAGCTATGGAAAGGAAATTCCTGCTTCTTTGTAGAAGAATTTTATCTGGGGCAGATAAAAATTCCCTGCCTTGGGGTTACGAGGATTGAGGTGCTCCCAGCCCAGCCCTGGCTGCAGGGCTTGCAGGCAGCAGCAGGCAGTGGCTGGCAGCACCTGGGCACAGCCGAGCTTGGGGTGCACGAAGGGAGACTCAGAGACCCATTGCAGCGCAAGAGCGGGGACTGGCAGAGCAGAGGGAGTGGTTTCCTCTCGGATGCCTGCAGGAAGGAGGAGATGAAGGAAAGCCGAGGGAGAGCTGCCAGCCCACGTCGCACACACTCTGCATGTGCGGGCTGGGTCGGGGTGGGCAGAGCGTGACTCGACACGCTGGGCAGCTGAGCCAGCCCGTGCCCGCCTACACCCATCAGTGCTGCCCTGCCTGCCTGCCCAGCCCTGCGCCTCTGCGGGGCTCCCCAGGGACAAGTATTGTCGGCAGCCCAGCGCCTCGGGCCAGGTGAGAGATGCAGAGGTGAAAGGTGGCATTCCTGCAGCTGGCCCCTGGGAGAGGAGCTCGGGGCAAGACCAGGTCACTGGTGCTTCCCTGCAGCGCCGGGGAAAGTGAGGAGATCATCTTACCTGCAAACACCAAGGTGCCACACCTCTGGCTGTCTCGAGCCCTCATCAGCATCCCTCCAAGAAGGTGTGCAGCAGATAGAACAGCTCAGGCCCCACTGGGTGCTAGGGGGCTTTCACAGCAGGCTCCTCCTGGCCTTGCAAGGTGCTCTGTCCCAAATCTGGCTTCCAGGGGCACCATGGCTTCACGGGACTGGAAGAGCACACAGGAGAAGCCGAGCAGGGGTGTCTGCAAGAGGCCAGGACAGAGCCCAGACCTGCACAGCCAGGGCACTTGCAGGAGCAACACAGCAGCCCCTGTCACATGTGGGGACAAGCTGCCCATCAGATCCCAAACCCTGCACCACCTCCACTCCCCATCAGAGTGGGATAAGCACCATGAAGTCATGGCTGCCCTATCCCTCCTTCCCAACCCATACTGGGAGGAGATGGTATGGGGTAGATAGGCAAGGCAGCACCACCTTCCCTGCGCATGGAATCTGTTCTGCTGCCTGATGTTGAGCTTTTCTGGGAAATAGCAGTTGCCCAGCTCCCAGCGCACCACCTAGGGACACAAGGCCAGCTGCAGGCCAACCCAGCCATGGGAGCGCCCATGGACCCTGCAGAACCTGCAGGAGAAGGCAGCAGTGTGGTATGGGGTGCCGGGAGGGAGCGGGGTGCTGACAGGGGCTCACAGCAACTGCCAAGCAGGGGGAAGGAAAGGCAGACAGGCAGCATGTGGGCCTGGGAAGCTGGAGCTGTTCCTGGGATGCTGCCAGCTATGCTGCAAGAAGCTGCTCCTTGCAGGGGGTTTGCACAGCTTGATGAGGCTGGGTATATTAGTTCCTCCTTTCAATGGCAACAACAGATGCCTCCCTGGCTGCAGGGGCTCAGGATAGCTGTATTCCCAGGGGAGGAGTGTTGCTAAGAGGAATACCTTGGCTATTCATCATGAGTCCGAGGAGCCAGGGGCCTCTATCCCAACCCCCAAAGACAGACATGCTGGACCACTGTCCTAGGACCCTGCTGGTGCACCACAGCTCATGGCGGACTGACGTTGCCTTCCCAAGAGATGGAAACAAGTCGCTAATGCCTTGTGCTCAGTCCCTCCTGCTACCAGCCCACAGGCACTGGTACCACTGGCCCTAGCAGAGCAGCACGCCAGCTTGTGCTCCTAAGTGACAGCAAGAGACGCACACTCTGGAACTGCACAAGGAGTTTGCCCACCTCATCTCTCCAAACCCAGATTTCTCACAGCCCCTGTGCCAGGGAAAGGCTGTCCCTCTCTCACTCCTCTTTTGCATGATCCTGCTCTCAGTTCCCCACTTTTGTATCTGGGATGTACGCCTGATGGCTGGGAGGACAGGGTGGTTGCTCAATGTTTCCTCTCTGCCTCTATTCAAGTGTTTCATAACCTGCACCAATCCCCTAAAAACTACCTGCAGCTCTATATAAATTTCTGGCAGGACTCATGAAAGAGCCCCTATCCCACTCTTCCTGAGGCTTGGCAGCTCCTTGCACAAGGGGAGCCTGGCAGAGCCATGGGGAGCATCACCCGCAGCTGGAGGGCTGGTGGGAGATGTGCAGCCCAGCAAGGACTGTAGGCACATGCTCCACCAGGGAGGGGATGACACAGCTCACCCGGGCATGGCAGGGGCCTTGCTTGAGACAGGCAGGGGCACAGGAGGGGGTTGTTACCACTAGAGAGTTTGGGCCATGCTGCAGCTTCTGGGGAAGGGGCTTTTGCGGGCCTTGGGCACTGACAAAGGCATATGGATAGTGCAAAGTTCTTTTAACCACACTTGCCCATACTAGGGATATGTTGGCTAACAGTGTTGGATCCCCAGCAGCTGCAGGATACTGCCCTCAATGTTTCACATATGGCCGATGATCCATGGGAAGGAGGATCAAGGTCTGGTTATAAGTCTATTAGGATGGTGAGGAAACTGAAGGGAGCCAACACCCAGGGAATCAATGCTGCAGGAAGGGTCAGGCTCACCCCTACGTGTGGGGCAGCTGCCAGGCTGCAGGGGAAACTGCTCCACGGGATTCATGCAGTTCACAAGACCAGACTGGTCCTTGTGACTCTCCCCCGCGAGGCTGTGCCATTGCTCCTTCAGCTCTTTGGCTGTGTGCCTGACTCCAGAAGAAAGCAGTAAAAAGGACGAAATATTTGCCCTGCCCTGTCGGGTGAATTGCTGTCTGTCACCATGGGAACTCCTCCCTCACCAGACCTCCACAGGATGATTTCACATCTCCATTGAGCAGGAGGGTGTGTCACCAGGATGGCACAGGGCGGGTGGACACGTACATCCCACACAAGCACCCCACAGCTGTGAGGCAGGATGCTGTGGGGCTCCAGGGGGAAGGCTGAGCAGCACAGGTGGGGGTCCCAATGGGGATGGGGGTACAGTCTGCATCCACATTGTGCATCCCCAGAGCCGTGACAACTAGGGACTCTCAAGAGCTCCAGGTCTTTGCAGAAACCACATCACCAGCACCTCTGCACACCTGTGTTGCCACCAAGAAGGGAAGAGCACAGCATCCTGTCTCTGGCCCCTCACCACCGTCGGGACTCACCTTGAACCATGAGGACCTCATCCTCCATCCCCCTCAGCAGAGTTGGGGCAAGGTCACCTGTGAGTTACTGCTGCACATGCAAGGCAGGAACAGGAGATACTTGTGTTCCCACGTCATAGGGGCTCCTGCCAAGTGCTGCACATCTGGAACAGCTGTAAACAAAGCAGGGGAAGCTGGAGAACCACAGCAGACAGCAGCCAGGGGCAGAGGAGACCTCCAGCCTCACAGCAGCCAGAGGAGGGAAGGGGTGAAAAAAGCAGAACTGCCACATGGAGTTGGGATACCGAAGATGCAAGCACACTCATGCCATCTCCTCCTCCTGGCAGCCTCTTGGTATGCCAGGGCATCCTTTGTGCCAGGGAAGCAGAGGCAGGAACTTGCCACAGACACATGCTGCTGCAGTTCCTAAAGCCACTTTTCACCAAGCTTCCCATGAGAGACTCCAGCCCCACTCACTGTCTCATGGGCAGTTACCTCTACCTTGGAAATCCCACCCTTGATATTTCATGGGTAGCACCAAGACTGTTTCTTGATTGCTACAAGCTCTGCTCAAGAGAAACATAACCTGAATTGGGGGCCATGGGCTTGGTACACAGGAATCTGTACAATGCTGAGTTCTGCAGTGCAACCCAAGAAACTCAGAGTGCACTTTCCTGAAGCTGAAATACATCCACTGCTAAATTTTGAAGCAACATCACTTTAGTTCTCTAGATTAAACATTCAAATGAGGAAGAAAAAAATCCCCTCCAGAAGAGTCAACTCATTCTTCCCTAAATATAACAAATCAAAGATAAGCAGCACGTTCCCTTTACAGCATTATTCAAGTGCCTACTCTGAATAAAAGTCACATGCAAAGCAAAAAGCAGTGCACAGTACTGGGCCTGCTTTACAAAATGCTTTCCACACCTGAGTCGCTGTGTGCTGAGGGCAGTGCACAGGGAGCAGCTTTATTTCTGTGCATTGCACCTGGTGTCAGTGTCCACCTAGATACAGTGCCCTGGAAAGCTGAATGCTCGATGTCACACTGCAGGCTCTTGATGGAACCAGGAACAGCACTCAGATATTCAGGCTCCTGTTTCAGTATCTTAAGCCTTGCTCAAACAAGGCATTCAATCCAGCTTCCTTCGCTGTCGTCATGCTGTCTCTGCTGTGCAGCTCTCACACTAAACCAGGATATGGAGCCTTAAATAACCCCAGATCATGGCAGAGGCTCAGAAATGGATGGTGGGACATTGAGCAGGAGCAGTGTCTCCAGGGCACCTGGCAGGTGATCCAGCACACGTACTATTGACACCTCTTTGTACAGAAAAAAATCCCTCTTGTTCTCACAGATCAGGGCTGGGACCCCCTCCGGGCTGCCACTCTAGCAGCTCCATTTTCCATTCCTGGGCAGATCCTTCTCCAGGCCCCACACTTCAAATAGCTTTTCTGGGCATCCCCAGTTATGGTCTGAATGGACAGTAAAGCCGAACCTCAGCCTGGCAGCCCCACTAAAAACCTCATAGCCTCGAAGAAGGAAAATGCGTAGGGCAAAAGGACAGGAAAGCAGAGACTGGCATGGAAAAGTGAGAACCATCCAACCTCTTTGGATGGCATGTGGGGTAAAGCAGCTTTTAATGAGGGTGTTCAGGGCTCCAACTCACCCCTTCCAGGCACATCACTGCAGACAAAGACAGCTCCTGCCGCCATGCCTCATGCCTCACAGCAGCCCGGGATGGCTGTCGCTGGCAGTCAGGCCTGGATGGGCCTTTTGTCCACTGCTTTTCCACGCAATGAATACACTAAAGCTTTACACGAGGCATTTCCTTTTCCATATAGGAAACAGGATTGCTGGATATGTGTCCAGATACCACTGCTCACTGTTCCTCTCTCGTGGTGCACAATGTCTCAGCAGTGCACAGAAGGGCAAAGTGAAGTGCAGGAGTCCTGGTCAGGACCACCAAGCACCAGGTACCTCCCTCAGCGTGGCAATCCTGCAGCCCCACTGAGTAACAATTCATCACAGGGAGAACCTATCCCTTTCCTGAGCAAACCACACTATTCAGAGGCTGGATGGAGGAGAAAGTCCTTGGTCACAGCCATGCCAACATCGCAGTCAATCCCTGCACCAGGGGTCTGATCAGAGCAAGGATACAGCAACACAAGACACTACAGAGTTGCACTGCTGCCCTGTCTTCTAAACCCCACTCATCTATGGCTCCCACTGCCATTTTTCAAAAGCCTTGGCAGGACAGCAGGAAGAGAAGCAGGCCCAGAGGGCTGTGGGCTCTCCTCCCAAAAGCTCTCTGGCACCAAAGAGTGGCACAGCTCCAAGCCTCTTATTTCTGTGAAAGCCTCCCTGCAGCTCCCTGCTTCCCCAGGACAGGCTTGGCTCAGCACCCATGATGAATATCAACTGTACTTTCCAGGGTGGGTAATTAGTTCAGGTGAAGCAACTCTGACAATTGGCTGCTGTGGCCTCTCTCTTGGCAAGCACTCGAATCACAAACAAATATCTCACATATCAAAGGGGCTGCCTGCTCCACAGGCAGATCCACCCTGTACATCTGCTGGGCCCTGCAGCCCTGCACTGGCAGTACCAGCAGCTCTCCCTGAAGAGACCAGGACAACATGGAGCACTTAGCACAGGGCTCTAGTGAGCACTCCCCATTTTCACTGCTAGAGTTTACATTCCTGGAATAGCTCTGTGTAGTGGAGACAAACCACTGAAGTACTGTGCAGGGAACTGCAGAGCCTTGCACAGGGTGCACACAGCAATGCACAGTGTCTTCCTTTCCAAATCCTCTCCTTTAGCAGCCAACAGATAGAATGCCAAGGTGTCATGGAGTAAAAGCAATCGCAATAGCTTGAAAGAAGGGACTTAATCTGAAGAGGGTAAGACTCTGCAGAAGGGGAGGGAGCAAAGGCCAATCCATATACCAGGCTAAATTTACCAGCACAGACTAATGGGATCCCAAGTAAACTTCCAAGGAGCAAAACAAAACACTTAAGCCATTGAAAACTAAACTGGTCAGAGCCCCACTGAACAATCCTGCATTGTCCATGGAGCCAGGAAACAGATTTATTAGGTCATCCAGGCCATCTTCAGTTACAGTGAACTTGGGATGCTTCTAGGGATGGTTCCAACTCCCTCCTCTGGCACTGTCCTTCATTGGGCAGCAGAAACTGCAGGAAGGGGAAAGGAGAGGTCCAGCAAAAGATCTCATTTTCAAGGTTCAGGAAAAGCTGAGGTAGGACACTTCCATCATGCCAGACATTTCTCAGTTTGGATTCCCTTGGACTGAGGTTACTCTGATGGAGGAACAGAAACACCCTGACACAGCTCAAACAGCAACAGACCTCCCAATGAGATTAGAGCTTCAGTTCCTCCAGTATCAAAGCATTCAGCTGCCAAATGCTTAATGACTCTGCACCAATTCCAGGTTACACTTCCCAAGCCCCCGATAAGGCTGAGAGCACAGACATCTTTGCCAAGCAGGAACACTCTTGACTCCTGAATGGGTTTCCCCTCTCCACCTTTTACATCCCCAGTCTGAATGCTTGCTGTTTACCAAGAAAAATAGTATGGCAAACCTCTCAATCCTTGGAGCTGGTGAGACGCTCTTGTTTCTGGAGGCATGGACAAGCACACAAACACAACAGGCACTACAAGGCAGAGTGCCATCACAACTGCAGCCTGAAAGTGCCAACATCCTAGGCACAGCTCAGCCTTGACTCCTAACAGGCACCCAACAGCCCTCTGCATCCAGTGCCACTCACCAGGGCATGGCTCCTAGTCCAGATCAGCCCAGATACTCAGGGTTCTACACGGAAAAAGCATGTACAAAATCCATTTAAGGCTGCATAAGCCAGGCAGCCTAGCAGAGCTGCAGCCTTTGGTCAGGAGTTGGTCCTTGTTGAAGTGCTACGAGCAAGGCTGAGTACAGCCAGCTGCTTTTGCTGAGAAACAGAGCAACTTGGAAAGCATCTGCTGCTGAGGGGTTTGAATGTGCTCCTAGGACAAACTAGTAGAGAAGAGCCTGAGGAATTAATTACTCAAGGAAAACAGACATTCCTGAAAAGATACCTCCAAAGAAGAAAACTTACAGGAAATGCTAAGCAAGGACCCCTTTCCTTGTATTTCTCACCAACTGCAAAACACTTTGGAAAATTACCCAGGAGGGGAAAACATAGCAGTGGAAGGCAAAAGAGGATTACAGTCTGATTGCAGTCACAAAACCAAGACAGAATCATTTACTGGTTCTACAAGGATGGAGGCATAAGTGAGCTTGTTTAGTTTTTCAGCCCCCAGTGCACATGTAACAAGCCAGAGCTTGCAACGATAGTTAAACCCAAACTGCATCAAGAACATTTAACAGTTTCAAACTTGCCTAGTATACAAAATGGGGTCAGACACACTGACTCTCTGATTAAGAATCCAGATTCAGCACAAATTATTTAGTACACTGGATTAGTCTCAAGTGTAGTGACTAACTGAGAAACTTTTACACTATTTTTAAATCTCACTTGTCAGGGCAGAACCTGGAAATTAAATTAGAACCTCAGAGACATTTATCCCAAAGAGAAAAATCAAACACGAATACCTTGCAGCTTCCAAGGGTAGTTGCAACATGCTAGTGCCACCTGGTGGTAAACTTTACTCCACCCCCCCTTGCTCAGCTTCATGCTTTCTGTTCCCATGTTCCAACTTGCCAGAGGCAAGACAAGGGAGCAACAACCAGTTTAACACCAAAAAGGCAGAAAGGGCTGGGTAGCCTTTCCAACTACTCAGACCTAAAGATTATCTTATGAGAATAGGCCAGTCAGCAGCTTCTCAGTTATTGCATAGCTGAGCCTGCCTGCATGGAGAGTAAAAGAAGAATGTGTAGACCAATACCACCACTATACAATAATCTCTGCTCATTATGGAGCTGGTTTACAGATAACCAGGAAGCTTAAGATGAGAAGTAACACATCTCCATATAGAAACATATGGGTTATTATAACACAGACCCTCTGGAAAGATGTTTGCCTATCAACAGCTCCAGCTCCTCGCATCGTATCTCCCCAATTTGGCAGGATTAACAATGTCTACACACATCACCCAGGAAGACACAGTTGACTACCAGCAGAACCAACTCCGCATAGAATGTTATTTATTTTTATACATTTAACACAGAGAAGACAGCTGCTTTGAATGGACTCAGCTTGCCCACGGTGCCCAAGACATTGAGTGCCAGAGGGATCTGTCACAGTCCACAGCTTCATTATTTCCAACCTGCAGGCAACACATCTTAGAGCCGGATCCAGTACATGGCACTGCGGATGCGGTTGTAATCCAAGAGCTGTTCAATGGGACCTGAGTGAACAGGAGTAAAGTCACTTGGAGACATAGTAAAAAATCCCTGTAGAGTTTCTCATGATCTCTAAAGCAGATGGTGGCAGAGCAGCCTGTGCTTGCAATCCATAGCAGCTCTGCACAAAACCAGGCAACTACAGCTCAAAGCTGCATCAGGAAAACTGGCAGATACCAGCGGACAGAATAAGGTGTTTTCTCACACTGCTCCACAATGCTCAGTACAGCTCCTCATACATGTATCAAATACAGGGAGCCACCAAGGTATTTCAACTTCCTGCTCAAAAACTGTCTCCCTTTTCCAAGCTGCTCCACTTTGAAGGCCAGAGGAAACAGCTGCAAGGAGGAGGGGAATTCACAACACACAGGAAGGAGGCAGCAGAGCTGAGCTGCTTAGGCAGGTTTTCCGAGACGAATTTGTCCTTGGCCAGACAGACATGCCAGTGCAGCACAGGAGAATCAGGTCCCTTCACTTCCCTTACATAAACAACCCTGACCCCAGGGTAAGGACACCTGGCAGACATGCTAGGCCCACACCCAGCTACAGGACTTCCAGTCTTAGTCACGGCTCCACAGCAGGCAGAGGTGGGAGGACAGCCAGCAGCTCACTGCCACTGCATCTCCATCACCTGCAGGTCTGATCTCGTGGCAAATGTGCCTTGGCACACCTCAAGTGCAGAGACAGAAGGATACCAGTAAAGAAGCAGAGTGGTTTAAGGAGTCAGGACAGACACATGAGGACTGCCTGCAGCTCACTCCCACTCAGCTCTTGGCCGCATCTTGTTTTTAAGTGTGTACTGATTGTCACATACTACTCACCAACTGCTGCAACTGCTGGGCATTTGTCGTAAATGTATTTACTGCAGACATCTCTCACCATTCTTGCATCAACAGCCTAATAAACATCAAACAAGCAATTAATGACTCTTCCAGCAGATCTACACTTTTCAAAGTTGCAAGTTACTGTTGCCATTACACATCAAGATCATTAAAAGATACAGTCAGACCCCTGGGGCCATCTGCACCAACTACTCAGCTCTGCTTGCAAGGATGGCTAATGTCCCTACATGGTGCATTCTCCTGTGGGTACAGAAGACAAGGCCAGAACCAGAAGTCTTCTAAGGGATAGAGTGGCTGCAGAAATTACACAAACTAGGTGTGGGACACCACTAGGGAAACTGTTAAGGGAATTTAAGGTTGTGCCGCTTAACACAATTGTATGCCCTCTTTCTGGGATGGACTGACTCCAGTCACAGGGACACAGGATACACTGTGTCTATGCCAGAGATTCTGACAGTTACACCAGTGTCAGCAGGATAGCCACCTGGACTCCAGGCAGCCTGATTAAGGGATAAGTAAGCCACGTGTTACTGCAGCAGACTAAGCAGACAACGCTGACACCAACCATGCTCAGGTATCCCAGCCAAAACAAATGGATACCTACAGAAATCCTGGCATCCCACTCCTCCAGAGGGATACGGCGTCCATAGTGCAAGAGATGGCTTCCAATATTCTCACACACTCGTGTGGTACCTGGATGTTGAAGATATCACATAGTCAGTGCACCAAGAAGCCTTCCAGAATTGCACAGCCTGATCATCAGCCAAAGCACAGAGTAGAAACTTCTAAGCATTAAACCCTCTGCTAACACAAAGCACAGTCCTAATTCCCACTCTATGCAGCTCCAGCAGGAGCTACACAATATACAGATTGCTTCACTCGTCTCCAAAGTGTTACAGCTGAGGCAGACCAGTTTGAGGGTGTCAATTCTTAGGTCATCAGGCAGCATGTCACTGCTGGGAGCACAGGAGGCTGGGGTCAGCTGCTTTGACAACATGGCAGGAGGAGTGTGGAGCAGGAAAACGAAGTTTTGCCCAGTGCCTGCCAGCAGAAATGCAATCTCTAGCACAGGTCCTGCTCCCCAGGAGAATCACAGGCAGAAAATTTCTGAAACCTGCACAGTGGTCAATTCATAAACCAGAACATACCATCTAGCTGAGCCACCATGGCATTTCGGAGATAGTTCTTGGCTCTTGTCACCTCTGATTCTGTGGTACTAGTGCACAAACGCATCCTGGAGAGGACATGGAAAGACCACAAAAGCTCTTAAAGATGTTTGTCTGCTCAGACAGAAGGTGTCCTCCCTTTCCCAAGACTCCTCAAAAATAAGCTATTATCAACACCCCTTGTCTTGTACGCTGACATTCATCCTTGATCTCCACAGAGCAGCTAAGAACTGCGGAGCACTGAGCAGCAGGAGGCAAGAAGAGCTCCAGCATACAGGCAGGGGATTCAGTCAGCAGGATACAGGCTGAATTACACTCAGAGGGTCAGCAGCCCTGGTGCTGGCTCTGGCTTGCCCAGCAGCATGCACTGTGCATTGCCCTATGACAGGAGAAGGAAGGTGTGTCAGCCATTCCCATGCATGGCAAGCTGCTATGGAAACTGATGCTGGAAGAACAAGACAGCTCCACAGAATCTGTTTGGACTCCAGCTGCTAAATCCCTTCTTCTCCTGCCAATGGCCACTTCTCCAGGGCAAGGGCTCACTCCACCTGCTCCACACGCAGCATGGCTTGTAGCTCAGATGTAGCTTTGAACCACTACTGGTTCATGGACACAGTAAGATCGACAGCCAGAAGGCTCCCAAATGCTGGCATGATTCCAGCAGCAGGTCATTCATCAGCCACAACACAAGAGCCTGAGCAGCAGGAACTCTGCCTGCTTTGCTCAGGCTTAACAAGACAGTGGAGATAAGTCTGTTGGGCACCTAGGAAAGCCTTGTCTAAGGAATGATATCACTTGTATATAACAAGCCCCAAACCCTCGGTGCTGATACTTGAAAGCATGAACAAAAGACCTGAATAGCCCTAAGGGATTAAAACAGCTCGTCAAAAGCCACATCCTTAGAGATTTACAGAAACCACTGTCAGGATCACTTAACCAGAATGCAAGTTACCAAGAAGTTCATAAAGAGACACAGCTCTCTGTAGACTTAATATGCTCCCCCAGCAGCTCAGTCTCCCACAAGAGGCCCACATCTTGAACAGCAACTTGTGCCAAAGTTGTACTTACCACTCTCCCTGAGCACAAAACATCATATCATCTATGGACAGAGGGTCAGAAACAAAGTGGAAACCAAAGAGGCCGGTGTCAGAGTAGGAGGTGTTGAATGGCTCAAAACTGTGGCAGAGATTATGCTCCACAGCGAGCGCAGCCAGCCTGCTAGATTGATTCTGTAAATAAGGAGATGCTGTCAGCCATTTCACTTTCGGCTTCCTCACAGCTCAAATTCTTTCCCACTGAGCTGTTTTCACAAAGACCATAGACAAGACAGGGTGGAACACTTTGCTGAAGGAGAGCTTAATTTAGATCCTTCATGTGGTCAACAGATGAGAATCACTGCTGGAAAAGACACAGACAATGGCCTAGGAGTCCATCCAGCAGAACAATTTCTTTTCCCAGCTGCAAATGAAAAGCTGGTATGCACACCACCATAGGAGTGGGGAAAAAAATGGGAAGGACAAGGTCTCCCAGCAGCAGAGGTTAGCACAGTTATACAGGCCAGACAGATTTCAGACAATAATAGATGCAATACTGAGGTTTTAAACAAGTTCCATTTGCTCTGCAGTGGTAAGACAAGGTTGCATCATGAGACTGTAGAGTATTCTGTCCTGCTTCCATCACCACCCCCACCAAGTGTGAGGGTGGGCATAAGCTGCTGAGAATTCACCAGCTACATCTCTTCGAAACTTAGCAGAGAAGTTTCAGTACATTTGCCAGCATCACCTCTCAAGAACTGTCCTGGATTAGCCTTGATTACACTTCTATTCTACTTTCCATGCTCCTAATCCCTTCACAGTTGGAAGGTAACCACAACAACTTCCCCTACAGCACATTCACCTACAGTCTCCCTAACACTTCACATGAAGCAGCTGCCAGACTCTCCCTGTTGCACTCCCAAGATTCTTACCTTTCCACCTCCAAAAGAGTGGTCGTAGCGCCCTATGATAGCATTAGCCACATTGAGGACCACGTTGTCTGGATCAGCCCATCCTGGCCCTTCCACAGCAAGAGCAATATGGGCAAGGGGCAGAGCATCATCTCTGGCACGGATCTGGAAAATCATCAAGGAGTAGGGGACAACTGCATGAACACTGTGATCTGTCTGCAGCCTGCTGCAACGCCAGGCTGACAAACTGAGGCACTTGGTGTCATCCCAGTGAAATGAAAGAATTCCAGGCAGAACTGAGCAGAAACCAGCTGTTCTGATGTGAGTTTTGCAGCAGATCATATGAGCAACAGCCTCACACTCCTAATGGATTTGAGTCCCATCTAAAACGCAATACGTGGCAATAAGCCCCAAGAACAGAACATGGGAGCACTACCAAGATGGTGCATAATCAGCTTCTCCAAGATACATAAACAGACTTTTCCACTCAAAACCAGCTGTAATTGGTTTCAATGGTTGGCCAACAGCTACTTGTTTTGATGGGGACCAAAACAACTTTACCTCACTCCCTGTGAAGCGACAGCGCGCGAGGGCAGGCACAGAATCTCTCTTGTACGTAAAAGGTGCCCCAGTGAAGTGCTGCTTAGCTGCATCTACCAGCTCTCTGTGGGAAATACCTGGCAATGATAAAGAGAGAGATCTCCAGTCCTAAAACAGACTAATTTAACAAAACTATCTGATTTTACATTAGTGATGTGTGACAAGTCCAATCACATGCTTGAAAATACCAAGGCTTCCCAGGATTACAAGGATCTAGAACTTACCTCCAGCAGCTGCCAGGACCATACGAGGTGCCTTGAAGTGAGTATCAATATATGAAATCAGATCTGCTCGAGTCAGCCGCCTGGAAAGAACACAGAGACCTGGAACATCAGCATCTCCACCTTGGGAGGAATGAGCAGCCTAGGAGAAGCAAGTTCACTGTGCAGAGACAGCAGTGATTGTCTTTGTTGTAGGATAATAATGCTTTTTAGAAGCAAGACTGCACTGTGTACTGTGGTTTCCCTTGTGCTCTAATTCTAGAGCAAAAAGAACAGGAACCAGCAGCCAATAAAGATAGACTTCAATACAGTCTGGAGAGTACTGAACCCAGTCACTGAGCTAACACAAGGCCACTGCTTTAACGAGCACCCCTAGCTCTCTAATTTTTCTAACAGTGTCAAACTGACAAGTATGGGAGAAGGTTCAACCTGTCCCTTCCAACCTCAGGAAGGGCTCGCACGAGGTGGTTCTAAGGAATGCATGCAGCACTACACTTTCACCAGTACCAATGGGGAAAACACAGTCAGGGCACAAGGAGGAGCCCATGGGCTCAGATCACCTCCATGCACACACCGTGCAGTCACCACACCCAAGAAGCAGCATGCACCCCACAGACTGCACCCCTGGGCTTTGCACCACATCCAGCCTGTTGCTCACTTGATGTTCTCTGTGGTCCCTTCAACGGTGTGGGCCAGCGCAGTACCCTGGTAAGCAGTGGCATGAAGGTAATCAAAGGTGACATCTGCGAGGTTGCTGTCCATTTCCTTCAACTCCTGAAGGATGACACCACGCTCCTTCTCGATCTGAGAATCCTCCAGTGCACAGTTCTGCACAAGGTCACCCAGAAGTTCTACAACTGCAACACAATTCCTATGTTAGCGTCCCACTGCCTGACTGCTACCCAGTGCTGCTGAAAGGAGACACACAGGAGTGAGCATAAACTGTGCTGGGGAGGGAGTGCTACCCATTCCCAAAGCATCTGGGAGGGACAAAAAACCACTGGTGTAGCAAGAAGTCTCCAAGTCAGCTTGCCGAGCAC
The DNA here is from genome assembly GCA_013398955.1 of Callaeas wilsoni. Classification (NCBI taxonomy): domain Eukaryota; kingdom Metazoa; phylum Chordata; class Aves; order Passeriformes; family Callaeidae; genus Callaeas; species Callaeas wilsoni. The sequence goes on from VWPU01016757.1 coordinate 87,201, forward strand.
CCTTACCAGCAGAGTACAGGCAACATCTGCAGAAGCTGAAGTATGTCAGAAGCGGGTACTGTTCAAGATACACACTGAATATTTACAGAGAGTTTGTGACACCTACAGCACAGCCCATGTCTACAGTAAGGCTCCGACTCAAATCACTCCCTCTGCCCACCGACCCAGAGGAGGTGGCACATGGCAGTACAGAGCACGAGGAGCACCTGCAAGAGCTGCACTGAGGACTCCTCACACAGCAGCTGTCGCTGACCTCAGTTGTTAAGCTCCATAAAACAACCACAAACTAGTAAATCTCTCCCATCTTCCCTGCTGGCAATGCAGTGCAGCCTGACATAACTAGAACTCTTGGTTTAGGGACACATAGCCTTGAAGCACCACATCACTGCTCTGTTCAACTACCAACCAGAACCTCCAATTTACTGCTCAGCTTCGACTTCAGTCCCTGGTCTGTTGGTAGAAAAGATGCTTGGGGGTGAGAAACAGAAGCACATGCACTTACTTAATCTCCTAGTCAGACTTTGCCTCTGGGCATCCTACCTTTGGGCATGTCCTTGGACAAGGCTTTTATGTAGAAGGCAGTCTGCTCACGGGAGGTGTACCCATTCAGGTGAGCACCCAGACTCTCCACTTCCTTCTCAAAGGCCAAGCCAGGACGTTTCTTTGTGCCCTAAAGGAAACCAGATAAACTCAATTATGAAATGAACAAACTTCCTTTTAGGGTAGAATTAAAGCAATGAAAATAACAATAAAGACCTAAAGACATAAAAACTGTCATGTGATTCATAAAAGCTAAGGGTAGGTGCACAAGGCAAGAGATTTAATACTTGGCTTATTTCCTCTAGATAAAGGATGGCTAAGGTGTACTTTGAAAGACCAACACAAACTTTCGAAAAAGCTTGTGTTTATTGAAACACAATAAAGTTGCCCAAAAAATTAAAGGCTATCATCACCACTAACCAACACAAACTCAGCAGGTAAGGTGACAACCTATGTTAAGACAACAGTGTTTGAACAGCACATCCCTGGAAGTAAACCAAGAACAAGCCCAAACCAAAAATAAGCAGGTTTCTAGCTATCCAAGCAGTGATATTCAGAAGAAGACAAAAAAAAGCAGAAGACTACTTCTAATACAGGAACTATCTCTTAAGGCGCTAGCCAAATGCTGTAGTTGCCTATGAAGGCACAGGCTGAACTTGAGTCAGCAAGTCCCAGGCTTAGATGTCTTCTGCCCTGTTCAGGAGACATCTGCATAATTTGAAGAGCAAGAATTGTAGCCTCTGAACTTTGCTCTATCAGTAAGAAAAGCAAAGAAAAATAAATGGCTACAGGAAATGCTGCTTTGAACTCTCTGTGCTAACCTGAGGAAACAAGCTTCATAACACAGTGCTCTATATGTGTTACAGTTGTTAATTACAACATTTTTTCTTTTAAGAGGAAAACAAGCAAATAGTAAATAAGAGTTAATTTAATTCATGCATGCTTGCAAGTTGCTGCACATTCAACCAGAGCACCACATGAGCTAGATGCCTTTCGAGACTTAATTTTATACTGTGTGCAAAGTCTGTAGAACTCAGATGACCTGATTTACTGACTCTCTTTCAACAGCTATGGCCTCCGAAATGAGAGGACAGTGTATGGACAAAATATTCAGGGCAGCTCTGTGCAGACCCAGCACACATCCTTACCTTAAAGGCCATGTGTTCCATAAAGAAACCAGCCCCGTTGGTCTTCGCATCTTCATAGCGGCTCCCAGCCTCGATCCACAAACCCACCTGGCAGAAAAACCAGCAAGTACCAACATCAGAGAAGAAAACAATCAGCATCCTAATGACACAAACATAACAGCAAGGACAAGAGATCTGCTCCACAGACATTACACTAGAAAAACCAAAGTAAGAACAAACTAGCAACTGTCTCCTGCACATATTTTGGCTTTTTCTCTCTCAACTTCAGCACATCAGGTTTTGCTAGAGAGATAACTTTTACTGATCACTTACTGCTCATACAAAAACTGTAAGGCTGAGCAAATTTGTAGAGCACAAAAGCTTGTCTAAAGACAATACAACACCAGGCTGGGCCTCCTGCTGCTATATTAATCCCACCTGTTCACAAAGAGAAGCAGCGGCATCTCTGTCAAAAGTGCTGGTTCAGACAGGGGTCTGTCCCTTTTGGAAGACCGGCTGCAGGCTAGGCAAGGCTGAGTGTTTCAAACAAGCCCCGAACTTATGCTAAACTTACCGTGCAGGTTGGCTGATTGGACTCCTCTGAGGCTACACGGAGGCCGTTCTCCAGGGTGGTGACCTGGGTCTCAGGAACATTCTGGAGTGCCTGGGCATAGGTGGCAGCATGTCGCTTCCTTGTCAAAGTCAATAAAGCTGCCTGAAAAAATAAAGGCTGTTATCACCACTAACAGACTCTTCCCCTCGGCAGGGCCGGAAACTCAGAGGTTTGAAGAGGTGGGAAACCCCAGGGAAAAGCTGCACGAACCGGTCACACCTCAGTACCGGGCCGGAGGGCGGACAGCGGGTCCGCGGGAAGCCTAGCATTGGGTGACAGTAACAGGCGCCGCTGGCCCCCGCCCGCCCAGCCCCGCTCCGGCGCCCGGGGGCTCCCACAGCCACCGCCGCCCGGCCCGCACCATTCGCCGCGTCCTCATGACCTTCTCGGCCGGCGCACGGGCGGCGCTCGGCAGCCACGCCGCACTTGCAGGGCCGCCCGCGGCCCGGCTGGGCTCCCCCCCGCGCTGCCAACGGGTGGCGCGATGACTCACGGAGGGGCGCGGGCCCCACAGCAGCGCCCGCCCGGCCGCACTGCCCGCCCGGCACACTGAGCGCGCCGCCATGTTGATCTTCCGCAGACCGAGCAACAGACAGCGGCGCACCTGCGCAGCGGCGGGGCCGGGGCGGTGCGGACGGCGGCGAGAACTGCCCGCAGACCGGGCGGCCGCGCCCCCTGGTGGCGGGAGGGCGCGGCGGTGGGGGCAGCCCGGGATAGGGGGTTGCCGGAAAAGGAGGTCCCGGAGGATGGGGATCCCGGGGATAGGGATCACAGAGAATGGGGATCCTGGGAATGGGTCCCGGGAGTGGCGATCCTGGAAAATGGCGGGGACAGACCCTGGGGAATGTGGGTCCTGCGGAATGAGGATTCCGGAAACAGAGACCCAGGAGAATGGATATCCTGAAATGGGCATCCTGGGCATCCTCAGAGGGGGAGGAATGAGAGCACAAGAGAGTACAAGCTGCTTTTTTCGATTCTTAAGCAGCAGTGAAACCAGCAGCAGGGCTAACACCTTAAAAATCAAAACCAACATAAGTCTTCCTAGAGGTAATTCTTGCAAAAGACAAAGACTTCCTTTTGTGTTCAAAGGCCTGTAATATTTAGCTTTGGAAAATCAATTCATTTACAAATGTAACTGCAGGAGACGGGAGTCACTGTTCTTATAATTAATAATAGTATTACCTTTAGTGGAGATCCATCCTTGTGATGGTCATTTCAGTCTCGTTTTATAAGAAAAGAGGCATTGTTGAATGGCTTCAGTGAAAAAAATCTGAAATGTGCTCGGAATAGAATTAGGATCCAAAAGAGGATCAGGAAAGCCTGAGATAATGCCTGGGATGAGATCCCTTCTAACAGGTTCACTTAAGGTACTAAATGCTCCATCCAAATACTGGCAAGATTAGTCAGGGAGAAAAACAATCTTTTTTAACAGTCCTTTGGGAAGACAGGCTTGCAGGGAACTTGGTACTTTCTGCTATATTGCCTACATTCCAAGAAAGAGCATTAAATACTGAAATGACCTATGGAAGATGGAGTCATCGTGAATGTGAAAGTCCGATGCGTGGCAGTCAGAAAGGAATCCATCAAAGCTCTTTAAATCCCAACACATAAGTT
>VWPU01016758.1:0-101985 GCA_013398955.1 Callaeas wilsoni
CCCGGCGGCTGCAGGCGCGCAGGCCGGCCGACCGGAGGCGTCCCCGCCGCACCTTCGTGCCCGTACCCGACCGCGCAGCGATGCCGCGCACCCCGCCTGGTGCGGGGGCCCGAGCGGAGCTGCCCGGCCGGCTAGGCTCGCCGCGCCGGGCCGGCTCTCCGCACCGCAGCGCCTGTCCCCCGCCTCCCCTTCCCCGGCATCACTCAAAAATCGTTCACCGGCTGGGCGAGTAGCCAGAGGGAGCAGGCAGGGCGGGAGGACGCGGGGTCCCGGCACCCCAGCGCCTTCACGGCTCCGTTGGTCCTTTCCTTCGCTCCCTCGCACTGACATGGCCCGGCTTCTGCCCGGCAGGGACGGCGCGCCGAGGCACAGCGTTAGGGAAAACATGTTAGGGCAGGGTAAACAGCATTTGGAAACGATTTAAAGGATACTCAGTTGACTCACTGCTGTGCTCGGATACAAAACGCAGTCCTAGTAGCGTTGTTGCATTCTCCCAAAAATCTGCTCTTGGAAACCAGGTCTGGGATTGTAGGGTTTGGGTTTCTCCTCTGTACGGATGCAAAACACTGAGGATCCGCTCTGACCTTTCGGGATGTGCAACATGGGCAGTTCCCAGCTCTCAAGGTCAGGGAGAAGCAGCTGGGCATTAGCGAGGGCCGGTGCCAGCGGGGGGCGAGGGCCGTGCGTGCGTCCCACGCTCCGCGCCCGCCCGGGGCTGCGCTGACCAGAGGGAGAGACAGCCGCGGTCAAAGCAGCTCAGACTTGACCTGATAACTGCCCCCTCCCTTTGTTTGGGGGTTTTAGTCATCCCCTCCCTCGCTGCAGCACCGAAATGAAATCCTCTCAACTGCATTTACTCACGAAATCGCATGTACTAGGCAGGACCACTTGGGGCTTGATCAACTCTTTTAGGTCCAAAGCACATTGACAATCCAAAGCACAACATCCACGCCACGCGGGAGAACGGGGATCATTACCTTTGTTAATGGTAATGACTTTTTTTTCTTTTACATAATCATTTTGATGCCTCTGCATACCTGTGCAATTAGTGTTTAGAAATTGTAGCATGCATTAAGAGAAACATGACATGTTAAAAGGAGACTGGATCTTGAAGACCTTGCAATATGGAGTAGTGAGAACCGTAGAGCTCATCCAGGGCTCTTCAAAACCACATTAAACTTTCAAGAATGCTAGTAACAATCTTGGGGGTGAATATCTGAAAGTCACTGAAATACGGACATGCCATAGCCATGCTGACCTTCCTCAGTTCAGAGTGTCGGTCCAGGGGACTGGGGAGTGGAAGAACAATCTCAAGCTTTTAGGACCAAAGGAGGAGTTCTGCCACAGTGAGCAGTGCACCTTCCTAAGGCCGATTTCAACTGGGTTAAATCTGAAAAATGCCTCAAAACCAAACAGAATGGAAGGACAGATCATCTGTCTATGTAATAGTTTTGTTCCTACTACATATAGTTAGAAGTATGGGTTACTGTGAGAGCAACATACAGCAAAAGAGCAAATTCTCTATTAAGTTCTTTGTGTATTCCTAATGTAGCCAATTGCCCTTTCTTGCTGAAAGTATCTTTATAAACACCTGTATAAACCCTAAATAACCCTGTATGCATTTCTAATGGATTAAATTATATAGGCATTTTAATGTATTTTATTAGAAGCTGATTTTCACTGAAAGGATTCAATGCATCTGTTACAGAAATATGCTTAAAAAGAGGGTCATAGAAATATAAAGATATACATATAGACTTGCTATGATTTTATCAGAGTTTTAAATTGTATCATTAACAAGTCTTACTTTTTCTTTCTTTCTCTTTTTTTTTTTTTAAAAAAAAAATGTAATTGCAGATAAGCAGCGATAGCCCTGAGCTAACAGGCTTTTGCTTAGTTGATGAGACCAGGATTTAGCCAGAAAACTGTTGATAATACAAGAATTATCTGGGGTTCATGGTTTTCCTTTGAGAGGACATGAGAGGGAGAAGTTCTTCTGTTTGCAACAAAAAAAGTCTGTTGGGTTCTGTAATTTTTTTTCTGCCCACAAAAAGATGGAAAAGAACTGCAGAACTAGGCTTTGTGCTAATATTTGCAGAAGTCAAAGTGAATTCACCTATGTGGATTCAAATGTAGGACTGAAGTTCATTTTCCCTCTTTTCATCAAAAACTTCTGGAATCATATTTCTTTCTACATGCAGAGATGGAGTTTTACAACTCTTTTACAATGGCAAGCTGTAAAACAGTTTTAAACAATTGGGAAAAATGCAGAGATCGTTTAGCATTTGTTTCGAAAACATGTGTTTCCATTAATTCTCATTAAAACTGCATTAAGATATAAGAATACATGGCAGAGGTGTATATTGGTTTGGCAAGTATAATACTATTATTCAAATGATTAATTTTACGTCACATGAATCGGCATATGTTTCTTTAAGAGAAAAATTGTACACACATGTACCCATGGCATACTTAAATCTGATCCTTTAGTTTTTACTCAGCCACAGTTATTGCCAGATTTGAATATTAATATGTAAGAAGGAATTACAACAAATCAAGTTCCTTTCTACCATTATGACTTCCTTTGCTTTTTGACATATCCCTATAAAATATGAATCTTTTTCCACACATACTCCACAAAGAAGTACAGACAAGTAGATTTTCCTTAAAATCTTGCTTTGCTGCAACAGTGCGAAATATCTAGCTTGAAAACACAACAAGAAATGTTATATTCTTATCAAAATAATTTGCAATATTTTATCCCCACTCTTTAACTGATGTAAATTTGTAATATTTCATGTTAAAGTGTATGTTCTGTGTATATTGCTCTCCAGTTACTTTCATGAATCTGCTGGATGATGTCCTTGAAAAACTAAAAGCAAATCCATAGTAATTTTTTAAATAATCACAACAATTGTGTACCAATTAGCATTTCCAGGGACTACGTTTAGGACAGTAACAACTGGAAAAGATTGAACTGCCAGCTGTGTACTTGAACAAGATGCATCTGAGAAAGATGATTTAATTTGTGGCACAAATAGGCCAAATTATGATGTCTGTAATATGATCTTATAGGCTGCTCTACCTCTTTTTATCTTTTTTTTTTTTGTCATAGAAGTGCATCTTGCATCTGCCTATTCTTAAAAAGGTTAATTTAAAATGTTTAAATACCTTGATAAATAATATTTTGTATTGCCCTAAGTGTCAGTTCCCCCATGAGTAATGGTTTACACAGATTTTATGCAGCGTATTTTTTTATTACTGGAGTTTTATGACTGAACTTTAAATACTAGCGACTGACATTTCCTCTTATCTGTCTGTACTCCTGTGAATAACGTATCAATGAACCTGTAATTAGATGTAATGTTGGCTAAGACTGACAGAAGAGGTAGTAAATATATGTATGCAGTAACATCAGCTAAAATTGATGTACTGATATAAAGACACAGTTTAATTGCTATGATGTAAAGATTTCGGTTTTTTCCCCATGGAAAAGCAACAAACTATTAAATTTTTTTACCATTTCAACATAAAATAGAAAAGAGAAAATTTTTCTTGTTTTATTTAGGAAAATCCCCAATTAATTTTGCAGGCAAATTTAGATAAATAAACTGTGAATGATACAACCCATAATAGGAAATATCCAATGTATTGCCTTAAAAGTTTGGAAATATATCTTGACAATTACCGGTCTTTTAAACTAAGTAATTGATTTTAGTGTCACTTGGGGAAAAAACTGAAACCCATCAATAAAATAAGAGAATTCTGCAGCTGTTCCTAACAAATAAATGTAATATGAATTTGCATTTTGCATAGTTTACTTCAGTAATCAATTTTAATGACTCATAATCTATATCATTATTTAAGAAACGACAAAATCATTGACTTACTCATAACACTTGCTAATTGTTTTTAAAAATAAATTCTACACATGACTAAGGAAACACCCATTTCCACTTGCTTTATGTTAAATCAACATCTAACCACTCATGGTGATTTCATTCAAAGAAAACAGAAGGAACACATTAGCTATGTGGTTAAAGAGATTGATGGGCTTCAAACATTTTAACCATGGATGGTTTTTTTCCAACTGTAGAGACGCATGTTTTTAATTTAAATAGCTTCAAGAAAATGCAGATCATTTTATTCAACAAAGCTGTTTTTTCTTGTTTCTTAGAAATTAATTTAATTTTGTTTAATTAAGTAATATTAGAAACAACCTTGTTCAGAGAAAATGCAGCTATGAAACAAAAGCATGTGTATGCCATATTAACTCGTGTTCTGAAACAGAATTTTTGTATCAGATTAATAAATTAGAAGAGAGCAATGTGATTTTTGCCTGTGAATTTAGATGCAGTTTTTTATGCAGTATTTTGCAGTTACCTCTCCACACTCTGAGGTAAATTTGGGGGAGCAGTGGAACTCAGCGTTACTGAAGAAATACATTCTTTTGGAATTCAGGTATTTTGGATGTATGTTGGTGGAGAAAAGTTTACAGTTTAATGCTGCAGGCATTTACAAAGGCCAAAGAGTTTTCAAGATTGAGCTGTTAGGAGTCACGTAGCAGGACACATTTGAAAAGAAATGAGTACAATTCCCTGTTTTCATATGAAAAGCTCAGCACTGAAGCTTAAATGATCATACCAGGAAAGGAACTGCAGTGCTGAGCTTTTGGGGAAAGAGATATGTCATGAGATCCCAATTCTCCAAATAGGTTTGCACATTCTAGGTTCCCTTTTCTCCAACTGCTGTATCTGTATAGGCAAGTGTTCTGCGTTTGGGCAGAATAAAAATGTTTTGGTTTAGTTTTTTCTAAGGTGAGAAGCCCGAGAGAATACTAAGAAATTAAATAGATTTTTCTATTTAAAATAAATGCAATTTTGCCTGACAGGCAGGGAGCTCCTTCTCCTCCTCCCCCTTACACAACCGTATTATACAATTTGCCATGACTTTGCTCAATCTCTGTAATTTGCAGTGAGAGAAGTACCCCATGACTCAGACTGGCATGCGTGGTGGTCTCAGCATATTCTCACCATCTCTTCTTACCTCTTGCAACCCTCCTGCTCAATATAGAAGAATGGCAAAAATTTTCTTTATCAAATTCTAATTGCATCTGGACTCCAATCTAGAACTTTTATTTATTACATAGTGCTTTTAAGTATCATGTTACCTAGGTTTCTGGCCACTCTTCTGCTGCTTCTGTATTACAAAATGAAAGGTAATGCAAAAAAGATAAAGAATTCAGAGGCAAACCATTGCATTTGCAAGTATGAATCCATGAAGGCTTTTCTCTTCTTACCCAAACACCTCACTTAATCTGCACTGTTAAAATCCATATTGATGGCACAGACCAAGATTTGAGGAGGTGTGCACAGCTTTACAAACCCATAAAGATTTAGATGCCTGCATTGGGGGTAAGGTTAAATTTATGTTCTTGAGAAGTTACGGGATAAAATACATCAAATTCTTGGACCACCGACCAAAACTCAGGTCTCCCCATTTCAACTGATTGCCCAAATCATTAAGTTACAGAGTCACGTTCCCTCTGGTGTTCTCACTTTCTAGCCCAGTGAATCATAAATCATTTTCTGCCTGGTGCAAGACTTCAACAGGAGAAGTGGAGAATATTTCCATCTCCAGTCAGGTTGTGGGTTAGAGAATTGTTTAGCTGGTGAGAAATGTGCATTTGAAACCCTTCAAGCAGAGGAGAGAAGTGAGCCTGTTTCACACACTGGACAAGTCTCTAACTGCTAGCTGTAGAATAAAGGTACACCTTTAAAAGAAAGGGATGACTGCTGCTGGGTTTAGTGGCAGACTAACTGCATTCATGGGTGTCAGATGCTTGTAGAGTTTGACTGTCACCTTTAACTGCTCAGCTTTGTTTTACACAGAACCTTAGCAATAATATAGGTGCAGAGCTCCTTAGGCTGGTTTATCTTGACTGAAGCACTATTTGGCATGATGAGTATTACAGCTGCAGGAAATTTTGATATAAAAATCATGGAAGTGCCTGTTGAACAGAGACATCTTCCCCAGGTAGGCAGCATTTAAGCAGAGTAGTCTTTAAACTTAATGGCTTAAATTCTTTCCATGTTTCTCTTTAGGAGTCAAGTTGCAGAAATTCTATACATTGCCTACATGAAAATCTGGTCCATAGTCATAATAATCAAGTTGAGAGATATGGTAATAGGTTATGAACAGGAAAGGACAGGGTGCTCACAATCAATCATGAACAGAAAGGAATCTCCCACTGGGACTTCCTTACCTCATGATTGCAACTTTCAAGTTTCCCTTGCCGAAAGATGGGGCATGAGAGCCATATTTGCTTCCAAACTTGCATATTTCAGTTCACTTTTGCTGTTTTCCCCGTGTCTCAATATGTGTTATTCTGTTAGAGGAAATGTTTAATTTTTAATTTAGAATTTTCAACTGGTAGCTTTAATCAAGGCAATGTTAGTCGTGCTTTACATAAAATACCTGGTTCTACCCATCAGTTCCTCATGCCAGTCTGGAAGTGCTTTGACCTCAGTTGATTGGTTATACTTGCTTTGATTGTGTTATGTGGTTTAACACAAGGACTTGGTACCTTGTATTTTTTTGTAAGATTATATTTTTTCCTCTTGTTACTGATTGCCATTGAAATGGTGAAAGTTATGTGATTGGCTCCCTCTGGAGCAGATACCAGAGATGCATCATGGATCACTGGTCAGAGAGCCCAGACACAGCAGCAAATTCAGTCTCCCTCCCCTCCCCATCCACTCTGCACAGCGGCACTGCTTTGCAATCCATCTCGGCTGACATGAGCAAAGCATGGACAGGGAGACCTACATTTGTTTCCAGGCTTACATCTTCTAGTTCACAGTTTGTTGTGCTTGTGTTACATTGCCAGGTGTAACTCTGGCAGCTGTAAAGAACAGTCATTTTCCCTCACCGAAACTGCCTATAAAAGCCTCTGCTTCGGTAATGATTTGTTATATATTACAAACACCTGCAGCACAGGAATTAATATCACTAAGTATAGGGATCAAAGATATTCCACCTTTTTTGTCTTTAATTAAATGATCATTTACTTTTGACAGACCTCAATGTTTTTGACAAATAGATTTGAATCTGATTGAAGGTATGGCTACGCCTTTCTAAAAACACTGCAGTCAAAGAATGACATTAGTACCATGCTCCTGTTTTGAGGAGCATCGATTGACTGCTTAGTACTACTGCTAATTATAAATAATAAAATGTATTCAATAATTAATTAAGATGCTATTCTTCACCTCACTGTGAGCACTGGCTGCTGTTTGTTGACTACTCAGCACCAAAAGATGATCTTTTTGTATTATATCTGGTAAATCATAGTACTACATTTAATATATCATTAAAACAAGACACTTAAACTTTTATTACATGCTTGGAAAGCGAAGTGATAATCCCATATGCATTTACACAGGAATGGGAGAATTTTCTACATATGCAAGCTTTGAATATTACTGAAGAATAAACCACAAATTTGCATTGCACCATGTAGGTACCTAGTTTCGCCTTTCGGTTTTCTCTTCCTGTTGCTTCTCTATATGGCTATGTCAGTTTAATTTGCTTTCATCAGAATTTTTGTTGACAGTAAAATTAATGTGCAAATTTCCTATCAGTTGTATATATTAATATAATTCCCTCTCAAATACACTTCATTGAAATTAGCACTGGTAAAGGGTGGGATACATATTCATACAGTTATTTACATAAATCCCATTCAGCTTTATGCACCCTAAGCTTTAATGCAAAGTATCTACTACTGCAGGTAATTTTAGCACAAGCAAAACAGCACATAAGTGGCATCTGACTTCCCAAAGATTGAGTGTCTTTTAATAAAGAGATTATTTGAAGAGAAAAAATTCTGTTAGAAATTATATTTGTGACATAATTTTTATACATAAAAACTACTGTCTTTCCAACCAAAAAAAATGTTGAAAATACTGATGTGTTTCTCCAACAAATCACATACAACTGGTTCTTTTCAAATTACATAAATTGTGCATGATGCCTCATTTGTGATACAGCGTAAGATAGTGTATTAATAAATTAATAAACTTTTCAAGAAGAACTTTATTATGAAGCAATTTATACAACAGAGTACACACTAGACCAAAAAGTAAGTTTTGCGAAAATAAGTATGTACTAGGAATTGATTCATGCAGCACAGCATTTTTATCAGTTCTAGTGTCAAAAATATCTTTCAAATCAGTTGCAATACGTATATTGATCTGCAGATTATTTACCTGGATTTAGAATGCTAACTATAGGAAAAGCCATTAGGTCATTATCTATATAAGTTTAGGGAATTCAGGCACCATCTATTCCTTGGTGTGAAAGGCATTTGCTGCTAAAAATATAAACTGGAATCTACTACGTGCAGGTGCAGATTCTCCTTAGCAATGCAGCTCTGTTTGTGTAAGTTTTCCCCAGTAAACAGAGGAGTGCAAGGTCACAAACAGACAATGGCACATCTCTTAGAAACTTAGGCTTTACTGTACAGACTTGCAGTTTTTATATTTCCCTGAGCATAATGCTGCAACACATGACTTACAGCACTCTCTATTTTTCACAATTTTCCAGTTAATGAAAGTAATGTTTAAATACTCTGAAGTTAGATTATTAACTTCTACAAAATAGAAACAGATGTGTGTCTCAGTATGCCATTAAATTTATGATTTACATAGTATTCTTGAATACAGCTGAGCAGAGGCCAATGATTCTAATTTGCTCTAGATTTACAATAACCTGATCTGGTTTTTGTAAGTACTGAAACACTTTAAACAAAATTAGAAAGCCGTTGTGCTTTGTGTGATTAAAGATGCAATTCCCTTTGGGGTAATGAGAAGACTTAGAACATGTTTCTTTCTTTATGGATGTTTCTATTATAAACACGAGTACCATATATTATATATTTTTGTTACTATTTCCTTGCTTTTAATTATAAAATAAACTGATTGAGTCGTACTGGAGTTACACTGAAACAATGCCAAAATCTAGCTAAAAAATGCATACTAAGGCTCATAAAAATCCTTAAAATTCTTCTGAGGGCCTTAAGATCTTGTTAGAAAAATACTAGTTCCTTATAGTTTGCAGAATCCAAAACATCTCTGTGATTTAAAACTAGACAGTTTAAAGAATTATTTTAAAAGCTAACACATTTCTCAGCTTATTATGTTAATGCACAGCATTTTACAGGACAGAGTTTCTGTGAATTCATAGCATTTCACATCTGGAGATACAGATTCACTGTAACTAATGGCAGAAATCACAACTGGAATGCATATTATTGTTTAAAACAAGGTGTATCTATTGGTAGAGATCAAGTTGTGCTGTTTTGACACTAAACATGGAAGTTTTTAAAAAGGAGACAAAAATGAGATCAGATCTGTCAGATATAAGCAATGCAGGAAGAATAAATACCCTGTGTATGAATATTTAAGGTCTGTTTCAAAGATTCTGAAAATCAGAAGCTAGGCCTATAAAGATGTATGGATTCAACGTTAGCTAGAAATGAGGTATATCCAGATTGTAATCTATGACTCTGTGGTCAAAAATGTAGGTCATTTAGCATTGTAATTAACTTTTCACAGGGAAAGGTGACATAGCAAGGAAGTGTATGCATCTATTTAATGAGGACTTTTTATAAGAATTTTTAAAACTACTTCAACTGTTCTTTGCATATTGCGCTCCAAAAATCAAATGGATTTTATGAATGTAGAACTAATGAACCAGACATTTATTTTACATAGTATCTGGAATATAATATTATTTCATGTATTATATTATTCATTTGCTATTTTACATAATGCATTGAAGATAATATAGGCTCAATATTATTTACTCATATTGAATTATACTACAATATAGGTATTTATATTTATCTTTACCTCTGATGAAATGTTTAATATTATTAATCCTTTCATTTTAATGATATATAATTAACCATCATTAAAACAGGCACATTACTTTTTAATAAAAATTTAATCATACATTTACTCAAGCACGGGATCAAAATGCTACACAAGGATGACACGTCTTAAAAGCGGTTGAACGAACTCAATTTATTTGGTCACTCACTCTTCCAACACACTTAGAGACTGCCATCTGTGCTTCCCTCAAGAGATGTCCAAGGCGGAGCTCGCACAGTCCTGCGCATTGTCAGACGTGGGACTGCAGCGGCACGCGCTCGTACGGACGGAGCGCGAGCCCAGCGCTCAGCCCGGCTGCTGCTCCAAGCTCGGGCTGGGGCTCCAGCAGTGCCCTGACAGCTCCAGCATATGGCCCCTTGCAGGGGTTCTTGCACTGGGCCCTGGGTTGCTGTAACGGAGCACTGGTAGAATTCCTGACCCAGGCAGTCTCATGTGCATGTATCTCATTTTAAGAAAGGATGAGGATCGCTGTAGAAGAATTCTTAGAGCAGAATGGACATGGTCTGTATCTGAACGTGCTGAACAAGCCAGACTTAGCAGGGCCTGCTTGCCCTGAGGGCTGTGAGATTAACATGACTTAGTGCTGAGAGTGTCCTTGAGGTGAAAATGAGAAAAAAGGGAGGTTTAACGGGAGGCGATAACCGCAAGCTGGGAGGAGAGAGGACACTTGTTTGCCGTACGTTAACCAATTAGTAGACAGCAGATTTGGGCTTGATTTTACCTAAGTATCCAATCATAGAGTTAGTTACAGTGCATGCACAATGGATGACTAGTTGGAAATGCTACATAATCCTGCTTGTTTTGAGCAATAAATGAGAACGCTATTGAACCGTATCGCTGTTTGTCGTTACTCGGCTCCCATTCTCAGTGGAGTACCCTGCTTCGGATTGCTACGGATTTTTTTCTGGGGGATCTGACAATGGCAGCTGGAATGAAAAAATGGTTGGAGAAAGACTTTTCATCATACACTGAGGCTGAAGTGCATATAACTGGATGAATTTTGTGGTTTCATCTGAACTTCCTGGCAAATTTTTCTGTTAAACACACAGTTACCCACACACGAGGCATCAGGCTGAGAACAAGAGATTGGCAAACATTGTAATTAATTCAACTTTAGGTTGTGTCTAGGGAAGAATTAGTATTTGAGAATTGTTTGTTTCCTTCTTGAAAAAACGGGTATGGATATGGAATAAATTATTGGTAGGGATGAATGGCATCAGGATATCAGAACTTTACACTTCTCACCCATAACTTAACATAAGCTGAGGCCTCTCTTCTGCAAACACATAGGTCTAGGTCAACAAACTTCTGCTGAACCAAGACCATATCCCCAGTCCTACAAATACTTATTCCCAACAACTGTATTAACTTAGAAATCACAAATATAGGGAAATGTGTCATCTTGTATTAAAATTAGTGGGGAGTTTTGGAGAAGTTTTTAATTGTTCTGATAAATTCCTACTAACTCACTGAGGCCCAGATTGTGGAATTGTGTTCGCAGCAAACTGTTCTTCAAGAAGCCCTGTGTGATTAACTTGGGAGGCTGGAGGTAAAAACTGCAGATGAGAATTCCATATGTCTGAGGCAAAGCACCTGAAAGGAAAACTCACATTTTAATGACAGAGCATGGGATGGCCATTATAGGAATATATTGTATTGATAAAAAGGGAAAACACCTGGTCAACAAAGGTTTTGCAGTATTTTTTCATATTAGTTATTTTAAAGTCATATTAAGCTGTCAGAAGACTTTGGTTCATTACGAACACTCTGTTTCTTAAAGATGCTCAGTGAGTCTGGATGCACTTAGGATAATTTATTTCCCAATCAACTCTGAGTTGCCCAGACCTACTTCTATTGAAGTCAACTTTCATTTTTCCAAAGAGAATTAAATCAAGTTTAATTTTTCTTCAAAAAGAAACTTAGTTAGGTTTCTTAATTGTCAATTTTCTTCAAACAATAATTGCATGAGAAAATATTTAATAAATTAACACCCAATAAATTTTGTGATTCCTTATATTAAAGCCCACTCTAAAAACATTCATCTGGTGCAATTACTCAACAACTCAGAATAAGTGGGAAGTTCAAAACTGTGTTTATATTAGTTCTTAACCTTCCTAATAAGGTTTAAAGTTGTCTTATCAAAAAATACATTTAAATCAAAAAGGCGACTGTATTTTAAATGTTTCTAGGGCTGGAAGGCTTCATACATTGAAAAAATATTAACTAAAAATACAATGGACCCTTTCCTATTTTTTTTTTTTTTTTATTTTTCAGGAGTGTTTCATATTAATATTGGCATGGGTAAGACACTTCAACAGCCTTGAGAATGATAACAAGGCCATTTTGCAATGGCTCTTTTGTTGAACAGTGAAAGTGTGAAGAGAAGAGCAGATTGGGACTATTCAGTTCCTGCCACTCCGATCACTCTCTATTGCGTAAGATTCTGGTCAGAAAGTTTTAGTGTCTCGAATCTATAGACTGCTCGTTTTCAGAAAATGCCAGGATAGAGATTCCGGTAAAAACATGTAGGAGAACCTTCCACCTTGTGACAAGACTTTTTTACTTATGAAAAACTGTCTTCATTGAAGAGCTGCTGTCTTCATTATTTAATTTCTTTGTGCAGCTTACAGTCGACATGATCCCATTGAGTTCTTTATTTAATATGTTTCAGAGCACAGGACGCCTGCTGACTTCTTTAATAACGAGTTGTCCTCCGTTGGCTTGTATGTGAAAACTGTTCAGCAGAGGCAAGTAAAGAATAACCTTAGACATTAAGACTGATTCCATTAAAAAATAAAATAAAACTGTGTCCAGGCTCCACACTCGAAGTCCCTAAAATAAATCTGCAAGGGCTTTTCACAGCATGGAATTCAGGTGGATTTTTTTTAAAATTGAATTCTGTTCTGTGTAAGTGCAGCTCAGTGGAATTCAATTTCCATGTAGGCTCCCAGGAAACAAATACATGCTAAGTATTTTTATTGCTAATGTCTTGGATTTAGTTTCTTAAGTATTATTTAGATTTGACTGTGGACAGAGTTGCTAATGTTTACCTTAACACAGGGCTCTGTGACTCTCATTGGAGAAGGGACTCTTTAAAAAAGAATTGGCTAAAGCACAGAAGTTTAACAATGAATAAATTCCAAGGCTTTGTATTTTATTAATAAGGATCAAATTCTACTTCTTTGTACAAATCCTATGAATTCGATGGAAAATCTCCATATTCCCAATTCAACTTATATTTTTTTGTCCCACTTTAAAATATCTTCCCTACTTTGTAGGAAGCCTCTTTTGCACCTTGTTAGAATTATGGAGTTATACTGTTACAGATGATTCAGGGAAGCCCAACACTCTGAGTCCTGCAGTTTGTAAGGGAAGTAACCCCACTAAGATCAATGAGCCCTGCTCTGAGTGGATGGTAACTAAAATAAAGAAATCAGACTTTGACCAATTACTTTATCTTAATTGGCCTTATTCTGCACTCTTTCACATTTCTCCTACAATTCTTTCCCTTCTGCTGAAAAACATTATTTCACCACAACCCACAAAACTCAGGTGATGAATAAAAAGCATCACACAAATGAAAATTATGCTCAGTGTTAACTCACACTCAGGTTCTTCTTCAACAGAATATTTAAAATATGCTTTTTGTTTTACAACTATAAAGAAAACTGCTGACTGATAAGGCAAACTGTTAAAACAATTACCTGTTTTAGGTTTTTTATGTTAACTCTTTATTTTAGTCAAAGAAATACTCTGAACCAGAGGTTCAGCCTTGTTAATTATTTTATATTACAATCAATAAATGAAGCAGCCTTTATCCACACTTGGTGTTATATGAAGGATGCTTGTCTGATGAAGGCACATGTGCTCCCACCTCAGATTCTGTTTGAGGAGCTAATCCAATGTATGCCCAAACCCCTATTAGAAAACAGACTCTGTTTGGTTTTAAATCTGCTTCCCCTTTCTTTAAGAGGAAATGTCTCAATTTACCATATTGACTACTATATATAATCTTTATTATCATTATGCCCATGCCTCTATATTCTAAATTATTTATTATCTCTTGCCTGTTTGTATTTTATTGTTGAAGAATCTTTTTGTGTTGGATGAATGGAATTATTCTTTTGTAATTGAGTATTTTAATAGATAAGTTTGTTGACACGTGTAAGGTTTATTAATACTTTTGTTAGGTTTGTCAGGAAATCAGGATATGGTAGAGATATATGTCTTTTTAAAATCCATCCTGTAACAACTTGTGCACATAACCTCTTTTCAATTTCTGCTTATGAGTAATCATTTTTATATGTGTTTAAATCACATTTCAATTTTCTGTAGGCACAGTTCTTACTACATACCATATACCATTGCTAGTTTTGTAAATATGTTTTCATTATTACTTTGTGGAACTGAGACAAAACAACAGCTACTCTGCAGGATGATAGCAATGACTACCAAAGGATTCAAATCAGGTTGGACACTGGAGAGCACACAGAGCAAATGGCAAACCTATCCCAAAGAACTTCTGTAGCACTACCTCCTTTTGACATTACACAAGTTTTACTTTTCAGTTTCGATGGGGGTTGAATGTCATGGGAATGGGGGAGGACACCAAACCCCACAGAAATCTCCAAGCTGAAGTCCAGCAAACCACCACCACCATTTCAGTGCGTGATGCAAGAACAGATCTATGGGGCCACTGTGCCCTGTGCCTGCCTACAAGTACAACCCACCAGAGATGCTGGATGAATTCAGGTCTGGCAAACGTCAGGCAAAAGGAATTGTGAATATATCCTGCCTGGGGACTTGTGTGGGATTCAGGCCTAAATTCAAGCCCAGCAAGGAGGTGCAGGCAGTGTGGGTGAGCCCCCACTGTGGGCAGGGCAGGCTCTTGGTCCTTGCCCTTCTGTGCCACTCCCCACAGCCAGCTGCATCAGGGCGCCCTCGGAGGAAGGCTGCACTCTCCAAAGATGTTTTTGCCGCAGTTCATCTTCCTTTTATTTGACTGTGATTCTGTATGGTGTGGCTAAGCCGGTCACAGACAGATAAAATGAGGCACTTCTTTTTCACTTCAGCTCATGTCTCTTCTTCCTGTGCTCCATACAAGTATTTTGTAGCACATGAGGAAAAATGTTTATGTACTGTCTAAATCAGTCTAAATAAAATGTTAAAGGTGACAGTCTCTTTAAACATTACTGATCATTACTTACAAAACTATATTTTAAAATTGTGAAAACAAATGCTTTGACCTTGTGAGCTATGGAAATATTTAAAAAACAAATCTGCTCTGCTTTTTTGGCTAATAGTTGTGATTTGCATAGTTGAACCTTGAATGTAGTCATAAATAGCTACAGAATCCATCTTGGCATAATGCCCAGCAATGTTAGGGTGCCAGACAAAAAATCGGGTCAACCACTTACCAAGTAAGTCATTCTGTCTCAACAAGGTGATGTCTAACAAAGAAGCTACAAGGCTGAAGACAGCTAACATATTCAGCTGCTGTTCGGAAAGACAAGAACTTTTCATTTATCAGGATAATCTACTACTCGTAATCAGTACACCAAGTGAACTCCCTCTTGTAAAAAAGAGAAAAGCCCATCAATTGTTTTTGCTAATTAAGATGAATATTATTCCTGTGAAATGAACCAAAAAGTTCCGTGTAACCACAATCCCAATAGAGATCTCTAATCTCAAAGAATAATTGCAGAGTTTTAATTGAGAAGAAAGTGAAACTATTTTTTTGTCTTCTTCAGTTTTTAGCTGCAGCTGTCTTCCATGTGTGTTAGTGGGTCTTTTATGTTCTCAGTTAATCTAACATGATTTTCCATATATTAAAACTTGTGGAATTAAAAATTTATGACAAAATGTTTATATATTTGATGAAATGCTACCACAAAATGGTACGTATTTGGGAATAATTTGAGGTAACAGTTCATTTATTAACATACATAGAAAAAAGTCAATTTTTAGATTAAAATCTAGATATTATGACTGCTCATAGTAATGTGCATTTAATCTTTATACGTTAAGCAGAGGTAGAGTTAGAAATGAGAAGGTAAGTGTATTTTCTTAAAGTGATATTAATTATATATTCAACAATTTATTTTATTCTGTGATATTTATCTTGGTTCTGAGATTAGAGAAAGCCTTGCCATGTTGAAAGGAAGTAATGTGACAAAGCTCAGTTTCCCATTCCTTAAACAAAAGATACTCAACTTGAAAATATATTTATATTTGAAATAATATTTACATAAAGGAAATCCATAATCAACAGAGTAACCCTGTACTCCTGAGCAGGTCAGAGAAAATTCATTGAGGTATACATGGTTATATGTATAAACACTAATTCTACACAAAATAATCTATTACTGTCTTTGTTGAAGTAACCCTTAAAGTCCAAGCTTTTGTCCTACCTGCTTCACTTATAGCATAAATCACCTCAAAATAAAAATCATTATAATTTCACTTAACATGCAAATTTAGAGTTAAAAATTACCTCAGATCAGGATACTGGCTGAATACATTTGTTTTTGTGAAAAAAATGAGATGATGTGTCTCTCTTTTTCCCTTCCCCCAAGCCTTCTTCACAAAATCAGCCTCAGGCTGAAATGGTTTTCAGTAGACTAAAGCTGCTGGTAAACACCTTTGACAATATTTTTGTCTAATGAACATTGCAGAGAAGGGTGTATGCAGTGCAAGTGTCTGTGGCTGCAACCTACGTGCAATCCTTGTGCCAAGGGCCCACTGCTAATAGGCAAATATACACAAAAGAGGCAGGCCCTTTGATGGTTTAATCCCAAACATACTTAACTGTCACATAGTTAATCTTTTAGATTAAAAATGACTCTTGAGTTCTTCTTGAACATTTTTATGTTTGTGGATGAAAGAGGTTAAATGTAGTTCTCATGCCTGTTTGGACTGTTCTTTTATTTTTCTTTTTTGCTTACCCCCCCAACACTAGTTCAACATGACTTTTCCCTTTCTTTAATCACAGATGTGCCCCTGAAGGATCTGCAGGCATGATAGTTCTGAAATACCCCGTTCTTTCCCTCTTAGCAGGCAGGTGAAAGTGCATTACAGACCTTGCCAAAGCAGACCTCATTGCTGTTATCAGACAGGTAGAGCTACAAGTCAAAACCAACTGCATCAAAACAGCTTCACCTGCAGGTTTTACTTTCCTACAAAAAAGTTTCAAAGAACAACTAACCTTCCATGTTGATCAGAAATAATTCTTAAAGGTCATCACCAAACTTGTGTTTTGCTATTGGTTTTCTTGAACACTGGCAATTTTGATACTGCTTCTATCAGATACAACAAAAAAATCAGTCCCACATATTTTAAACCATTGTTTTAAGCTCTGATGCATTAAATTTTGTGAATAATCTCCTTTGTTTTAAAGAGTCTTGAGTTCTTTTTGGGATTAGATGGAAGATCTTTCCAGTGTAACACTAAGAATCACATTTTAAGTCAGAACTTGTGCTCCAATGAGACATTTTTCAAGTAGTATTTCTTTCCACTTTAGCTTCCACAGTAGTTTCACTTCATGATGGTTTTATGTTGATTGCAGACTACATTTTTATGTAGTGGGAAAGAGTATTTTTTGTAAAGTGAATGCACAAGACCTGTTGAAAAACATTTCTCCTTAGCAATGTACTCATAGGATTCAGTAGTTTGTTCAGAAGTGTTATTTTAGGATGACCTTTACACAGACAGTATGATGAATTTTTCTTTTTATTTGATTGTAAAGATGTTATGATCAAGGGGCAAAATAGATACTGCCTTTTTCAGTCATAAAAATAAAAGACGAAACCATCTTTTTAAAACAACATGATAGCATGCAGAAGTGATGTCTGTGTTTGCAAACTACATATTTTTAAATTCACACATACAGCAAAGCTCTAGTGAAACATAAATAAAGATCAATTTTATACAGTTCAAATAGTAACATGCTATGAAACTCATCCTTTTCCAGCTTAAAAAAGAGAGATAGTTATGTTTAAGGGAATTTATATATTACAAATAGTTGTTAATAAAAATAAATAGTTGAGCATTCAGTGGTCATCAGCATTTCTAACAAGGATGTTAAATCCTCCCATATTTTCTTTTGAATAATTAGCATAAAATTCTGCAAATCTTCTCTAGGTAGCTTACAGGATTTGAATATTCAAATATTTTCAGTTGTATAAGCCATATAATTATGAAATTGTACAGTACAGTTATTTCTCAAGCAATTTGGCAATCCTTTCTTACAAGAATTTACCTTCTGTTCTTTGTTATCAGAAACAGAAAAAGCTTTTTGCTTACCATTCTGGAAAAGATGGAATTCATCATTCTGCCATAAAGACCCTAGAAAGCAAAGAAAGTGTTATTAGTTATTATATTCGTATCTGCAGGGATTCTAACTGCCAAACAGTGCATCAGCATCAAAACAAAAAATGAAAATACATGTTCAAATCATAGATCAATAGTTTATTGCAGTTCCAAATATGTATTACATGTACTTAGCAGGTACTGGATTAGAAAAAAAGCACAAGCTATTGTGCACTATTGTGCATATCTGTAGAACTCCATGCCAGCTGGAATTTATCTGCATAGTGTTCACAAAATACAGACATAGGATCTTGGCATCCAGCTTGTGACTGTATTTTAGAAAATAAAACTGTGGGCTTGCTGTCACTCTGCCATGGAGTGGGAGAAAACGTGAGCATAAAGGGTTATGATCAGAAGAGACAATTATCAATGACATGTTAAAGGCTTTATCATTGAGAAATTTGTATTAGTATTGAAAAAATTCCATTACTATTAAAACAATTAATCAGCCTTTACACTTTGCTTCAGAATAATACTGCTCATGAGTTCTAAGTCTACAATGGTCAGACTGGGGTCCCGAGGAAGTACTGAGTACACCCCATACCTCACCAGCATGCTTTAACCTTGGCGTGGAAATGAAAGAATGGATACTAGTTAACTCTCTTCATTTCCTTCTTTTCTATGATCCCTTTCAGTCTGTTTTACACCTGACATCATGGCTATTCTGTTTTCTTTAGAAAGAAATGAATCACTGCTACCATTCCCTGTACTGAAGGCTGAACGGAGAGGGAGTGATCACTTTCACTCAGTACCTACACAGAGACTTCTCTGTGATTTCAGGTGCTATACGTACCAATTGTGCACTTTGAGAATAAAAAGTTCTCAGGATAATAGGCTAAATTCTGTGATCATTTCTCACACAGAATACAACTGTACTCCTGCTGAAATGGCCAGACTTAGGTACAGAATCTGCCTCATATACAGTTTTCTGAGGTAAAACAGTTTCGTGCCAAATAAGGAAGAACACTTAAAACCCACTTATTATTCTTAACTTTTTTCATTGTTTGAGAAAATTAAATCTATAAGTAAACATGCAAGGGAGAGAATTAAGGAATTTAATTCAATTTTATGTTGAGAAAATATTAGTAGAACCAAGAGATGCAGTCACAAGCCACTTAGAAAAAAAAAAAGTTGAGGTCTAAGTAGGACTATTACCTTTAAAGAGGAAAAGTAAAAACTCAAATGACAGATCAAGTCCAGGTTCTCACCATGACCACATGTACCACTGGATGAACTACAGATATTTAAAGGTAAGGGAGATTCCAGATAGAGAAAAATTCTACAGTACAGTAAAGAAGTTATTTCCGTTCAAGGAGTTTACCTTGGGCAAAAAGGGAGTTTCCAGGGTGTGCAGTGCTGCAGAAATTCAGACCTAATCTGGGTTGCACGCAACACAAGAAATAGGGAGCCTGGCTAAAGCGTGTGTAAATTAGAACAATCCCTGAGGTCCGCTCTATTTCACGTGAAGATTCATTGGCCTGTAGCAGCCTTGAATCTCAGCATCCACAGAGGTGGCCTAAAGCTGCTTTTGCTCCATTCTTCATGGGCTACACCTTCTTCATAGTGCCTCACGTCACATGTAGCACGGGATATTTCTTTTGTTCCATTTATAAAATTCAGGAAAACAGGATCCCTCTCAGCCAAGGAAACAGTATTTCATGTAAGCTCCAAGCGAATCCTTTGAACATCTGTTTCAGAGGAGCCAAGTTCCCACAAAGCACTGGCTTCTGTCTGCTTCCCAGAGATCTCTGCTCCTCAGCCCTCTGAGCTTGAAAACATGCTGTTTGAGTGAGGTACACATTCATCAACTGCCTGTTTGGGACTCTTACTAAAAAAAATCCATTCATTTCAGCAAAGTAATAGTTCCCTTTCCTCCACACAGCTTTTGAGTCCCCTTGCCACAAAGCTGTGATTCTTTTTTTTTCCAAAGCTATTTGTAAACCAATAAAATGTCACTACTTCATAAATGAACAAAAGCTCTCATTGACTTCAAAAGGAATTATATTCACAAAAGATTTTGTCTCTAGCTCTTACCTGCTTAATTATTAAGATTCTAGAACGTGACTTACAGTGTTGTAAGAAATGAACTGAAAATTGTGGGCCTGTCCCCACCTATCAGCCAGGTATGCAATCCACCAGGCTGATACATGAGCTGTTCAACACTTTCACACGAGTGTCCTCCTGAAGGCATTGCAGCAATGTTTGTGCTTACAGTTAAGTATATGTTTTAATGTTCTACTAAATCATAGTTTAAATACTTATATGGTTTCAAATGAGCAGAGCAGCTGAAAGTAAGTTACTTTAGTGTGATGGCTAATGTATGAACTCTTTGGACACAAATAATTTTGATTAACAGGTTATTTGCTGCTATATAGAATACAGAATTATTAGTTTAGAAGAAGTGAGTCAAGGCTTCTCCTGGTTTTTGTTCTCACTGGCTGAAATTAATCACTGTCTGGGTGCGTGTATGACCACCCAGCTCTCAAATTTAAAGAAATGCTAACAAGTCTTTGATTTCCTTTTTGAAAAATCAGATTTGTCTATTTAGGTTATAACTGTTTTCAGCGCCTCTGGCACTGGCATTACAAATGTCAAAAAGAAAAAAAATTCAGCCCTGTAGCTCCTGTTTGCTCACTCCAGTTTCTGGAGCCTTAAACAGAACTGCCCATTTCTGATCACGGGCTCCTGAAGAGGGCAGCACGTTCTAGATATTATTGAACTGTAAGCTTCGAGGTGACAGCTTGGGCTTTACTGTACTGCACACGGAGGAAGGGTGAATAAAACTGTCTGGATATTCTGTGTACATGCTTCCCACAATACAATAAGTCAGCAAAAGTCCTGGGCTTTTGACCAAGGTCAAAACTGTATTTGATTACTAAAGAGAACATTCAAATTAGGTACCTGAAGCACAGTATTTAAAAAGAGAGCAACAAAATACCAGCAAGGAGAACTTCCACAAGGAGTATGTTTTATCTTTAACACTGTAGATAACTTTTCCTATTGGCAGTGCATTGACTATCAAAACTACTAAAGGGGTTAGATTTAATTATCTCACTTCTTTGCACATTTCATCTCAATTGCTATGGCAACATTCAGTTGCCTGAGCAGCAATGTACACTTTAATCAGATATTTCCTCACTCATTTCTCTGTGCACCACAGCAATGTAGTCAAATTTACAGCCAAACCCTGATGCATCTGATAACACCTCTTAGGAATTAATGCTTAGGTTTCCCCTGCCCCTCACCCATAGCCACAAATATTTCTAGAGAGTTTTGCACTCCGATGACAAAAGCTTTAGGAGTTGAAAAGTGTGTGTGCTTCCCTACCACTGTTTCTTCCCTACTTCACTGATTTTATGTTGTCTTTTGCCACCACTCCCTTTTCACAAGGCTTCTACTTGCTCGGGAACTCTTCCCATCAAGCAATGGGCAGGTCTTCTGGTCCCTGCAGGAACTCTTCCAGGGCTGACAACAGGAACCATAATAATTGGGCAGACAATATGGTTCCTCCCATATTCCACCCTGCCCTGAAAAGCTTTTTGTTGGATTACTCAGCCCTGATTAAATGCTTCGTCAGAGTACATCATAGTTCTTTAAAGTTCTTGGCCCAGAAACCAGGAACATGGGCTAAAATAAAAGTAATTAGAAGTGATGAGCAGATAGTAGGGACTCCTTATTGAAACGCAGACAGTAAAAAGAGTCAGGAAGCTAAAAGTACATGGGGATTACTAAATTCAGGTTATGGGAAGTCTTGACACTTCTGACACAGAATATTGTCTGGTTTGAAAACATGTCACCATCAAGGTAAAGGGCAAACAGATAAGTTCCTAATGCTGCCTTAGTGTCTATGGTGAAAATGCATTAGAAGGATTGAATTTGTTTGGATTATAGTCAAACATTTAGGAAAGAGAGATAGGCATAAAGCATTAAAACATAATTCTGCATATTCTGAAGATTGTCTTTAGATAGTCAATTTTGCTTTTTTGTATTAAAGAAAATATTCTATACTGCTTCTTGTTCTACATGCATTTTTCATAGCTGCTCATCTGTTTGCATGCAATCAACTATCACAGCTCATTTTTTAATAAGGTCTCAGATTACTGCTGTCCTAAGGATTTTTGGAAACCTCAGGTAAGTACAGAATTGTCTTGGACCATTTTGTTCCAGAGAGGTATAATGGAGTCAGAGTCAGAACCACTCCACACCTTGTCCCCGGTAACAAAGTCTGATCAACCTCCTTGATGATGCAACACAAAGTCACTCTCTACAGTTTATCTCCATGGGAGCCATAGCAGCTTTTCTAGAGGCTTCATAAATCAAGATACCAAAAAATATAAAGCATCGATTTATTAGGAAAATACAGGAAAAACTGTGCACACTGTGCTTTCCGTACATGACAAGGGATCTGATCATGTACTACAAGGAAGTTCACGATATATGGGGTGTTTATTATGGATCTGGGGAGACATTTTCAGCTCAGGTACCAAAGCATAACATTTGCAGGCCTATGTCATATGACAGCACTGTCTCCCAGTCAACCAGTGAAAGTGTTATTTTTTCAGGATTCTGAAGAAAAAGCTAAAAGTTACAGAATCTACAATGCTTTTTCACATCAGTACGTCTGGAGATGTACGTATATAGTCTTTGAAATTAATATGTCTAAACTTATAAATAAAAACTATTTCAGTTTACAGGACTGCTCCCAGTAGTTTAAAATAAGTACCTCCTTGCAACTTTGTGTATATAATATGAACTTTATATATAACTATACACAATATGTAACAAAGAACACTGTGCCATAGGGGATGCAAAGATCTTCTAAAGTTCAGATTTTGAAATTTTATTGGAAAATAAAAATTTTTAAAAACCCCAAGATTTTAAACCTAAAAATTTCGATATCTATGAATAAGTAAAGGTTACAAAATGTTTGTTGTATAACCTCTTCCACTTGATTGTTGATCCATGTAACTTAGGAAGAGCCATGCTGATTTCTACCAGCTGAGAATCTGTTACATAGTCTTTATAATAATAATAATTTTTTTATTGCTGAAATTATCTGTCATACAATTGGAAATCTAGGCCAAGCAATATATTCCTTGTTTGCATACTTTATAAACTGGAGAATTTGTAAAAGATTGTCGTGGTTTAGGAATGGTGTTCTCCAATTTGGTACCCCCACCAAATCCACCTGTGCCTTCCCCTCTCCCCTCCAACTGGAGGCACAAAAGGCAAAGATCATGTGTTAAGAATGATTTACTGAAAATGGCAATGAGATAAGAAAATAAACAGAGCAGCAATATTAATAACAAAAGTGTTCAAAAAAGAGAGTGATTCACATGCAAATATGCCCACTGAGGAGCTTGTGACCTGACCTGCAGCCGCACCACCCTGCAAGCCACCCTGCAAGCCCTTCCCTTCCTTCTGGAAAACAGATTCCTTTCCCCGAGCCCCTGGCAATGATGTGAGGTGGCATGGAATAACCTCCTTGTCCTGGCCATGCCCCTCCTGGCTACTGCAAAAACTTAACTCTGTTCTGGCTGGAACAGGACAAAGATATTGCAAAAACCCTCACAGAAGAGTGTCATGCCATTAAAGGACATTTTCTGGACCTTGTGTGATTTTGCTGCAGTATAGAAGAGATGAAATTTGACTTTGTCCTTTGCTAAAAGACAATATGAACGAGAATGCATGGAATAGAAACGATCAGAAAATATGGAAATGGACAGAGTTATTTTATGATTCTCTGTGCACATTCATGTTCAATTTGCTAATGTTATGAATTTATAAAAGGTAACTAAGAGGTTGATATATTTGAGGTTATTCATGTACATTTCCAATAAAATGTAATTGTGTAAATATTCTAGTTTTGGAACATATTTCCCTATTCTTTTGACTCTTGTCTAGGATTGTACGAAAGATGTACCCACAATATAAGGAATAAGTTACCTATACAAAAAGCAGACTTGCTAAAGTACTTTATTAAGCCCTTTACCTGTTTGTGGTTATGTGAAATAATGAAAAGTAAAGCATTTTCAAAACAGTTTTGGGTGTGGGTGTGATTTCCACAGGGTATGGTAGAGTTCAATACAATGTAATCTCCAAACTAAGGCACGTCACACAGTTCTGTAGCGGACACACAGTTCTCACTAGGTTTCTTATCAGCAGTTTACAAATTTTTGCTATGGGTTGGCTTTAATTTTCAGTAATAGTTTGTTTCCTTCCCCCCTTTCATTCCTTCTCTAAGTAGATTTTTCTTCGGTCTGTTTTAACCTAACCCCACCCCTTCCCTCATTCTGAGCATAATAAACTACATTCTTTCTAACTTAAAAACTCTCCTGTTTCCCTCCAGCACAAGCAGAGCTCCTGGCATCCTCCCACTGCCCAGCAGTTGTCCCTCCCACTTCTCCAAGAGCTGCTGTGATCCAGGTATTCATCACAGAGTATCTTCCTGGTCAACCAAATCAAACATTTTCTTAGGAGAAGTGCCTGTTTTCCTTGACCCTGGCTCTTTGCAGCCTGAACATCTTGTCCCAAGAAGAGGACATGGAGTGTGGCACCTGTAGCTGCTGCAGGTCCATTTCTCACATGGTCGCCAAAGAAGGGAGGAATTTGTGTGACAGAGACAGGGTAGGATGACAGGAAAATTCAAAAGCTGCATAAAACTGTGCAGATTTTTTTTTTTAATTCCCACTTCCAGGTGCTCAACAAATTCTCCTTCCTCTCCTTGGGGTAAAGACTCCCTGCTTGGTATATTGCTTGCAGCAATTTCTGCTCACTTCTCTAGTCACTTAGTTTCAACTCTACTCCACTTTAAACACCCTTTCTATAAAGCCTAATCAATGTTTATGCAAGTGACCATATTATTTTTTTTAATGCTTAACCAAGCTAGAGAGTGGAACTACTACTGGGGAGGCACTGCTCAGTTTTTGTGTATGTTATGCACACACACACATGTACATGTATACACAGAATTTATGTATGCTTTTACTGTAGCACTAATGCTCCCTAAAGGTACCATTATGCTGTAAGACAAATTAAAATTAAACAAGAGGTAAAAGTGCACATGAACTGAAAACTGTTAAAAAATGCCTCCAGGTAAGACAGAAGTGAACAGCAGGAATTTATCCAGCTGTGGGTGTCTTGGAGTTCCTCTGGGCCAACTGACTGTGCTCCCATTTCTGCTGCAGGAAATGCAATTTAAAAAAGAAAATCATATAGGTGGTGTGAATTTCAAGCAAAATGACATGAATATTTTTTCTGCCTGTAAGATAAAAATGAAGAGAATTTCTGTAAAACTCATTAAGCTGCAGGACTGAATGCAGAGGGGTGGAGGGAATACATAACAGAAGACCTCAGAAAGAGCAAGGGAGATATCTACCCAGGTCAGAAATGTGATAGCAGGTAGGCCTGCTGACAAGCACATCTCATAACATCTGGAATCAGTGGAGTATATGAGATCAACTTAGAGAACTTTTGTAAAAAAATCTGTCCTGCTAGAGTCTTTCTAAAGCTAAATGCAAGAGAGAGGTTTTTTTTTGTACTGGCAGATGCAATGAGACCCTTTAAAGGATACCTGAGATGTGCAGAACTGACATGGCCGAAGGTCTGCATACTGAGATCAAAAACAGAATCATAAACAATTATAGTAGTAACAGCATGTGTTAAATGTATACTAAATTTTGAATTGAAAATCACATTTTGTGCAGGTGCAAATGGATGCACTCATTAGAGGTGAAGGTGATCAAACTGAATAATTATTTATCTCTGTAAGTAAAATTGTTAGGTTTACTACTTCCCTTCATTCAAACCTTAAAACAATGTATCTCACAGCAAAAGAATTTGCTGTGTAAATTATTATGTGTTATGCACTGCGAAAGAGAAATGACATGGCTCAATATCACAGTCACAATAATGAAATAAGGAACTGTACTCCAACCAGTTAATTCAGTTATTTTCATGACAGTGTTATCCAACAGTTATCACCATGACAATGCATCTTTGTTGACTTAGAAGTGCTCCAAAATGAAAGAGCATTTGGACATGGAGACAAGGATATTAAGCCATGGTAGGAAGGAAGATTAGAAATGTAATTCTGTCTCATTTTTACAATACTGTAATCCCAATGGTACCACTGGAAGTGCTTCCAATTTCCACTAGGACAAAAGAAAGCATGTCTTCCTCTGATTCTATGCATTTGGAAACTATATCTTCTTAACAGCCGTATTTATAGTCCAACTGCTATATAACGAAAGGAAATATGTGAAAATTAAAAAAAAAAAATTAATGCATGCATCAGAATAACACAACAAATAGGATGTGGTTTTCTCCTGGTTAAAATAGAAATTAATCTTCTTTTCTGCTTTGAGCATTTAGACTCCAACTGCAGTCTTATAATCTATTTGGTATTATAGAATCGTATAATGTTTACATTGGAAAAGACCCTCAAGATCATTGAGTCAAACCATTTGCCTCATGCTGCCAAGGCCACCACTAAACCATGTTTCTAAGTACCACAACTACGTGTTTTTTTAACTACCTCCAGGGATGGTGACTCAGCCACTTCCCTGGGAAGCCTGTTCCAATGCCTCACCACCCTTTCAGTGAAGAAATACATCCACTCTAAACCTCTCCTGGTGCAATTTGAGGCCACTTCCTCTTCTCCTATGCTTGGTACTTGTCAGAAGAGACTGACCTACACACATCTACAATCACCTTTCAGGTACACCCCTGAGCCTCCTTTTCTCCAGGCTAAACACCCCCAGCTCCCTTAGCCACTCCTCATAAGACTTCTGTTCCAGCTCCACTGCCCCTCCCTGGACCAGCTGCAGCCCCTCAATGCTGTTCCTGAACTGAGGGCCCCAGAACTGGACACGGCACTCAGGTGTGGCCCCAAGCACAGGGGACAATCACTGCCCTGGTCCTGCTGCTGCACAATTCCTGATACAGGCCAGGATGCTATTGGCCTTCTTGGCCACATGGGCACTGCTGGCTCATGTTTATGTTCAGATGCTGTCAACCAGCATCCTCCAGTCCTTCTCCACTGAGCAGCTTTCCAGCCACTCTGCCCTAAGGCTGTTGTGCTGCAGGGGGTTCTTGTGACCCAAGTGCAGGACCCAACACTTGGCCTTGGTGAACCTCACACCGTTGGCCTCGGCCCATTGATCCAGCCTGTCTAGATCCCTCTGCAGAGCCTTCCTGCCCTCCAGCAGATTGACACTCCCACACATTTTGGTAGTGTCTGCAAACCGGCTATGGGTGCCCTCAATCCCCAAGTTCAGATCATCAGCAGAGACATTAAACAGAACTGTCCCCAACACTGAGCCTTGGGGAACGCCGCTGGTGACCAGCCACCAAAAGGGTACAGCTCCATTCACCACTGCTCTCTGGGCCCAGCCATCCAACCAGTTTTCAACTCAGCGGAGAGTGCATCCATCCACAGCATGGTAAGGCAGTTTATCCAGGAGAACACTGTGGGAAACTGTCAAAGGACTTACTAAAGTCTAGGCAGAAAACATTCACCGCCTTTCTCTCACCCACTAAGCAGGTCACCTTGTGATAGAAGGAGATCAGGTTGGTCAAGCAGGACCTGCCTTTCATAAACCCACGTTGGCTGGGCCTGATGCCCTGATTGTCCTGCACCTGCTGTCTGATGGCACTAAACATGAACTGCTCCATGACCTTCCCCAGCACCGAGGTCAGACTGACAGACCTGTAGTTCCCTGGATTCTCCTTTGCAGCCGTTTGTGTAGATGAGTGTCATATTTGCTAAGTTCTTGTCAATTGGGACCTCTTGGGTTAGCCATGACTAGTGGCTGGACAGAAAGTGGCTTGGTCAGCACTTTCACCACGTCATGAATATTAAACGCAAGTAGCTGAGATTCATATAGTTTTTTCTATATGAAACTAAACAATTTGTACATATGAAACTATTTTTCCTTTAACCTTAAATGAAACAATAGCCTCAAAGACTTCTGCCTTTATAGGGCACTTCCATGCTTAAAGGCACCAATGTAAAATGTACCGGTTTTGCTCAACAGATCTGCTCTTTGGACTAAACCCAGATTTCTAGTTATTGGGAGAGACTTTTATTCTGGATCGGGCCCCTTGTGTACATTCACATTCATGTATGATTACTTTAGTGGAAAAAGTGATTTTATTCCCACTTATGATGGAACTGAACTGAATTCTCTTTTGGCATTACTTACTGTATCAACAATGAAATTTATTCAATTGCAATGCATTTAAATTCTGTACTATAATAAAACTGCATTATCCCAATGAATGGTAGCAGAAAGTCTGCTAATGTTTAACTGGGAGCATCTTCAGTAATAACAAGATGCATGAGAGAGAAGGAATTCAACCTGGTCTTTTGCAGACCATTTGAGTTTTCCAAGTTTTGCAGTTAAAAGCTGTAAAATATATTTTTATTAGTGAACTGAGAAAATTAGATAAATTCTATGAGACTTAAAGCATGTGGAAATCTATTCTGTCATTCTAACAAAGTAATTTTTCATGATGCAACTGCACTGAAATAGTTCCTTTTGTGAAACAATTCAATTGTTAAAGTCTTTTTGAGTATGAGAAGAATGCATTTAGTAAAGCTCACTTGTACCCTTTCTATATTGTTGCTTTCTTTGGCAAAATTTGGCGTATACTGCGTGTTGATATTTTATTTATTACATGCAATATTTTAAAGAACATTTGAGAAAAGGGCATAAAAACTAAGGTGCACGTTCATGTGCATATTATAGCGGAGACAGCCAAAGGTGCATGGAGAAACTAGACCTCTGGCATTTATTGAAATTCCATGGAAGGTAAGCTTCAGTGGCAATCTCGGACTATGTAGAAAACAGAATTTCTCAGCATTTATTCAGGTATGCACCTCGAAGTAAAACTTCAGTGTGATCAAGTACAGTGCACATAGGATTGAGTTTTGCAATTTCCTGAATAGCTGTTACGAGGAGGGCTCATGCCTCTGTCTTTCTCGTCCCTTTGCTGTTTATGTCCTGCTTGCCATTTTCCACTCCCTGCTTCTTAAAGCCTCCCCAGCAACCTGCTGGACATAGCAGGAGCTGGGGTCAGCGTGGTGATCAATGGCTTGGGCAGTTTGAGCATTCAGCCATTGATCACACTGAATAGATTCATAGATCTCAGTCATGCCATCACCAGCAGCTGCTTCTACTTAGCCTGCCAACTTTCTGTCACCTCGAGGATTCAATGAAGTTCAGAGGCAGTGTGAGGAGGTTATATAATTCTGTCAAGAGATCATGTCTTTGATTTTTTTCATCTCTTAGACCTACATGTCTACCCTTTGGGGGTCTATCACAGACTGAGAAGTTCCAATATATTACATACCATAACACAGCAGTATAAAGAGTGCTATATAAAATATATAAATGCCCTTCCTTTGAAGAGAATAGCAGGAGCTTTCACTCCTTTCTTTCATTAAAAGAACATTACCTAATGCTGAAGAGAAACCACAGCTGCATTCATATATGTATGCACATGCTTTGCTTGTAATTTGAAACATATTGTCAGATATTATCATATCTAGTGCTCCTTCTCTCACTTATATTTAAATATTCTATGCCTAATTTGTAAGAGTAAAAAGTCACTTTAATCGCTTGGATGAAATATTCACAGTTTAGCAACTTTACTGGGAAAACAATATATTTCACCAGGCCATTAAGAGAAACTGGGAACTCAAATGCTACTTTCTCATCTAAAAATTCATCATGCAGTGTAGCTGACCTTTTTTTGCTCCATTTTTTTCCTGTTTACTTAGCACAGGTAGTTCGTGCTCTTGCTCACATACACTGAAGTACAAAGCTGCCACACTTTTGGATGTTACCACTTTCCAGCCCTATAGCCTGCTCCTCCACTAGAAGACTGTAATCCCATCGACAGTCCCGCAGATCAGGGCAAAGGCTTTTCACTGGCACTTTAAATTAGCAGGCAATGTGAATGTAGGTGGCTCAAGTACAGACACACGCTCCTCTCTCTTGTCCCTGTAGGATGACAGTAATTTCCAGCAGAACTGTAAGATGGACAGCTGTGAGCATGAATATCTGAAATCACGGCAAGGACATCTGGCAGAGCTTGTGTGCCACAGCCCCATGGCTGAAAGGTTGGTTGGCAGTGCGGACTCTGCAGGCAGGGGTCTGCTGGAGAGAGGTGCTGGAAAGCTCAGGCCTACAAATCCTCTCCAAACAACTGGCAGCAAAGAGTGAAAATAACCACAGTGCACGGAACAACGCTGTAGCAAAGTCAAATTTCAAAGTTTTAAAACAATGCTGAAATGATTCACAGGAATCAGGCTGGCTGAATGCACTGGGCTGAGTTCCTCTAAGAGGAAAGGATATGAGGGGGGAATATGAAAGTATTCATGATTAATAATGATGCCTGTGATGGTAATATTCTCTGATCTTCTGAATGATGCTTCCAAACATTCACAGAGGAAAAAAAAGGAATTCCAGATATTTTCTAGGAATTAGAAAAAACCTTTCCACATTTTTTTTTTTAAAATCTTTTCTTTAATTGGTCATTTTGAAAAAAATTCAAATTGTCAGTGTCCCTTTTAATGACACACTTTCAAAGCTTTATGAAATCTCCCTGTTAAATGAGGCTACTACTTTAACACATTCAAAGAGGTCTATGCAGCTTGAAAATGGATTCGACAGCCAGGAAAAGAGGCCATATTCTGTTACACGAATGCAGTTCCAGGGCTTTAATGAATCCAGAGAATTTACCAATAAACACAGTACATAAATTAAGTTGATTTACTATGCAATCTGCAATTTAAAAGCTGATGAAATAAAGACTTAAGGACTTACTATTCTACCATCTTGCCATTTTTATAGTTTATCATAATAAAAAATGAAAAGAAAGTGATATCAGTCAATATTACAGGATTCCATATTAGCTTTTCACATAAACCAGGTGCAAGCAATTAAGAATAGGCTTCATGTATTTTTAAAAGGCTCTTTGTCTATTTTCTTTTATCCATTCAGTTAAAAAAAAAAGAAATATCCAGAGCTACTCTGCACGGTTTGGGATTTTTGCTGCCTCTCTTGGCTATCTGGCTGCATCAGATCTCTTCCTGAGTACTTGGTGTCTTGAAGGCCCATTTGCGTTCACATTAGAAGAGATAAAATTTTAGTAGAAAGTTATGGGAGTGATACTTTTAACAAAACTAATTTCAATTGAAATTAACTCAAATGCAAACACATCTTTCCATGTTAGGTTTGGTATACCCATTTCAAATCATTTCAAACCCATTTCATAGCAAAATCCATCACTTGGACTAAAACTAAGGTGACATTGTCACTTTAAATCACAACTCTGTATTTCAGCAATTGGCATCTCATGAAGTGGTTGTGCCACTTGCAAAATATTCAAGGACAATATTAAACAACATCTACAACCTTCCCAGTGTTATTTAAAGAAAAATCAGGTTTTCTATCTCTCTAATTTCTTTGCCTCTTCAAATACTGTTATTAACATTCTTTTTCACACATCCTTGTTTCTCCTCTTTCAATTTTAATTATTTTTTTTTTCTTTCTAAATTAATCCTTTGTTTGAACTGTTACTTTTGAGAGAAAAAAAGAGTTGTACAACAAACAGCTGAATATTTGCCAGTTTGCTTTGGGTCTTTTCATGTTCCTTCTCAGAGGCCAGATCCGACAAGGTGCTGAGCATCAGGCAACTCACTAAAATTTGAGGGTGCTGAGAATATCTCAGAAGAGCCTAGCATATTGCAGGATCATGCCTTGCACAGCAAGTTCTCCAAGTGATGACTATTTATGTTTCACTGAATAGACTTAGCATAAATTTTAACAACTCTGCTATGATTGGGATTTTTTTAATGGGCAAAGAGGAGGCATTTTCATGACCATATCACTCAGCACTTTGAGAATGAAGTGTACAGCAGTGCCACCCAAAATGTCTGGCATAGAAACAGATGTCATAGTAACAAACACACAAATACTGGAATACATTAGAGGCAGTTGCAAGGTGTGTAAGCTCTTCAGTGCTGAGAAGGCAGCCAGATCACTCTAAGTCCTGCCTTAATCAAATAATAGTACAAAACAAACTTAAACACAGTCCCCAAGAAACCACAAGGATGACCCTCAAAGTACTGGACACTTTGTACTATTCAGCTGGGTTGTATTTTTTATGTTACAGATGCAGCATCAAGTAATATGCTAAACATGCATGCTAATTAAAAAAAAAAAAAAAAAATTTTTAAATGTAATGTTAGCCTAAAATTCTTACAATTTTTCAATCTATTATATAGATAGTAAATATCTGCTGTTTCTCCACTTCTTGCAGAGAAGCATTTATGATTTCTTTCACAGGTGCAGCAAAGAGCCACAGAGTCTGCAGCTGGACCCGAGCAGCACCTGTATCATTGCAATCTGAATTGTGCAGGACATTGTGCTGGGAGGCCACTGCTGCCCTTCTGCCAGCTGCCCTACCCAGGCAAGGCTGCAGCACCTCTGGGAGGCTGCTCGCACTTACACAGGGTTGTGTGACACAGTCTGTCCCTGCAGGACAGAAACTCACACAGCTCACAGTCACCTTGAGTCAGCTTTAGCAAAGGCTTACTGAAATCTTTGTTCTTAAAAGCTGTATAAATTTCCCCAGGATTTTCCGTGATATAAGAAAATTATGTTTATGGCCAAGTGTTGGCAGTTACAACTACCCCTACGACAACTTAACCCACAGATATAGTGCTACTTTTTCCATTCAAATGTGTATATTTAGGTATTATCTATATACATATATACCTACAGATATCACACAATCATGGAATCACAGACTCATAGGATGGTTAGGGTTGGAAGGGACCTTAAAAACCATTTAGTTCCAACCCCCTTGCATGGGTGTGGACACCTTCCACTAGACAGGGCTGCTCAGAGCTCCATCCAGCCTGGCCTTCCAGGCATGGGGCATCCGCAAGTTTTCTGGGCATCCTGTTCCACTGGCTCACCAGCCTCACAGCAAATATAATGTTGATACAACACAGTGATTTATGTTTACATACAATGCTGTAGCTATACAACTTCTTATAATACGGAACTTCTCATTATGAAGAATTCACCCAATTTATAAGATTAAAATCTTACCCTCTTTGTGAAACCTGAATTAAACAGCCCCTCCTGATCATAAAAACATCAATACAGATAAAGATTCATTGCGGAAACAGTGGGCCTATGGGCACTATGGTATATTAATTCGCCGGCACGCTGGCCGGGCTGAGATGGCAGCAGCTTGGTCCAGGTGTGTCCCACACAAAGGGAGAACACCCCGGGGCACCTCGGTGCCTCGCTAGGCAGCCTCCCAGCCCGTGCGGTGGAGGGCACGGAGCCCAGCGTGCCTGGGGCTGTGGATAGCCCAGGTGTGGCCAGAAACAGATGAGCAGAGGTGGCCCTCGGCCAGTGTTCCAACGGTTCCTCGAAAGGGGCCAGATACGAAGAGAGCAAGATGAGGGACTGAGGGGCTTTTTAAACAGATACAGGGAAGGGGGCGGGGTGGCACAGCAGAGACCCATAGAAAGAGGAGGAAGGCGGGACAGGCCAGGACACCTTCCCTTAGGGGACACAAGGGGTGTCTGTCAACTGTAGACAGACCCACCCCTCAGGAATCCTAGGAATTCAAAGGCAGAAGCCATCTTCACAGAATGGGGTTTTACTCTTTAGTACCAGCCCACCAAAACTCTGTTTCTGGGCTCTGTGGCCCCCTGGTTGGTTCATTCACCACAGCATTATGGAAAGCTGAAAAAAGTTGTATATGAAATGTGGTTTGAGATGTGGTTTGTTTAATATATAAATAGCACAGCCTTAGGTTTTGTTAACTTCATGGGAAAATCCTTTAAAAACCTTTAAAAATCAAACTTAAGCAGTGTCCATTTGCTTCATCCACCAGGCCCACAGTGAAGTCCACAGACCAGAAACAGTGCTGTAAACCTCACCCTGAATACCAGTAACCAGGGATGTTCCCAGGGATTCTTGGTAAACATTGTTCTGATGATAGCATCTCAGTAGTTTGCCGTGCAATAATTTGTTTAGAAAATGCTAGCAGTGGGTTTCCATTCAAAAATAAGTATAACCCTCATCTAATTACAGAATGACTTTCCATCTGTTATATCCTCTCAGAATACTGTACCTATATATATAACATTCATTAACCCTATATATCATAAAAATCTATTAAAATGTAGCTATGTTGACTTTCAAGGCAGAGAAATGGCAAGCATTTGTTCTGAATCTACACAAGCAAAAGGACTAAGAAATACTAGATCAAAAACCACAAAAAAGCAACAAAAACTAACAAACTAAAGATTGTGAAAAGTTCTTGCCCCTAAAAAATTCTTGCTCCTTTTCAACTACTCAGCTTATATTAGAAAACATTAACAAAAATACTTAACCCTTCATAATTTACTCAGTTTTAGCAATTAAGAATAGTTTTTCCTAATCATAGTCTTTCTGTTTCTGTTTTGTTCTTTTCTAAACATAAGTGCACATAATTTTTTTGAATTTAATATTTTCCTTTATCACATCTCTTCCATCTTTTTTTATCGGACATAATTTCTACTGCTGGCACTTTGCATACTTTGAGCTTTCAACAGGTTAGATTTGATGTTTGTGTTTCTTCCTTGTCATTCACACGTATAAAAAAAAAAAGGAAGAAAATTGTATTTCTAACTTTTTGATGTCTTAGTGTGTCCACAAACTTCTTTCCATACTCACTTTAGCAAGTCTCTCAAACTTTCCTATCATTAACCTCTTTAGTGTTCTGTATTCTGTCTTCTCTCTTTTTGCTTTACATTCATCAGCTGCCTCAAAAGATAAAGAAAAAAGTGAAGTGCTTTGATTAAAAAGGTACAACAAAGGCTAAAGAATGTTCTATTTTGGTTTAGCTTCTTAACTTGTTTTTAATCATATTAAGCAAAATTAAAAACAGCCACTTGGAGATCAATGCAAGAATACACAAAAAAAAGGGGACTGGAAACATTTTTAAACTATTTTAAAACTAAATTTTAATATCTGAGAAGAGATATCCTTCATAATAAATAATGTCTGTCTTTCATAGTGTACTCCACATGTAGATCACAAGGCATGGTACTGCTGAAATCAGGTAACTGAAATTTCATAGAAATGGCACCACAGAAAGGTAAAGTGGTGCTCAGCCATCAAGTCAGGTGCAACACCTGAATCTGCAGCACCCTGACGCTGTATCTGCTTGCCAGCACTGTCTCCTCCCTGGATTTGTTTTCTTAGGCAAGTTGCTGAGGATAGTGAGTGCGATAGGAGATAAGAGGAAATCTAGACCGTGTTCTGGAATGAGTATCCAAGTGACACACTGAGGTCTTCTCAAGCACACAGTCAAACCGGCTTAATATGGGAGCTCAGCAAGAAACCACGGGGTGGGTATGGGAGCTGAACGGAACAAACCCCTCAATTACTTATGATTCTATAACTTTATGGTTATCTAAACTTAATTTTGACTTTTCCAAATAACAAGCCAATCTAGAAAATTTGCAGTAAAGCTAAATGAAGATGCTTGGGAGGGCTCTTGCAATTGAAGTTTACTCAAAATTCTGTTACAAAACATCTGCCTAAAGTTGTGAAATCACTGTCAAGTCTGAGATTATACTGTGTTAACTTCATATTAGGGTAAATTCACTAATAGTGTCAATGCTTTATTGATTTTCTGAAGTTTGGTGGAATTTTTAACAAGTTTCCTGTATTCTTCTGGGTTGTTTCTTATAATATTGTATGTTTCAGTTAATACCCATAAAAATCACAGTGTGATTTCCCCTAAATCCCCTTTCCTTCTCCAAAACTGTCATAATATATTCTATCAGCAAGCAAAGCTTCTGGTGAATTTTGTGGTCCTATCTTTTAACAGTTATTCAGCATCAGCATGTATCGGTATATTAGCAAAAATTTCCTTTTGTCTTGTGAATTTCAGACATTAGATGGTCATCTCTCCTGGAAAGGCACTGGATTAGTTTGTTCTATAGACGGTTCACAGTGAAGTTCTCTTTTTTAATAAATTCCTAGTAAGTAAATCAATGTACTGATTTCCGCCAATTGAAAGTGCCTCCATCAAGGTACAAAGGCAGACTAAGAAGCCTTTTCATATTTCATCTGATCTCAGGTCATTGAATTGATTCTTTATGTAGTAGTGAAAAGACTTCAAGGTTCTGTAATTAACATTCGGGGTACTGCCAGCACATGATCTTAGCACTGTCTACACTAAGGAAGTGATAACTTCTTTTTTTTTTCTTGTGGCACAGCTTTTGCTAGCTGTTCCTAAGGTTTACCAAAAATTGTGTGTTTCTGCCCTCTGCCCTAAAATTGCTGTATCAATGGAATTATTTTCCTCTTGACATCACACTATGAAAACACTTGCATTTGATCAGCAAACTAAAAGGCTAGTTTTTGCACTGACTCACAATTAGCCTAGATCTTATTTTAATTTATTGTCTTATTGTTTGTCTGAAGAACTCTAGGATTCTTAAGACATCACTAGGTTTGCACAGGGATGTATTTTTTAATAATTGTAGTTATCATTATGTGTTATTAAAATGAAAATATCTGAAGTGCTTCAAAATAACATTCACAAGAATTTGAGAGTAAATGACACTAATCAAGAGAGCACCTCAAAGTGTATAATTTAACAATACACAAAATAAGGAAAGCACAACACGGAATTCCCATATCAACTCAAGTTCTAAAAATCTGTATTGGAGCCAAGATACCTGGTGTCTTACATAAACCTCCAGGAAACCAATTTCCAAACACTAAAATATTAAAGATGGAGGATCTAGCTACTGAAATCCTTCTTTAGGAGCTCAAAACAGTTTCAGGGCACTGAGTTAGCATTTTTGACAGGGATCTCACATTAAATTGATCTTTCCCAGTGAAAAGATGCATTACCTGTAACCAGCTGCTAACCCTGCCCTGACCTGCCCTGAGTCCCAAGGCTATGGAGGTGTGATATACTGTTTTCTTTCTTGTCTGCTGCAAATTTCCCAGCCAATGTAATTCAGATGCATATTGCCAGCAGTGAGGGAGGCCATGTGATTAAGTGGGGAGAAGAAAGGTGTAAGAGCACCCTGAATTTGATCCTGATTGAGCCACTGGAGGAATGTGTGGCTTTGAGGAACTCCTTGGCTTCTTTAAAACATCATCCAGGTTACTGGTCGAGATAAGAAGCTGCGCTCTAAAAACCACAGCCACACCGGCCAAGGTAAGCATTACATGTAAACAAATGAAAGGGAAACAAATCTCTCTTTTTTTGGTGAAATAGTTCTAAAGAGCACTTAATGAGGCAGCCAGGGCTCAGGAAATGCAGCTAAATGTGCTCTGCAGATATAAAAGCAGTGACAGCTCCCTTCTGCCCTGAGCACCAGTCTACCATGCAGCCAATGCTCTCAGACTCCTGCAGGAGAAGGGAAAAGCTGAGGATTGTTTACCATTGCCAGACAGGAAAGGTTGCTTATCCACCAGTGATTGAGCCCCAGCAGCACTGGCCTTTCAAACAGAAAGAGCCTGAGAAGATATTTATAAGTTAAGCAGCCTTCTTGTTCCTTGAGGGGAGCACACCCCTCAGCTGAAACATGAGCAGGTTGCTGCTTAACACCTTCCCTCCTAAAAGCTTCTTCTCGGGGGTAAAGTGGTGGAGAGTAAACAAAAAGGTATGTAAATGTAATGCATTTCTATAAAATGCAATAAAACATATTTTGATACTCATAAAAGTATGATCAAAGGTCCAGATAAACTCACTGCATCAATTATAATAGTACCTGCGTACTGAAGAATAAATTTGAATAATGGTTTGCTTCAGAACATACTTTGGAGAAAGCAGAGAACTCTGTTCATTTTTGATCCTCACAAAGTGTAGTTATTTTTGGAAAGAGAATTGTTAAAAATATTAATGTTATTGGATGGAGCAGCACAGTTTACAGTAATTGCTACTGGAGACTGACTGGTGATTGGTGGTCAATATTTTCACAAGAGACTCCCCACAAAAAAATGTGCTCTTTAGCCTGTACTAAACCAAAAAAATACAGAGAATTCGGGTGAGGAACTGGAGAGTATCATTGTTTCATTTACAGTGAAAACCGCTGCAGTTCCAGAGCTAGCACCCTATGTGTCTGTATATTCTCTGAAAATAGAGCTGGCTTTGGATTGAACCATCTCTCACCAGCTATACAGAGGGGAAGTGATGTCACTCTGAAAATAAATATAGAAATGGGTTTTCTGGAAACATTTATACTTTGTTCATGGATAAAGTGCTGAATGTACAGCCAAGGAGAGCCCACTGCTAAGCTTGCACCACTTGAAAAGAGGAAAGTTTTTAAATTTGCAAAGATTCTCACTCCAGGGACTTTTTTTTTCTTTTAAAATAACTGACTCTTGACATAACCTTGTCTGTTTTAAAGGCCAAACATTCTCCTTACTCCCAAGTGCTTTGTGAGCCTTAGGGATATATTGTCCCTGGCAAAACTGGGATAGCAATATCCTGGGAACGGGTGATTTTCATCAGGGACAAGGAAATCACTCCAAACCACATTTCATTCTGGTTACAGCATTTTAATGAGATTTGCAAGCCCTTCTGAGACAGTCACAAGAAACACTCAGCTCCAAACCCTCAATCAGAGTCCTGAAAGTTATTCTAATGTCTCAGCAGAGGATGGATCCTAGGACTCCAGTTTGGCTGTGATATTTCTTACATTATATTTAGCATTGATTAATTAAGGGGTGACTAAGTACTGACCTCCCAATTAATTCTGAAAGAAGCTGGATGACTGGAAATACCTAACAACATTTGAGAAGTGACTCCTTAACTGTTTCCTGGAAAACAGCTTCCAAAAATCTTTTCCAATAGCTTCCAAACCCTTTCATGTTATGGATTTCAGCTTAATCAAGACACTCTTATTCTAATGAACACATAATTTCCTGTGAGAATATGAGCAAGTATTTATATGGGAAATAATAAAATCACAGCTAGCAATATAACTCTTAATGTGCAATAAGAGTGTATATGTGTGAATGCAAATGAAGGCACCATCATCTATCTCTCTGTGATCATGCCTCAGTCACTAATAGCTTGTTTGCAAACAGTGTTGCATGGATCCAGATATTCCACTTAGAGGGAAAAAGCAGCTCATTGAGGACAGGATCTGTAACACCAGAAGCATAAAATAAAAAGGAGCGTAAAATAACCATTAAAGAAATAAAGGGTTAAGAAGCAAATCTTTAGGGTAAAAGGTGGTTTAAATTTCATCAGAAATGAACTGTGATTCAGATCATGCTGCTTTTTCAGTTTACACATTTTGAATTAATGTAGCATGGATTATGTTGCATAAAACAATGACAATACAGGAATTCTACTCATGGAAATTACTCATCCATCAGCCAGTGTCAGGTACATTCAGAAGCACATGCATTAAGTTCTGCACTGTAAGTTCAAGTCATTTGTATGTGAATAATGCTGCTTGTGAAAAAGAAAATAGGAACAGATAAGGAAACTTTGGGATCCTTCTGCACTGACTTCTCTTTGACCCAGGAAAGAACAATGAATGTTTGCTTTCCCTTGGAAGGGGTGCCGACAAGGCTACACAAACAAAGAAGCAGAAGCTCAGCTGGTGCGAATTAGGACAGTTGCATTGACTTAATGGAACTGCATCCTTCTCCCCAGCTAAAGATGTGGACACAAAAGTTAAAGGTTCCTCTGTTATAATTTTTTCAGGACAAGGATCAATCATGAATCCTTTCACAAATCTTCAAACAACTTTTCCCAAGCAGATTTTGCAGACCTGAGTCTGACTTTCTGTTTCTTGAATGGCCCAAAATATTTGATTCCTCTTATAACTGTGCTTTTTCCTAGCCCAGTTTCCACATTATTTTGTTGATTCT
Organism: Callaeas wilsoni; assembly: GCA_013398955.1. Taxonomy (NCBI): domain Eukaryota; kingdom Metazoa; phylum Chordata; class Aves; order Passeriformes; family Callaeidae; genus Callaeas; species Callaeas wilsoni. Next base: position 40,256 of record VWPU01016758.1, read on the forward strand.
GCCGTACTGCAGAGCAAAAAACCCTGTCAGTCCTTCCAGGTCTCTCTCAGTTCACTAGCAGTGTGCACTCAAGAGCAACATTCAAGGGGGCCTGGCCATGCTCATATGCTTCCTTCAGTCTGTCTCCCAAAAACTAACTATTTTTGGCAAAGGCCATACCTGCATTTACCTCAACAAAAAGACTGCACTCTATTTTTAAGAATTCCTTTCAGATGGAGATACAACTTCCATTCACCTAAAACCACATAACAATTAAGCTAGATCATAAAAAGAGAAACATTTGCCAAATTCTACCGCTGTCTGAAGATCTATCTCCAATATGGGCCTGAAGTGAAGTGATACCATGTTTGCCTGGAAACTGAACTGTTTTTAAAACAGTAAAAGAATGTTTGTAATAGCTTGTCGTTCTCGTCAGTGCTATTAGTGTCCAGTAAACTCTCTCCTTGTAAATCCATAGATGTCAAAGGTTCCTGTGGATCTTTTTTAAGCAAGTGTGTAGTTTGGCATAGTGTCTAACTGGGCAGAAGTGAAGGATCCTGGTGCCCAGATCTTGGATACTGTTGTTGTCTCCTCTGTTAGAAAGTCTGTGAGTTTTCTGATGCTACTATTTGGCAAATGCATTTTGGAAGAGAGCCAAAGGACTGCTCTCCTCTGGCTCTTGGGAAGACTGGTACTCCAGAAGAAATCAATGGAGCCCAGTGAAAAAGGAAGAAACCGAATGAAGATGTCTGTTAGTGACTGTATGACTTCTGGGCTTAGATGTGCTCTGCCACAGTAGCTTGTTTTTACTGTTCAATGATACACAGACTAACACCACTGTTAGAGGAATTATAACAGAAAAGAACTTATGAAAAGAAATGTAAAAGAGAATAGAAAAAAAATAAAGAAGACTGAAAGAAGAAAGAGGAAAACAAGCAGAATGGAAAGAGCAACCTGACTGGAAAAGCAGAGAGTTTCATGACCAGACATGGACACTGGGACTGAATCCTTTAGAATAAAAACAAGACTGACCCATTAGAAAACTTTATTTTCAAGAGAATAAAAGAGCAGTGTTAATTTGAAGAAAGTATTTTTCTTGAGGCAGGGACAGCTGGATGCTTTTTGCTAATAAAGCCAGATCTGTTCCAGATAGAATTCCCTAGCAGTACGTGTATCTCTCTCTGTATCCCCTTTGCAAAGGTCCCATGAAAACACTATTAAATTATTGCTTGCCATTCTAATTTTGATGCTTTGTTGAGGTTCAGAAAATGGCTGCCAGCCTAAACTGTAAGCCGCTTTAAATCACTCCTATCTAGGTGATGATCAATGCTCTCTAGATTTTATCTGTAGAGGGGAAAAAACAAACAAGAATATATTACTCAACCCCTAAGATTTTTTTAGAAGCTGAAATTCATCTAAAGGAACACTTGAGTCCTGTCTACCCCCCACTGAAGTGATTAGGAATTTCAGCTAAATAAAGAATGAAGGTGAGACTGAAATGCCCATGTAATCAACCTTCACAAAAAATCTAATACAAAGTTAAAACTCTTTTGAGATAAGTGCAAACATGGGAGCACTGAAATAATACTGAAAGAAATGAAGGAGGCTTTTTAAAATTCCCAACTTGTGCTTTCCTCAAAGTGTAATTCAAAACTGATTAAAAGTATTAAATCCTTTTTATGCAAAGGGTTAATAACAAAATTCAAATAGTGGTGTGGTGTCCCATGGATACTCAATAATGAAAATTCAAATGCTCATTTCTTTAAGCCTTTTGTGTCCCTTTTCTAGATAATTGGTTTTTTGCCTAATTTTTGAGGCTATTTAATAACACCTCCTGCTAGACATTTCATGTAAACTCAGCAAGAGGAGGCATCATGAGTAATAGAAAAGACTTCTGCTCATTTTAAAGCTCAAATTCATACTTTTCTTAACAAAGGAGATCCCCACTGTTAGAGTTTGGCAACCAGCGGGCCAACGGCATTGGGGAAGATTGGATTAGGGGGGCAGCTGACTGTGCAGTAAAGTCTCCACTCCAAAGCAGGATTTTTATGTAAATTCCATTACAATTCATGCTTTTTGGAGATAATGAAATGGATACAAAACACTTCAAGGTTTCCAAGTCAGCAAAATAATGAACAGGGGCATTCAGAAAGTTGATTTAATACATTTTTTTAACATTTGGACCCTTGCATGAATAGGATTGGCATCTGTTCAATGTATCACATGGAATTTGCTTTTAATACCACTGTCTAAACCCCATAACTTTTCAGGCCATTAGTGATGTGTGAACATCAACTATCAAGAGTTTTCCTCAGTTTAAGCTCTAATAGGCTGTATAATTTTTCAAGTGTTTGCCTGAAGGCAACTTTTACCAAAGAATCAGCCAAATACTTTTTGAAAATAGAATATTTTCAACTCAACAGCTTTACACAACTGTCTATGAATATGCCACAGCATTTTTTATCAATGAACTTCAAATAAGTAGAGTCTGGGGTCAAGAGGGCCATTACAATGATCTTCTACTCTGTTCTCTCACGTAAGGTATAGGATTTAATTTGTCAGTATTTGCTCTGATCATAGTGGAACTGGAACCTGGATCTTTTGATATTTCTTCAAATTTGTATGTTTGCTGATTACAAAATTAAAATGTGTATATATTTGTATAATTTGTATATATTTGTAAAAGTGTGTGTAGATAAACACGAGTAGGCACACACTAAGCATTTTTAGACCAGAAATACTGTCAAATGTAGAGTTCTGCCTCTCGATCCAGATGATGTGCATACCTCTGGCGCAAGATATGCAGTGAGAATTCTTCCACCACATTGAAGTGCCCATGCCATCAGATCTACTGATCAGTGTAAATACCAGAAAGACTAAAGACATCATGGGAGGGCCAACACGAAATATAACACACATGTACTACTTAAGAGCTGTGCAAGGTCTTTGGGTACTTCTCTTCTGGGGTTTGTGTGTTAATTTTAGTATTAACCTACTATTAGTGATAGGTTCACAGTGCTCAACAGGGATATCTGCTCAGTAACCACATTCAAGGCAAAACTGTACTGCTAACACTGTTAGTGTTTTTATACACAACTTCCCAATTGATATAACGTCTTCTTTTAAGGGAAAAGTGAAAACATCCACTTTTAGGAGCTGAAAGAAGGAAATTATTACCAAATATGTAAACTACAGATATAGAAAGATTAGCAAAGTTCAGAAATGGTAAAATACTGGGGCCATTGATGTCGAAAATAGTACTCTTCCCTCTTGGTGTAAGTTTTCTTTCAAATAATCATCTATTTATTTAAATAAAAGGGAATATTCACAATACAGTTTTTCTTCAACATATATAATCAAAACAGAAACCAACTAGTGTTCCAAAAATGTTTCAAAAAAGGAATCGACCAAGATTTGAACCACAATAGAGTTTGTATGATGTGAACATTTAGCTATTAAGGTTCTTTACTCTGATTGATGAGGCTAAAAGGTGAGTTTATGAATTAAAGTTTGCAAGCTCTGTTGTTTAATGAAAAACACTGAGAAGCTGCAGAAAGCAAAATCTGAGAAACAGCTATTCTTATTGTTTAGACCACAAGATCACACTGGTCATATTGTATCATTTAAGAGTAAGTGTAATAGGCTTTTCTGAAACAAACAAAACCAGTAACAAGCTATAAACAAATTTGATTTGTGGGGGTTTTGTGGTTCCAAGTTGTTCATTTGATTATAATCACATACCTTGCTTTTCCTAGGGAAATATTCAGCCAAATACACTCACTTCAGGAATAAAAAGGAAAGTGAGAAGCAACACAGAGAGAGAAAACATGTTAGGATCCTGCCCTGCTTCCATTGTACTAAGCAGTAATTACTCTGGAAAGTGCTATTAAGCTGAGTACTCAGTGGGCCGGGTTCAGCTACCCATATTTATGCAGACTTAACACACCGGCCGTCAGTGAGTCCTCCTGGGCCGCGCTCGGAACACCATCACACAGCGAGCAGTTACTAACGTGGGTAGACCCGCTGACTTCAATATAATTATGGAGAAGAGAGAAACGACTCAGGGTGGGTACAGTCGGTACCAAAATCAATCTCAGCAGGAATAAGGATGGCAGATCAAGTCTTCTGGGCACAGCCAGTTCACTTAATGCTATAGCGAAACACAGCAAAAAGCATTTATGCCTGATGGACTAAAAACTGGGATGGAAAAAACCCTTTTAATTAAGAATGATAGGAGTGGAAAATCTTCTTCCTAGAAGAAATAAGAATATACCAAAGACACAAGCAGAATCAAAAGAACGATAAAAAAGCCACTCTTTTTTCCCCGTGGTTAGGAAATGAATTGAGTTTAATTGCTCTTTGTCACAGCGATATAATACTATCTTCAGGTGGTCATTGTTTCCATGTCACCTTTCAACCACACAAAACCCTTGTCAACATGCTCCTCAAATATTCTGTTGTTTTCTTTCAAGGAGTGATTTATAACACTTCACAGCAAGGAATGTGCCACATCCATTAAACATTAATACTGAGTTATAGGTTTCTAAATCATAGCTATCCGCTTTGTAGTCTTGTGCTTGACTTGTATTTCAGGAAAAGAAATATATATTTTTCTGTTCTGTCATTTATTTATTCAGCACTGGGCTCTACTGAAATCTCCTGAAAACAGAGAGAAAATGTCTTTTTGTTTGTTTTTAAAAATACCTGACTTTGCTTGAAGTACACAGTGAGAGACAGTATAAATATGAGTAACCATTTGATAAGACTTGAACTGAGGCCACAGCACAATATGTCATAGCTAGGACAGCTCATGAGGGCTGCCAGAAGAATTCCCTCCAAAGGAAAAAGCCTACAATGACCTTATATGGGAAGATGGGAGAAATCCAGAGAAAGTGAGATTTTTATTTAAACTGGAGAAGAACAATGGTTTTGACACAGAAGAGAGATGTTTCTGCGGGACAGCTGGTCTCTAGCTATCCCATCACATTCACAGGTACTCCTGCCTCTGATGCTTTTCTGAATACAATTTACTACATCACTTGAGCACATATTTAAAATTATGTACAAGAATAGTCTCGGTGAAATGCATGGAAGTAACTATGTGTTTACAATTAGACACATGCTTAAACGTAAAGCAGAATGAAGCACATAATCCTCTCAACATGATATTTTCAAGTTGTACTTGAAGCTTGGTCAGTAAAAACACATATAGTCACAGAGCAATTCCCACCACCTTACCAGTCTTGTCTGTGACACTCATTTCAAGCCATCAGACCCTGGATCCATGGGGAAGATGACTGCAGCATGCTGGAGGCATAGGCTTCCTTGAGCACGTTTTGCTGGCTACGCAGCAGAATCTGCTCTGCTCAGAAAAATGTATGTCTTAGGGGAAGGATTTGGAACTAATGCACTCTAGAGCATTCTTAAACTCGACGAATCAGTGATCAAAGTATTAATTACTAATTTTTTAGGACATCAGTATTTTCCCTCACTGTAATCTAAGCACAACCTTCCAGCTACCATCTAGTTATACTGGACTCCAATCTTAGCCCAGCACCCAAAGCATGGTAAAAGCCCTGGTGCCTAATGGAGCACTCTGGAATTCATTTGGAGAAGTCCCAAACCATACCAGTGTCTAGCATATACTGTTTATTGTCAGTTTTGTAATCTATGGTAGTTATTACATTTCAAATACAAAGAAGAAGTCTGCACTATATAATGTGAAAGAGAAGACAAAGCAACCCCATCTCAACATGTGCAGCAGACAGTAAAAGCATTTCTCTACATGCACATGAGGAAATTAACAGCATTCCCCACATATTCATTCAAAGCAGTGAACATGCTGTGCTGGATGCACATGTACATTAGAGAAGCAAAATTGCTTTAAATAATCAAAATACACAAAGGAACATTTTTCTGTGTGGCTGGAAATAACCCTGACAAATGTTAATGTTTTGCAAATGAAAAACATTCTTTAAGAAGCAACATAAAAAACAGAGCAAGTTTTCAGATGCATACAAAGTAAGCTCCTGTATTAACCTGTGTTTTACTACCTAGATGTATACAAAGATCATTGTGTGAACAAGTACATTCAAACTCCTTTTTTTTTTTTTTTTTCTGAATTATGAATGTATTTTGGCAAGATCTCCAGAAGGTCAACAGCATGATTAAAGATATGAAGCAGTTCCATATGGTGAGATACTGAAGAGGAGTGGACTACCTGAGTTTTGCAGCAGATTTTGCTGATGCATAAAGCAATGAATGACAAGGACAGACCTATGTATTTTTCCCTGTGTATATCAACAGACAAAAGAGTTTCATCCAAATTAAGGAACAGTGTTTTTAGTGGCACTGCTGTTATGTTCCTCAGCATACAATTAATCAGTGAAATTCGTTGCTGCAGTAAAATACTGAGATAAATTGATTGCAAACAGGATTAGTCACACACGGATAAGACCAACATACTGATTAAAACTGGATAGGACGACATACAACTTCCATTTCTCAGGCTACCAGTTTTGATTCCTCAACACAACAACTACAAAGTCCAGAAAAAAGCTTTGCGCTGGTATTTTCTGGATAGGGGAGAAAAAGCTACACACGGTCTTTTGTCATGGTCTTTGAAAGGTGTGAAACATCGAACAAGAGGGCTTACTTTACTATGACACTTTCTATATTACAGTTACCCACAAGACATTTTTTTCTAATTGAGAATACTGACAATATATAATAAGTAAATAAAAACTGAAATTGAAAAGCAAGATTGAGTTGCAGCTAGTGTTTACAATAAATGAAGCTCAAATCCTGCTGTTATGTTTCTGACAACTTTAATAACAATAGATCATCTTGTCTTAGTTGCACACTGAGAGGGGGCTGCAAGGTATGTCACCCACAAGAATGACTAATGTGTTATGCTTATCACTTAAGAAGCAGAACTATCTGAATTCTGCTTGCTAACTACAGGGCAGTGCAAATTACCCTGACAGCACTGTGTGTTCTTTCTATTCCTTGCTTACAGGCCAGGATTGCTTAGTCCCAATGTATTAATAAGTAAGTGCAAGTATTTCAACAATCAGCATTTTAGCATTTGCATGCAAACTCTCATGCTGTGTAATTATACACAGTGCTGGCACTCAAATTAATTAAAGCTGATTTCTCTGTGACTGCAAACTGGTCATATCCCCAGACTTGCTCTAGTATGAAGTCATCACCCTATATTCAACATGACACTTTATGTCCCTAGCATTCTTAGCAATGCTAATATGCAACAACTGTAAATTAGGCAATATTTTACAGAGCAGCTGACAACCGCTGGTTAGTTGTTGAGTTCCTCCTCCCCCTCCCCCCAACACTTTCCACATAAAAGTAAGAAACCAGTTATTTCCATTGTGCTTGCTTTGTAATTATCTGAACTAACAATGTAAACAAATTACATACATTGTTTCAACAGATACTCGCCCATGTTTGATTAGGGGTTACAGAAAATTTATAAAACACAAAACCCAACAACAACATCAACAATGTTTGTTTGATGCTAACATGCAATTAGTCTCTGACAATTTCGATGTTAATTTAAAAACTCCTTCTCTTTCTCTTTTTCTCTGAAATGGCTTTTTTAGTTTTAAAAGACATGCTCTTGCTAGGCAAGAATAGGGAACTGGGGAGGCAGAGCAGAAGAGATGACTGTTAGATTTCAGGACTCCTCATCAAATAAAGTAGAGCTGTAGAAGAGACAGTTCTTTGCAGCAGAGATCCATAAATGCTGACTTCTGGGGCAGTGCTGAGTTCCAGTCTCCTTCACAATAAAGTTGCCTGCTCTGACTTTATAATTTGGTTGAAGGAAGTCCTTTCTTAATACATTTTTTCAGCAGAGATCTCCTCTGAGAAATTAGAATATTATAGTTATCTTTTATCTTACAAATATGACTACAATAGGACCATTCTCCTATAACCTTCAGAAAGAGAAAATAATATAATCAGGCCCATTGGTATTTTGCATTTACAAAATTTCATACAGACTTCAGCTATATGAAGCTGAATTATACAGCTGAAGGTGTTTCTCCAGCTACAGAACTGAATTATTCCAAGAGTCTTTATGGCTTTGTTTCCTTGGAGCCGTAGACTGCTCTTGGTGCAGAGCTGCTCTCCTAGAGCTTCTCCGGTTTGTACCAGTAGAATTACCATAGCGAGTAACAACAACAGTTTAAAAAATGCTCTAACTCTCCCACTAAAGTTAACTCCCAAGTAGGATCAGACCTTTTTTTTTTCTCCACATAATTTGGCCCTCAGAAAAGGCAGAGTCAAAGTATGACAAAAGAGAATTGTACAAGTTGATATCTTAATAAAGTAGTTTCTTTACGCTAACATAAATCATAAAGAGAATTTCTGTATCCTAACAATAATAATCAGCATAGGAAGTTCTCTTCCCTCAGCTGACACAGAAACTGCTGAAATACAGTGAACAGATCAAACCCCACCTTCTTTAGCCTGAACTGAAATACTGTTGTGGCTGTTATGTTCCCTTCTTCAGTGCTGAGCATGTTCAGCTTTGCTGGATTTTATGTCTATTTTCATCACTTATAAAAAAATATAAATCAGAAAAAAGGCATGTTGGCTCACATTGTTTTGGCATGGTGAGAATATGGAAATGCTAGAAAGACTTATTTTGGGTTAACAAACTAGAGATATCTGAAACACAGAGTGATAAATATAGACTCGCCAAATATTTGCAGAATCAACTCAGCTTAAGCAATTAGAATATTTAGAATGCCTTGGAAAATGTTTTAAAACTTAGCAATGCACACATATTCTGTGAGTCCCCATTAAAATCAAGAAACATTGAAACTAGGCAAAGACAAAAACCGTTCCCATATCTTTCTAAACGTTGGTTTCTTTTCAAATGCTACAGTATATTCACATACTTCTGTTCTCTACTTGAACAGGCCAGGCCCAAAGACGTGTCTCTATTCACAGAATCACAGAATAAGCTGAGCTGGAGGGACCCTCAGGGATCACCGGGTCCAGCTCCCGGCCCTGCGCAGCACCATCCCCAAGAGTCACTCTGCATGCCCCAGAGTGTCCTGACCAGCACTGCTGCACTTCAGATAACACTAGAAGCAAACAGTATTTTGTACCACTTCTAGTGTATTATGCTAGGCCCATAACACTGTTTGAACCCTTTCTACAACGCTAATTTCTACAGGCTGAAGTACCAACACTGCCAATGCTCCATTGGAGAGAGTAAACCCTCTTACATGTGCAGCTGGAGTTTACTCCTGGGGAAGGCATAAATCAATACCAAACAATGATAGACTAAAGGGAATTATTGTGCAATCGCCCTTCTTCAGCACTGGAGATATCATTCTTGGTGGTTTTGAAAGCTCAGGTTTATGGTACTGGCTATAAATGCTATCATCTCCATTAAATATTTCAGAAGACATTCAACGTCAGTGAAAAATTCAGCTTGCAACTGGGGCAGCACAGTTTCAGTGGCAGAGTAAGAACAGGATTTTGGCCACAAAATCCTTCCAGGATTAATGATTTCTCAAAAATGCCAGTTAACTCAGTCCTCTAATTCTCGCCAGGTCTTCCTTCACAAACCTCTGTAAACAGGATCAGTTCAGGGTGGATCCTCAGATTAGCACACACCTCATTCTTAGCCAGATGCAGTTGCATGAGTTAGAATAGACAGGAATGAGACTAGAGGTCAGTCTCTGATGCCCAGACTTCACACAGGGCCTGTACCTCCAAGAGAAGGAGATAGCAGAAGCAACTCAACAAAACATGACTTCAGTATACGGCGCTCTTCTGTTCTGACATGGGGAAGACCTCTTGTAAGTGCTAAGATAAGGCGAGATATAGATAAGATGAGCCTGTTCACCATCTCTGAGCTCCACAGGCATGTCACAACTAATCAAATGTATACTAGAATTACTTGGAAAGAAGTCAACAGTCTGTGCCATCATGCTCCAGAGTGTGCTGCATTTCTGAGGCAGCTGAGCTATAGGAAAAAAATTATAGGCACTATAGGGCCATTGAATAAAAAGTATTATGTTGTTATTACTGTTATAAAGAAATAAATAGATGATCACTGAAGTGATCAAGTAAACTACTGCCTTTCTCAGGAATTGTATAGATATGCCATGTCTGTCTGGAGAAAAAGAAAAGCATGCAGTATAGAGACCTTTGATGAGCTCATTTGATTTTAAGTGCAGGAACAACTTATGCTTCTTGAGAAATTACCAAAAGCTTTGCAGACAAACTGAACTCTCCAAAAGGATGCTGGAAATAACAACACATAAAAAAATAGTTCTTTGTTGGTTTCAGCTGCTGTCCATTCAGTTAATTCTAAAAGAACTGTTAGAAATCCAGAGTCAGAAAGACACAGATATTCTAATCCAGTAACCATGATTTCCTTACAGCTGATATGTGACCTGGAGCACAACAACCGTGTTTTTGTGGTACACCTGAGAAATCTTCTATTAGGCTAACTTTATGGTGAATAACCTAAAATAAGTGAGATGCAAAAAGTTAACCTGAGGTGTAAATATCACAATAAATGCCATCTGAAAAAAACAGCCAAGAGCAACCATGCACATCATGGATGTGGCCAACAGCTCCACAGTCTACCACATAAAACCATGTGGAACATAGCCCTGGAAAGGACCTCTGTTTTTTCAAGGTAAAAAAACTGAAAACCCCAATGTATCTTGTACATTAATCCAAAATGTGGAAGCTTAGAAAGGAAGCATGCATAGCAAAGTAGCCTTTCTAGCCAAGTAATAGAGTTAGTAATAGACTGTTTACTCCAAGGAGACTCTGAGATTACTCTATTTTGCCATGTACAAACTGAGAAGTTTCATAACAACTGATGAAAAAGACATCAGTTATTGATCATTCCGATAATAAGGATTTTTGGTGAGCTTAAAGCATAAACAGGTCAAGAGTAAAGGAGTAAGATTTATTATACTGAGTTTGTATTACCAATGGGACTAAAAGCAGCAAGCTGCTGCTCAGCTTTTATACTCTGGCTCATTTTCGCGTTTTGTAGCTCAAGAATCTCAAAGTTCTACGTAAAGTTAACTTCAAAGCGCTAATAAGAGGCTGCTGAAGCTGACAGAGAAATTGTTCAGACTGATTCTGCAGCTCACTCTTTGTGACTGAGCAGATGCATTTCTAAATTTTCCTTCTCATCATTTACCAGCTCCTTCTCCACTATATTTAGGATTGAATGCTCATTTTCTGAACATTTCGCATTCTGTTGGGTTTGTTCCACATTTGAGAATCAGTAGGTCAAATGTGCTGCAGACTATTTTGTTAGACTTGTTAAAATCAAATTGAAACTGTATGATTAATGATATGACTCATCTGTGTTAGTTTGTTGGTTTTTTGTTTTAAACAGGAAAGTAAACAAGTACTTGTCTAAAGCTCCACCTGTTTTGCTGCTGTTATGGTGCTGTGCATATCAGAGAAAACAATTCCCCCTTCTCAAGGCTGAACTAAAATTAGGCTCCACCTGCAAGATGTTAGTGAAATCTTACACAGCTGCATTCCAGAGACAAGTTCCGCAGATTGCTTTTGGAAAGCACTGCGCATTTCTGGCAAAATCAAAATCAAACTTGTTAGCTTTTTTTGCCTAACTTTTCAAAAATGTATTATTAATGATAAATGTAATTATTATCACACTAATCATGCTGATAAGTAATCTCAAAAATAGATCCATTTAAAATGTAATTTTACACCCACATCCCACTGTATTTAACCACTTCTTTGCAAATGCAGGCAGTAATCATAATAATACTTAGCACTTAGACAGCACTTTATTCATTTATAGACACTTCTGTGGCACTCATCACCAGAGTAACTTTATTTTCTTTATTATGTCTTCAAAGTGCTGCACTGACATTAACAAATTAATCCTCACAGCACTTCAGTGGGAAAAGAATAAATCTGATCATGCACTATTTACTAAGCAAAACTCTGCCCTTACCCACCCTCAATAACCTTCTGCTCACTAACAGAGTGAGTACGAACACTGGAACATAGATCACAAGGATTACAGAGCCCTTAAAACATACTTAGATTCCAACTTTGAAGTGACAGACAATTGCTACTGAATTCAATAGTAGAAGGGTCTAAATATATATTCCTAGCCTTTCTTACAATAATTCTTTCTGACAAGTGAATGCTAAATATTCCAAGGTATGGAATTATTGGAAGTGTCTACACAACTGTAAACACAACAAACCTAAAACAAATCACTACTTCATGTAGCAAATTGGAGTGTGTTATATAGAGTTTATTTTCCAGAGGTGATGGGCTTTTAAGACCTTCATTTATAAAGAGAGCTTATGCATATTGGAGACTTAAGTGAAATTTGTGTTGGTTTTCATTCTCTATGTTTGCAGAAAGACAATTGCTTGCATGAGACTTTTAGTAATAATTTAAATGGGAAGTGGATTAACTAGATGTAAGTCAGTTAAGATAGTAAACAAAAGATGAAAACAGATATTGTCTTGTTATATATTTGATAGCTCCTCTGCAGATAATTTTAATAAATGATAAAATATATACTCAAAATCTGGGATGTGCAGTGTCATTAACCAGCTGTAACACAATATAATTGATACCTGTAACTCATGACAGACCCACAATTGATAATTAATGTCACAATTTATTTTGCATGCTAAGATGCTAACACAAAAATAACTGAATCAAAATAGGCTACCAACTGCGGTGCGTGAGCAAACATTTTGTTTACCGTGCTTCTCAGTTGCTACTGTCAAAATAGAAATATAAAAGGAGGTTTAACTTTCAGCTCCGAGGTAGTGAACTCCTCTCTCTTAGCACACTATAGGCCATTAAAGACTTGACGGCCCCCTGAGACCGAGTAATTCTAGTGCACAATATAACAAGTCACACACCGGCGGGGTGGGAGTGGACTGGGGCACTTATCTAAGTTTCATTCATTGCAGTAGCCCAAGGGAACAGTGCATCAAGCCAGCTGCACTGGCTCAGTTCATCCTGTAACTTTACACTATTTTCCTTCTAAGTCACTGCTAATCCCCCGGGTTTACATGTTTTTTTGGGCGGCATCAGAGAAAAGCAGTGTGAAATTGCCTGAAAGCCTCTTTATAAATAAGACTTATGATATAGACCAGTTCTGTTGTTGAAAGACCGAAAGAAACGCCCTTGAGGATTGCAAGAACCATTTTACAGGTCTCCTGCTGTGATGTTTTTTGTCTCTGTCTAATGACTGATAACTTTAAAAAAACCCCCAACAAACAAACAACCATTCCCAGCTTCCTCTTCTAACTTAGGTCAAGTCTGTCTGGTTTACTTTTGGTCAGCTCCAACAATATATCGAATAGAAAATATCCTTTGCTTAGATATTTGGCTGTCTTGTTACTAATGAATTGACTCTTTCTAAAGATTGGTCTTACTCCCTGGAAATTCTGAACACTTTGGGACAAATTCCACCCTGAGTGTGTGGGTGTGGCTGCAGTGAACGTAAGAGAAGGTGAATCCACTAATAGAACAGGATCTGGCCCAGGCACTTCACGTGCACGTTTGTGAGAGGCATATGCTGCCAGTCTTGTGTCTCTGCCTAATATTCTGTGCTACAAACTGAGACACAATGAAGGTCACTAATCCAAGCAGAAATTTCAAGCTGACCCTGAAGATTGTTTAAACCCAACCGCAGTTGTTCCTGTGAGTTTGAAAAGCCATTTCATATTGGCAGAATTGTAGTTCAGGGATAAATGTTTATTTAATCAGGCAAGCAACTATTATAAGGTGACGGAAAAGATGGATTCTGCCCAGTTCAGAACTTAGATGACCAACAAACCAGGTCTCCTTTATAAGAAACAAACATAAATGGTGGTACGGTTTTTTTTTCTTTTTAATGTTAAAACCTGGAAAATTCCAAATTCTCACAGTGTTTCAAATCATAACAAATGCATTATCTCCTGAGCTCATGCCTGACTCTTTATCTAAAAACAGCCTTTAAAATTAACAGTCTCAGGGATGCCATCTAACACAGTACCATCTCAATGACTTTTCTAGCAGCCATGGCACCTGTTGCTGCTGCTGCTGGTTCTCAAATGAGTACCATACAAGGAACATCCCTAATGCCCACCAAACATGCCAAGTACCAGCTGTCTTACCTTTGTGAGGTCATGTTTGGAAACTTTGCTTTCTCAAGGTTCACTTTTTGGGAAAGTTTGTATGCAGCAGCTGATTATACAACAGCCTTCAGGGCCCTAACAGTAACATTTGGCATCAGTCATTAGATTATGTAATATTCTCTGCTTGCAAAATTATTAATAATACAATTCCTATTTCTGAACTTACAGTTTCTATTTCTTTAGTATTTATTTTATGTTGGATAGGGAAAGAAGGTGTTGCAGAGATAATGATATCTTCTGTCAATCAACTTCAAGAACAAAGCTTTTTTTTCTTTTTGTTAACATTGGTTATGGCATTTGAACCACACTGAAGCAATTGTAAATTGGCTTACTGGCTTTCCACTAAGTAAAGTTTAAAGCATTCATCTTTGAAAGACAACTTTTGTTTTAGTTCTAGTTGAAGATCTTGACAAATATATTTACCTTTTAACCATAGCAAAAGAAGTACTAACTTCAAGACATTGTCATTTGTTTAGTGGAAAAAATAATTTATCTCCATAGCTACACCTATAGGGATACCTACCTACTTGGTACCAGAAACCTTGATTGGAAATTAAGTGGTGCTTAGGATAAATTTATCCTTTAGACAGAAATATGGATGAAACAAGTGCAAAACTATGTCTGCATTGATGGTTCATTGACCAATTTGCTATTGATTCTGTGATAAACAGCATCAACTCCCTTATACTGAAACCTACAAGGTTCCTTAGAAGACAAGCTGAAAAGCCATTGCTTTTTGATGATAATTTTTTGTTAAAGTCAGTGACAAAAATCCTGTCCAGTGGGGTTCATGCAAGGCCCTCAAAATCAGAATGAGATGCAGAACTGATAAGTGAAAATTTAAGAGTTTCATCCCAATAAATTACCTGAGTACTTGCTTTGGAATTACTTTGTATTTTCTCACTAATTACAATCTATATGAAAAAGTACAAAATAGAAAAGAACTAATTAGCGTGAATGAATAAAACTGGAAGACAGAATGACAAAAATCAGTATATTTCTAATTTTTTTCTGTGGAATGGATCCTCTCATAACAAATGGGATGTATGTTTTTTTAATGGATGAGCTTATCTCCAAAAACTACACTGTTGTCAGAAAGTGCTCAAAAAGCAGTCATCATATATAGCAAATATTTGGCTAATTCAGGCAACAGAACATTTTCCTATGTTTTTTCCCAGCATCTTTCACCCATACTACACACAAAACACTTGTTAACTTATGTAAGCTGTTCTTTAGGGAAGGTGTTCTCCTGCTTAGACTCAAACAGTCTTGAGTTTGCCTGGAGAATTCTGTGAAACTGCAAGTTAACCTGAAAAAATCATATCTAGGTTTATGGGGCTTAATAGCTAAAAATGTGATGGTACATTAGTGAGCCTTACTCCTACTTATGGTAAAATCAATCATTACAGGGCGACCTTTACTGTTTACTTCCATTATCCCTTTTGTACATGGATTTTCTGAAAGACATGCTATTTCATGCTGTATACCTGCCCTAAAAACATTGGAGGAAGAGATCAATGGCGTGGCCTTGAATGCTTTGTTTATCACAGCATTTTTCGGAACAGAAGTATGTTTCTATGTGGCAGAAGTTGCTTTTGACATGCAGATCAAGCAAGATGGTCAATACAGAGTCTTCCCCTTCAGAGCATTCCAGTCATTCCACAGTGAGACGCCTCTTCTTTCAGTTTCTCTAGCCCCTGGTTTCCTTTTATACCTTGGTGTCTTACCATTGCCCCTTTGGCACAAATTCCTTAGCAGAGACATTTTCTGAATTAGAGCTCTCAAGCAGAGTTTCTTCCTTTCCTTTCCCTTCCAAAAGATTCTGTGGCCAAGTCTTTACTCTGACATTCTCTTCCTGATAAGTAGTTGTTCTAGTAATCTGCAAATTGGTGCAAGGTTTTTTATTTTAGCTGAGAATGAATGAGGAGAATAGCAAATCTGGATTGTACTGCTTCAACAATATGCCATGGCCTTTTCTCACGGGAGAAGAATAGTGAGGGAAACTTTGGGCCTATTCATTAGTTTGACTGATATTTTTTTCTTAGTTGACAGCTAGCACTGAGAGTACTTCAAAGGTATTAAAGAAGGAACAGAGGGCCAGAACATCCATTATATCCATTTATTTAATAAACCATAAAAAGCTGCAGAGCATGAATGAGATGTCTACAAGTGCATGGAGCCAGCTTTCTCTCCAACCTTTTACTACCACTGTTAGGGATCATCAAGAACTGGAAATCATAAGCTTTTTGAGAACGGCGACACTTTGACTTGAATAAACAACACTGCTTATTTATAGCAAACTGCATAGCAAGGCAAAAAAGCCCAGGTTTAATACAAACCAGTCAGACTTTCTTGAGCCAGCAATGAGCAGACTTCGAGAGAGTCCAACACAAGATGGACATCAGTATGTAACACGTATGTAACTTCCCCCTTAGCAATAGTATAAGCAGGTTTGGCAGAGAGCTCTCACAAAGCTGTGCTAGATCAGAACTAGATCACCTTGGCTGTACTCTCCTATTTCTTGAGATAGTCACCTCTGGCACTTTTATCAGCATTCACATTCCCTTCGGTCCCTTGGTAATTAGAAATTCCTTGAGGCTAAATGGATATCGGAAGCATATGTAAACTCACTTGAAGATCTTGGCCAGTAAGACTTTGATGAATTGATGGGAACCCAGCTGGTGCCAAATCCAAGCTTTCTGGGGAACCTTCAGGTGCTGAATTTGAGACCTGAAAATATTTACTTTAGATAAGTTATCACAAACCATATATTGAGTTTTGCTGGTATCTTGTCTAGTGTGCTACTGTGGCAAATGGTATTGCAGGTCTCTTTAGGGTGATGAAGAATAGTTTTCATTTCCTTTCGAAGCTCACCTTGAAGACTTACTACTGAGGACAAAGCAAATCCAAGACCCGGTCATACATGTGTCATGTAGCCAGGAAGGCTGACTGTCCCTTACCAGCTGTTACCAGCTGTTGGGCCACAGGTGTAGGTCAGTGGGGTCATTCCCTCCACTGAGGTACAGCTGTGGCTTCAATACTGAACTGATTTTTTGACCAAAAACTGGCAAGGAATCATTTGGTGCTGCTGTCCTAGTTCTTGCGTATTTCATTATCTTTTCTATATTTTCTTTTGAGACTAACTGGGTGCTTTCATCTTGGCTGAGGTGTGCCAGTTATGTTTCATACTGCAACTTTTTTTGTTTATTTTAATTTGACTGCTTTAAAATTCTTTGCTTGTGTTGGCAATATTTGCCAGGTGTGTGCTGGCAGTTTTCTGAGAGGTCTTTTGTTGTAATATATCAGCTGACTTTGAACTTGTCACTCTTAGACAAGAGGTAAAGAGCATACCTGAAATTATGATGCACAATCTACATCTCACACATGACTCAGGAGTTCTGTTTGGCTTTTTAGAGGAGAACAAATCTGTGGCTTTGCTTTTGCAAGGTTCTGTGCACTCTCCAGAGTGCTGGTAGCAGCTGTTAACTGCCAAATGCTATTTCCAGGGTTGTACCTCCATTAATCATTGTGCAGGTGCATGAACAAAAAGTGGTTTTCTGGCATGATAAGGTGTTCACTTCAAGAAGTTGAAGTTAGACAAAACAGCTATATTGGTGTTAAGTCTATTCAAGATGAAGGGGCAAAAACATCAGCACTTTTCTCATGAAAAGAACAAAATAATTTGTGACAGATTTATTAGAAGTTTTAGGATTTTCATAAACAGTTCTAGTTTTTTATAAGGGAGACCACAGAAAGAAAAGTTCTGTACAAGTTAGTATAAAATATTCTCAGGTGTTCCTAGTACTCACTATGGCTGTAGTCCCAGATTTATATTTTGCAGGTGTTATTTTCCAAGCCAGGTCTAAAGACTGGATATTATCTTTCTCAGAGTAACTATGAAAAACTGAATAGCTGTTTTCTATATTGGAAGAAACAGCCAAAAAATCCATTTATGTCACATAGTTTATATAAGGTAACAACAATCTTTCATAAAGGTTTGTATAGACAGCTCATCCAGGTTATTCTGAAGTAAACATCCCATTAACTGTCCATGCGGTTTTGTGTCTACAAAAAATTACGTGATTTAATACACAACTTTGGGGCTCTAGCCACTGCATGCATGTAGGTAGGACCCAAATAATCTTAGTCAGAGTGCTTTTGACATGCTAGCAAGTCTTCTTGCCTTTCATGCATGGATCATGTCAGTTCACCACCGGCTAACAGTGCAAAGCTTCTAGTAAAGTATCTACCAGTATTTAATATTTTCTATGATAGAAGAAATGTCAGTGTCTTGTGAACTGAGTGCAAAACACTGAACATTGTCCAGGATGGGATTCACAAAATTAGAGCTGGAAAAAGGTGAGACGTGATTTCAGAGAAAACCTTCTCCAAGCACAGAATAAGCACAAAGAGATCTCTTGTAGTTGCTCTCTATTTTTGCATTAGGCAGTGGAGCTGGCCTGCCTGGTCATGTAATGTCTTGTAAAGGCATTGCCTTTAGCATATGCCACCAGCAAATTTCCTGTCACTGTTGGGCACTCTGAGTCTGACACTTCAGAGTGTTATCTGAAGGACAAGGCTCTAGTCTTAAATTAATATTGTCTAATTTACAGCTAATGTTTTCACACAATACTGTTTTCTTAAATTTCAGTTGGATTCCCTTCGATTTTCAAAATATAATTTGCTTGCTGTAAAAAAAAAAAAAAAGTTGTTCATCAAATAGTTTTAAGTGCCACTTCCCTGCAGCAGTTCATGTCTATTATTAAGTTAGATGTGTGGCACCATCATTGTTCAGCCTGTGCAAAGCATATTCAGAGCTGAAAGTGATTTGGAGAGGGAAGTTTCAGAGGTGACAGTTGTTCATATCTCATCAAAAACCCCACTGCTCTTCTGTTCCATAAAATTTTTACTCCTATCTTAACTCTAATATATACTCTAGAAATCTGCTGTGTCTCACAATACCACTGAAGCACCTCTTGAGAGTCCTCACAAAAATACTCTGCTACATCATGGATGCTATGTTAATATGTAGAAGAGAAAGATATGGAAGACAGTTGTCAGATACTATAAACTCTTAGTGAGCTGAATGATTTCTTCTAAGGTGAGTTATGATCAGCATGAAATCTAGATTTTTTTCCCCCTTCATTTTAAAAAAATATTAATTATTAAGCGGATTGCGTTTTTCAGTTTTAAGAAACTTCACAAACAAAGAAATAATTTGGAGCCCGCTAATTATCCATGAGCATAAAAACTCCTTTCAAATCTACCTATGTCACATGTGATTACTGTAAAATGGAATGTCTCATTCTCAATCCAGCCTACTACATTATATTAGCATTGGTTCACAGAGTAAAAGAATCACAGAATGAGTCAGACTAATGGAAAACAATTTCTCTATTTTTTTTTCCTTAGAGCTGCTGACAGCATACAAAATGGTGTCTTCTTTTGCAGGGTTACATTCCAACTCTGCTGGCTTACAAAAGTAGCTTTAATTGATGTTTGATCTAGGGTCTCCTACCATTAAGCCTGAGCTCTATCAGAATGAAAATGAAAGTAATGTATTTCTGTATAGCTGCATGTGTCACTTACCCTGATGTTAGAAAATTGTGACTTAAAAATAGGATTGAGAAGGAGCTTTACAATCCCTGTAGTCCAACCCCCTGCCCAAGGTGGGATCCAATATGCTTTCTGTAATTGTCAGTGGATGTCTGTCCAATCTCTTTTGAAGGTTCCACAGGCAATATAATGCAGCGCTTCCACAGCTCTGACTGAGACAATTTTTCCCAATACCTAACCTGACCATTCCCCCCGAAATGCACGACACACCTTTCAAAGAGGTAAAGGCTTTCTTCTTCCTGTTTCATGCTCTTTGTCATGTCTTCCCTTCACTTTTTGCATCAAAGAATGTCTATCTCATAATAAATGTTTGGAACTAACTTTCAAAGGCTGTAAAGCTACTTCTCAAACAAAACAGAACAAAACAAAACAATATAGCTTTGATGCACTTATCCTATTGTACTATTTCTTCTCACAGGTAAAGTGCTTAGCAGAGATAGCATTTAACTATAATAATGCACAATGTTTTTGAGACCTGTAATTGACATCCTGGGACAATGTTTGGGCAATAAATTTACAAGCACATAATGAAGAGACTAAACTGGGACTACCGTTATGTAACCTTTAGCACTTCTTGTCTGCATTTATAATGAAATAATTGAAAAATTCTATCTGAGAATGTCATAAAGGAAACAAAGAACTATTAAGAACAACTTTTTTCAAGCAAAACTCTGAGCATAGAACACAAAACTGAAGAAGTTAGTGCCCTTCTCTTGATGCATGAGTTAAAGTGAAGATTTTGGCTGAAATGAGAAGCAGGAAGACTTAAGCTACAATGGTGACAGTGCTTTAGCTAAGCTGAAGGAGACAAGATAGACTTTCATTTAAAAAAAAGCTTTTTCTTATTCATAATTGAAGCACATTTCCTGTTGATTTTAAAATTCCTGATGAAGATAACTAGCCATATGTTCAGGTAAAATATTAACATTGACCACTAAAATGGACTCTGCAAGATCCTAGAGAATACACAATAAATATGGAATGAACATTATAAACATCCATGACACAAATGAAGGGGGAATGAAAAAAAACCAAAAACCATAAAGGTGAATCAACCCCTAACATGTCATTTTTGTTTATATTTTTATTAAAAATAATTACCTCTGCAAGCTTTGAGGTTAGAGTTTTTCAATATTAACGTGTTCCTAAAATCAAAATCTAGAAGTTTTTACATCTAAAATATTAATTAGACAATTTTAACTGTCCAATTTTAATATTAACAGAAATATCTTATATAATAAATTAGATCCATCACAAAGGTGATCAACCCCAAATTTAGTCAGGCATTAATTTAATTTTTTTTAAACTAGAAATTTCCTTGACACTCGGTTACTGTGTTGCACTGATTATTCAAATAACTTTTCATTTGCACAGCTTGAATTTACTTAAAAAACCCTCCAACCTCATCCATTTAACCTGTTTACTCTTACTTGAGTTTTGTGCTGATATTACTACTATGAAAGAATAAGTGGCATCTGATAACAACTAACACGAAACACAGAATCCACAGGGTAAAAAGTGCTCTGCTGAGTGTTTGCTGCTGAAAAGAGAACTGTTGATGGACAAGAGACAGTCCCTGGAAAGTTGTTTGGCCAATAGCAGCTGTTAGGCAGTAGTATAAACAAACCTTTATATAAAATGTGCATTTTATGATTCCTAGTACAGAAGATCAAAAATTAAATATATGCAGGAACATAATTAAAGGATTAATGGCCAAAGCTTCTACATAAAGGGAGAGATTTCCAGGGGAAAAGAGTGTGCTATAAGCATTTTTTAATGACTAGGCTTTAAAAACAAACTCGAATATAGAAAAACAACAGCTCTCTTGTGCTGGAAAGGTCACATTAAGCAATTCCACACTGACTTTATTCACCTTAAGGACTAGGAACTGGTTTTACCTCTTTAACTTGCCAAGAAGTGATTCTCAGCTTTGTGGGAAGAACCATGAATCAGAGTTCCTTGTTTTCAACAGGTAGTCAAAGGAAAAGGTTCACTTATTTAAACTACTTCACAAATACAGTGCATTTGAGGAACACATTTTATGAGTTGAACTGCCATACTTTCACTTGTAGTCTCATGTAAGTTCAAGTGGCTATTTTAATACTCTACGATAAGGAATTTAGGATCTTCCTTAGAGAAATTAAGTTCTCTCTCTCTCCCCCTTCCTTCCATGAAGCACTTTCTTGGCTTGATGAAAATCTTTTATTTCTCTCTCACCACAGACAGATATGCAAGTGAAATCCCCAGTCTCTTGCATTAGTCCTTTTTTTAATAAAACCATTCAAGAATTGGATGCTGGCAGGGGAAAATAGTTAACTACACCTTCTGTGAGCAGTCTGAGTGGGTTAGCCAGAGTATAAAGCAGACAACGTTTGGGATTCAGCATGGCTGAGCCATCAGGGAGCTTCCAAACACTCCCTTTGGTAACAGATAGTAAGCTCTTCAGCTCAAACTGTGTTGTCATATGTTTTATTCATGGGACATCATAAGGGCCGCCAAACAGATTATCATGTTTACATCAGGCCTCCTCAGAGAGATAAATTCTTTAATAGTTGAACTGGCAGGGTCAGTCAGTACTGAGATGCCTGCTGGGCAGCCAAATAATAAATAAGAAAAAAGGAAGGAAGGAAGGAAGGAAGGAGGGAAGGAAGGAAGGAAGGAAGGAAGGAAGGAAGGAAGGAAGGAAGGAAGGAAGGAAGGAAGGAAGGAAGGAAGGAAGGAAGGAAGGAAGGAGAGAAATCAAATATTGAACTACTTAATGATGTCCTTCAGCAGTCAGCAATCAATATATTTTATCTCTTGCTGAAAAGGTTATATTAAGGTTTCATCATTTTAGCAGCATCATCCTTTTTCTGTGAAGTGAGTAATTGCAGAGGTGCATGGAGAAAAAGCAGAGTCTGGAAAAGTATAACTTCACTGGAGCTGACAAATCTTTACAAATACTTATTTGTGATGTTGTGTTTCTTTAGTGATTTGGGTTCTGTGTGTAATCAAAGTGCCACATGGAGTTTTCCTATTGTTTCTTGCTGGAAGTAAATATGTTTTAGCAGGCACAAGGGCACAGAGCATTGTTTTTTGTGCTTGAGACTCTAATTTTAAAGCTGGATATGTCTACAACTTTATCTCATTCTGTCTAGGGAAATCTGCGTTTCTCTGTCCACTCTCCCCCATCCCAGTTTCTTTAATCCTTCTCCCCACAAACTTAAGAGCAGTTCTTGAAATCAACCTGCTGCCTTGAACTCATCATCTCTGGTATTCTCTGCTTGCTTCCCTACCTTATTCCATCAAATTCAAGTTTCTACAAAATTTCAAGTGCACTGGCTTTTATTTTATTCTTCTTGTGGTATTTCATTTACTTTTCCAATAGCTGCATGTCCCTTTCCTTTTGTGGGCTTCTTATATTTTAATTTGGTTTTAATTTTTGTCCTTCTAAGTCTGATATTGTCAATTTCCCTTAACCAGACAATTGCTCTGTTTTTTATCTTCTGATGCTGCAAACATTTTAAGAGAATAAACTGATCATAAAGGGGTGTAGAAGAAACTTAGAGTTAAGATAGGATGAATATGTGTTCTGGGAGTTGTGTAACTATTCAGAGCATTAGGTTATTTTCTATGCTGTGACACACAGTTTATGTACAATCTTTACTCTGACACTTAGCCTTTCTGTACTTTTGTCTCCTTGCCTAAAATGTGAAGAGCAGTTCTTCCATCATACACTGTTTTAAGAAAAATGCATTACAAAATGAAATGCAGAGCTAGAACAATAACTGAAGTACCTCAAGATTTGCACCAAAGCTTGGGTTGTTTAGTTTAAAAATTAAGTAGAGCTGATCTGTACACTACACTTAATTTATTCCTTTGGAACAGGAATTACCTCTAAATTTTAGTCAAGCAATATCAGAAACAAGAAAAAAAAAAGTTTATAGAAATAAAGGCAAATCAAGACTGTCCTTCAGGAAAGAAATGTCTGAGTTGTGCCTTTGGCCATGGGCAAGGAGGGAGTCAGACAGTGGCTTAAAGATCTGTGAATAGCAGGAATATGAAGCAATGGCATGCCAATAGCTACAGCAAATGTTTGTAAATTGAAATACTGTTTTACTTTGGAGAGATCTGCTTATTAATTCACAAACAGCAGACGTACTTCGCTGGGCATACAGCTTCTATTTCCCCATTATGCACAGATTCATGGCTCAGTACCTAACATGCTGGCAGATGAAAACATTTTGAAAAAATGTTTTTTATACATTCTGTTGTGTTAAATTCAGTTACATGGCATCCGATTAGGCTGCTGGAAGCTAGAGTGATGAATTGCAAGAAAACATGATGAGACATAACAAGCTGCAACAAAGTTGGCCAGAGTATAAGAAATGTGAATGAGGCAGTGAGTTAAAAAGATACAAAGGTATGAATCCAAATAATCAGCTACATTTAAGTGGCACACCACATAGCATGAGGGGCAATACAAGAAATGTTTACTTCTTTGGTCCTGAAATGTTCCATTTTGGTCTTATAAATTTGAATAAGGAATAGCTCATGAAGGCGACAAGCAATTGAAACAGCAGCTGGCAATTGATGAGACATAAAGAAGCTTTGATTCCTTCACCATGTGTCAAGAGGAAGGATGCTTTATGGGGACCATGAGGCTACCAGTGGGACACCAAACTGAGCAGGGCTTGTTGCCCTGAATCTTTCTCATGTTATATTGAAAAGATTGGTGAAATTGCGCTGCAGTGCATGTCACAGATTATATATCTATCCAAAAAAGTCAGCAAAATTTGGACCGCGTGTTCCCTCTCAATTTGTGTTTCAGGCATTACACTATATTTGGAGTATGAACTGTACCTTGGACTTTTTTAGAGTGCAGTATGTTTAGCCTGACAGAGTATATGGAGCAAACACCTGCCTATTTGAAGAGAAAGTGGATTTAGGAATGATGGAATATGCTCTTGTGGTGTGCTTTGTTTAGTTTATTTATTTCTATTTACCAATGAGGCAAAAGGCTTTCAAACTCTAGGTTTTTCTGGTCTCCAAAGACAGGTACAGTATATTTTATAGGCAAAAGAAGGCATAACTGCTATATTTTTCTGTAATTCGAAGAACCTTCATCTTCTGCACTTTGTATATCATTTCAGACACTGAAAAATTTCATATAGCTTTTGGACCTGTTTCTCAAGCCAGTAAGTAAATTCCCTTTACTACTCTGGCAAGCATCGTAAAAGGAAGAGGAAGGATAGGGGAACCTTATTATATTGTATCATCATAACTATTTGCAGAAATACACATGGAGTATTACAAAAACATAAAGCAAAATGTGGGAGTGGGAAAAGAACTGTCTGTGCATTTACATAAAGTGCATTAAGGGCAACAAGAGGGGAGAGTACTGCAGCAGTAACCCAGCACCAGCCTTTGGGATAACACTGTTTTAGTGAGGCACCAACTGCAGAAAGGCACTGACCAAACTTACAAATACTACAGGTAAGGTCAACAGCTTCAACAACTCCTTCAATTTGCCTTTTAGTTTTAAGACGTTGGATGCCTGGATGAGCTGACCAGAAAAGCATTGGTAAGAATGATGAAAAGGAATCTACACTATTTGAAAAAAACCCCACCCCTTGATAGCTCTGATACTATTCTGACACAAGTTACATTTGGGGGGCAGCTGCAATGCAGCATCACTGGATGTCAAAACCCTGCACAAATGGTAACTAACACAGGAAAGAAAATGTTTCTTTTCTTTGGATTCTGTTTTTTCTCCTTCTTCTTAACTTGGTTAATCCATATCTCATTTGCTATTGTAATAAAAAGATAAACACACCATAACTGAGGTGGCCAAGAATTTTATTCTGTCAAGAATAAAAGACCAAGTCACCAATTTCTGGTGCAGCTGTGTATGGAATCCCTTTAAAAGACACCTTGGGGACTGATTTCAGGTGTGTTGAGCATCATCACAGTGGCTTCCAGTGAACTTCTGTGTATTCTATGTCTCCAACATGAAGAGAAAAGGAAAATCCTAGCAAGAGGATTCCAGCATGGCTGTATTTTCTGGAAGCACCATCTAATATGTAAAAATAACATTATTTATTCAGATTATAAATCATGGTAATCCACTGCTCAGTAGAAGATGATTAGAAAAGAGTCTAACAATAAAACAGGCATCTAGTGCTGCCTCCCTACTATAATATTCCATCTCTCAGTCATCTGCAGTCACACATTCTGAGTCAGTTCTTGGTGGATTTCATGAATTTGTCTAATTGCTTTTTGAATCCATGGAAATAGTATTATCTACAGTCCCCCAGAATTTTTTAGCTGCTATTATCTATTATTATGTATTGTTTGATTTTAACCTGTTATCTGACAATATAATCTGAAGCCTATTTTTCTTGTATTATGAGAGACAGTGAATAATTGTTCCCTAATCACCTTCTCCATGCTATTCTGATTTTATGGAGTTTTATTATATCTCTCATCAGTCATCTATCCCAGACTGAAGATCATCTAGTTATTCTTTGTACTGAAAACAGTTCCACACCTCTGATCATCCTATCTCCCTTTCTCTGTAACTTCTCAGGTACTAACTACAGTTAAAAAAAAGGGGAGGGAGGAGGGTGGGAAGGATGGTTTCTAAAATACCTGGTTTGTGAGAGCACCATGAAGTAATGACTGTTCCTCTTCCTCTCTCAATGGTTTTTGCTCACTACCAAGCAATGAGCTATGGTTTTAGTTTTGTTTTGGTTAATTTGTTGGGTTGGCTTGTTTTTTTTCTACAGATAGCTTTTGTAATTCCAAGATCTCTTTCCTCAGCAGCAACTGCTCAGCCATTTTGCAAGTCAGGAATGTTTTTCCTATGTGCCCTTGAGTTGGGACACAGGAACAGGACCTTCAATATTTAAGATCTGTATGGATCTTTCATGATTTGTGGGATTTGTGGTTTCCCATTTACTGCTTAGAAAGAATGGAAGAAAGCAAAACAAATAGAAAAAGAAATGTCTGTGAAACTTAAGGAGCTTTTGTGGGTTTCCTATTACTTTAATAGTATATTTAATATCAAAGAAATTAAGTAGCTGTCGGTCCAAGATGGGAAAATCAATTCTTATTTGACGTTTAATTTGTACTTTTGAGATGCAATGTAACAGTAGTAAAGTATAAAGGTTCTGACTTTCCTATTGGTTCATTTCAAAGCTTTGATTAAACTTTTCATTTTAAATAGTTTCAATTTTTTATTTGACATTTTTACCAAGGTTGCCAAATCTCTGACTGTTTCAAATGAGAAAAGAGACTAGGATGTAATCTCCTATCCATAGATCCCAGGTTTTTGAACAACATTTCCTTGGAATCTGCATCAACATTTCACTAGAAATTCACAATGTGAAGAATTTGAAGCGACAGCAAAGTCATAATAGTAGTATTAGACCAGCTGTATTCACCATCTCATCCTGTATCAAATTCAGGCTGTCTTCAAGTCAAGGAATTTTTTTTACTCTTCTATGAAAAAGGCTGAACAGTCTTATGCTCTGGGACAAAGAGATACAGGAAGGCCATGCAATGTGATTGAAAGCACAATTAAGCCCTTTCCAGTGAAAGCACAACAGAAAACGAAGCATTTCAGGCTTCACATCTTTGTTAAACTCTGCACTCTACATTTTTTTTCCTATGCCTGTTACTATTTCTTCCTGTATTAGCCGTTAGTAACACCACTACATGCTGTAAATATCCCCACAACCACATGTTAGTGGCTGCAACTCAGCAATGAAGTCATGTTCTCTGGTCTGGAGCTGAAACAAGATCTAAACTTATTCCCACTGATAGCAGTAAAAAATACTTACAATGGAAAATATACTGTTAAAATTAGTGTCCCTTTAAGTATCAATTGCATTATTTCATAACTGAACTTATTTAGTCATGAATAAAGCCGGATACTGCAAATATTTATAACTAAATGGTGTGCTGGCAGCAATCTGTCAAACTGGAATGAGGAGGACCTTTGCCATGAGTAAGTGTTGCCTGAGGAATGAGTGTTGGACCAAGCAAGGCTTCATTCCTGCCACAGGGATCCAGACAAGAGGGGAGTGATGTGGAAGGAAGGCTGCACTTTCTCTCCTTGCCTCTCTGCTCTGGGATGCCCAGTCACCCATCTGGCTGCTCCTGGCTCCTGCCATGCCAACGCTGGTACCGGGCAAGGACAGGACACGGCTGCCTCCATCCTGCTGAGGGGCTGTGGGTAGGAATGGAAAGCAAATGGTGCTTTGAGAGGGGAGCTACGTATTCGTTTTGATCGGTAATTATAGATGACTGCTGTGACTAACATTTTAAATACGTGACAGAGTTAGGATTGTGAATAGATGCTTTAATGTAAATGGGTTTGGTGAATTCTCTCAGACAAATATGCTTTTGTTCTGTCGATACAGCACTGAGCACAACACGGCCCTACTCCTTCTTTAACTTCTCCAGTGTAATACAAGTAATAAATAACAATATATGCTCATGGGAGGATTTAGTAGTTAGGACATCTTGTTTATTACCTTACAGTATACATAATTCAAGCTTTATTTTTGTTACTTTTTTTTTTCTTCTTCTCTTTTTTAGTAGACGACTTTTCCATCTTCTTCAATCAGAAGTCAATAAACTACACTTTTGTCCTATGTCTAAGTTGTCAAGGTCTCTAAGAGAAAATATGTTTTAAAGGAGTAGGAGTTAATGGTCACTCCTGCACCATAAATTGCATTGGCAGACACACTAGTAGCTTGTAGAAGTAAAGATGGCTTTCTCCTTGAAAGCTCTAATGAGACTGGGGAATAATATACAATCTGTGATTCAGGTACACTGCACTGCAAATTCAGGAGCTTTTAAACAAGTTGTAATGCTTAATAATACTGGAAATACATTCCATCTCTGGAAATACATTCCATCTCTGGAAATACATTCCATCTGCTTCTTTTCTGAACTCAGTGAGATAAATACTTGTTATATTTGTGGAACTTAACTGCCTTTGATTTCTATTGCTTTCAAAACATTTAAAGATTATTTTATACATGTGAAAACAAATGCCCTCAAGGATTGTCTTGAACTCAACCACAATGGATAAAAAGGAAAGACACCAAGATCTCCTGGAAACTTCTTGTCAATTTTCAAATAACAGACTTTTAACTCAGTTACTACAAATCCTTGTAATTCACATCATTATCATTAAGCATCATAAGTCTCCCAAGACACTTACAGCCAATAGTGGTATATTAGTTTAATTTTATCTGATGTGCTTTCAGACTGTGTAGGCAACTGCTGACAGAAGAAGAAAACTTGCAAGGAAGGAAGGAATGAATTTTAATACTTAATTGAAGTACTCTGGGAATGTCTTTTTGAAGGAAGAAGACAACTTAGGACTGGACTTTTTCTAAGCAATTAAATGAGTCTCATTTGTGAAGACTAAAATTTAAGAGATTGTAGTTTTATCCTTGCTCCCATATTCTTTAAAGCCTGCATGAAACTGATGGCTGGGCAGAAATCACAGCCCTGGAAATAATATCTATATTAACCTCAGATGGAACAAGGTTGATTTAACCTGCCTTCATCTGTAACCTGGAACCTGCTCACAGCCAGTGCAACCAAATTATTTCTTTCACTCTTCTTAATCTTTAGAGAGGATCAGACACTACTGGACATTACAGCAGTTGTAGTAATTAAGGACTAGAAGTAGTTCATGACTACATATCTCCTTAGTGTCAGTCTTGTAACCTTACTCTATTTTCAAGATGTGAGTGTACATTCAACTACTCAGAATCTGTTATGTATTCCAGACTACTGGGTCTTACTTCATAAAAGTATTGCAAAGTACTTTCTAGTAATTAAGGTGTAAGAATTTCAAACAAGACAAAGCTAATTCTTAAAGGAAACAATGAAAATTGAAATCCTAATAGTTGAAACATATAAAATAAATATATAACATAAATAAATACAGATTACTCTTTTTTTAAAAAAATGATAATTTGAAAATCTTAGAACATAAACTTCTGCTATTTTCATTGGAAAATGAAGTTTAACTCAGGAACAACAACTTTTATTTGGAAATATGAAATCAAAACACCGTGAATTTGTAGTTGCTATTCTAAAATAAATTACATGAAAATTATATTGCCAATCTCAAATTTGAACAAAAATGTTTTCTTGCAGTCAGTGTTTCCTTTTATCTTGACAAGTTCAGAGCTTCAAAAATTTGGCAAATCTCAAATCTTCAGGGAGCTCTAGTTTTGTAGTTTGATCCTTAAAATTGCACAGCCTTATTAAGACAGGAGTTTATAAATGGTTGACTATTTTTATGAGAGGCGTAGATACAATTTTATACTGTGCAGCAGCATTCTTTAGTCCAAGCTAACAGAAAACTAAAGCATTATTGCACTATTACAGCCTCAGTTTTATACTTTTAGGTTTGACTGAGGTATAGAATTATTACAGAATGGAAATCTTTCTGCCATTTACGGCTGTTACCTTGCAATAAGAGACGCTGTCTATTTGGCCCAGTCAGTGATACCGGGAGCTATTGCCAACAAATGTCATCACTGGGAACTGTTTTACCAACTTCTTGGAAAAGTGTAGTAGTCCATCTTGCCTCGTAATTCCTGCTTTCAAATACTGCTGTTTATTATCCTCTCATTTTGAAATACGACTATATAAAACCTGTTATCTACTACTTGCCACTATTAGAAGATAATATTTCAGAGTCATAACTCAAGAAGTTCCAGATTCTACTGATTTTCAACTGCTGAGAGCCACATATCCTGTATAACAAATCCTGACCCGCCAGCGCCTTTTTAAGACAGAGATACCACTAATGAACTTAAAGAGCTGGAAACAAACTTCAGAAATTGGAAACAATTTTTTTATTATTCTCTGACCATATTCTGAAGAATCAGGCTTACTAGCCATCTTGAAAGCATGGAGCAGAGCAGGGCTTTTAGTCCAGTTATCTCGACTGAGTCAGCTTTTGCAGAACATTTGCATCTGGAAAGGAAGCGGCTGATAACTGGGGGGAAAATTGTTACTGACTGTCATTCAGAAAAGAAGGAAAACCAACACTGCACCCTTGATCAAGGGGATCTGTTCTTTATAGTCCAATACACAGTAATCAGAATTAAAAACTCCTTGGATTCATATGTATTTGTTTCAGGACACTGAGTGCAAACATGCCTTTTATCAGCTTTACCAAAGTCGGACATGCATTACCCTTCACTCAGCTCAAGTTGTCCTCCTGCCACCTCTTGGGCTCACAGCTCCACGACAAAACCTATAGCAGATGGAACAGGGAGCAGAGCTGGAGCACCGCATTCCCCCCGCCACCCTCTCACACTTCAGCTCTGATTGACTTCGTGAAGTTAATTCCAGTTGCTGAGCTACTGAATAGGCCTTTGTGAGCCATCACATCACCAGTGATCTGGTGCAGCATTTTATTTTATGATGGAGGCGGGCATGGACAGACTTATGTGTAGTCATTGCAAGAGACTCTTACACAACAGTTAGGAGTCCTTTCTCAGGGCACTAGTGGAGGATAATTTGCAGTGATTTGAATTTTATACAAGTTTTCTAAAAAGTCTCCAGTCGACATAATAAATTAATTCTCTTCACTCTAGCAGGATAATCTATCAGCAGAGCTCATTAGCATCTTCCAAAACAAAGCCTCTTCTAAAATCCTGTTGACATCCCTGAAATTTATTGCAAGTCATATCATCCTATTTTAGAAAACAGTACTGGAAAGGACCTCTGGAGGTTAATCTGATCCAGCACAACTCGACAGCCTGTAGACCAGTGGCGAGCTGCAGGACTGCTGCCTGTGCCAGCTAGCGGGCACCGGCAGGAGCTGCTTCCCAGTTGTTATCAAAAGCCTCCCGGCAGGCAGAGCCAAAACCTGGCTCCTGACTGCTGTCAATACCTGCAGGCAGGCATAATCGGGAGCTGGCTTCCCACTGCTGGCAGACACAGCTGGGAATCTATATTTGTAATTATTCCAGTGAAATTAAGATACAGTTTTTAAATAATAAAGTGTATTTTACTCTAAATTTGAAATGCTTTATTTATTGCCCATCTTCCTCAGATGAGGAGTAAGAGCTGGCAACAAGATAGTCCATGGACATTTTTGAAGAGGATTGGATGATCTAGTGATGACTGCAAAAGATTGTGAAAAACAGAACTAGACCTTCTCACTGCCAAAGGCAGGATAAATACGGCATGCATCAATCTTGCTTCTAAATTTGAAGGTGATTTATTCTTTATATTAAAAAAACCCATAGCCATAATTTTATTTCCCGTAAAATACCTAACCATTCTTACTACCCTTTGTGCAAATTTTCATGGCATTTAAAAAACTAAAACCTTTTTTAAAGTATCACTGAAAAAAAATCCCTTCAAAAATAGAAATTACTCCAAACTCTATGTGAAAACCTAGCTATGAGAAAAAATACGGACTTACTTTTGCTAAGGAAGAAATTATATGTTCTAAACTTTGAATCACAGTCTTTCACTGGGGTCTGAGATGATGACTTCCAGTATATAGGATCAAAAGGTTCCTATGCAAAAACTGATGAAATACCATATTGTTACAAAATCAAACTGAGAACTTTCAAAACTACATTTCTACCTGATTTGGTTTATTTTATGAGATGCAAATGCCACTTGGCCTTTCACATCCACTGTGGAAAGCAGCAGACATCACCACTCCCATGCAGTGCTACAAATCACCACACACCATGCTCTGGCTCTATTTTGGGCTGTTGCCCTTCCTTTTTCAGCACAGAAAGTAAGGTTTCCTTAAGATTCTGTGTTATATAATGGAGGTAATTACTGTCTTTTCTTATCTTGTATTTGGGCTTTGTTTGAGAAAGAAAATTTGGGAAAATTCTGAAATAAAATGTTCTTCTGGTAGGTCCTGCTGCCTTTCCTAGAAATAAAATGCAGGTGGTCCTGCATTCTTATTGTGTGTTTAGGTTGGGTCATTCTCTCCCATTCCTTTGGATATATTTTTTGTCACAGTGTGCTTTCCTAATGTGTACCAGGCCTGGGACAGTGGCCATAGTATCAGAATAGCAGCCTTAATGTGGTTTTACAATTATTATTACTATTACTATTGCTATTACTATTACTATTACTATTATTACTGTTACTACTAGTGGTAGCAGTAGTAGTAGTATTGTTAAAAATTAAGCATACTAGGGAAAATTTATATTCCATGCTTTGTTTCTATTCAGGTCTTTGGCTTTGGTTAGAGAGCAATATTTATGTTTTGAAACCCATGTAATGTGTTGATAAAATAAAACAATAAATGTCTACACTCAAGTGTCACTTTTAAAAAAAAAGATGAATTGAAATGTATTATTCCACATCTGGAATTCTGCCTTTATCCTCGAAAAGTCAGTTAACTTTAAAATAACAACTGA
This sequence comes from Callaeas wilsoni, assembly GCA_013398955.1. NCBI lineage: Eukaryota > Metazoa > Chordata > Aves > Passeriformes > Callaeidae > Callaeas > Callaeas wilsoni. The sequence goes on from VWPU01016758.1 coordinate 73,455, forward strand.
AGTACTGCTCATGCTACCAAATGCTGTTCCTGGCTATTGCTACTGAATATCAGTGAAATTAAAATTAATATCTAGTCATTCTGAAGAAACATGGGACTATTGTGAGCTTTTAGCTCAGAAGTTAGCAAAGAAGATTTAGCAAAGAAGAAATTGTTTCAATCATTAACTATAACTACATCAAGCAATCACATAATGTTTTGTTTGTGACATATTTATGTCTGGATGTGATCAAGTTAATTGCTAGGTGACCAGAGACACAGGACTTGGAGGGGATTAAGGATACAAAAAGAAGCATTTTGCCTTTGTGTTTGAACCCCAGACCAGTGCAAAAAAATTCCAGCCACAAACAAAACACATCTCTGGCACAAAACCGAAGTTACTTTCCTGCCTGAAATTAATAGTGAAACAGATTAAGATTCAAATAATAAAAAAAAGGAGAGCAGAGAGGGAAGTGCTGAAAACATGTGATTTTTCTTGGGAAAAAAGACTTTGGCAATCCTGTTACAACAATTCTTGTTTAGCCAAAGATTTGTCCAAGCATGAACCAACCTGCGATGGTTTGGAAGAGCAGTAATAAAGAATGGGTAAGGATTTTGACAGAAATACTGAATATACTACTAAGGTGACCACTTTCAGTTGCTAAATATTTACTGTTGACGCTTTTATTTTTCCGTTTTGCCATTTCAATCCTAAAATACCAATATAAATCTGTGAATAATTAAACACACCCTCTCCACAGATATTTCCCATAATCCAGAGAAATAAATCTAGATATACGATACAGCACACATTGCAGCTGAGTTCCCCAACTTACATAACATTTTAAAAGAAAAGCAGAGTAAAAGTGACATGACAGCTCTTTGAGGTCATGGCCCAGTATGTTGATCCTACTATATTTAAAGGCTAAGGTTGGGTCACCAACTAAATAAGAGCAGCACTGAAGATTTTTGTTGTTGTTGTTCATTTTGTTCCTGATGACCCCGTCAGAGGTCTCACTTATTAAAGTGTGTTTGTGTATGGAGGCAGGTCCAGAGGGAATCTCCTAGATTATGCTCTTAGAATTGTGTCTGAAACTGAAAAAACACTGCTTAAAGAAACATCATGATGCCATTGAAGCTTCATTCTAACCTGGTGCACAATTAATATAGTCACTAACTAAAATACATGGCTCTGTCCTGAAAAGAGGCAAGAAGCTGGCATTGTTCCATGGAATAGGAACAATACTATCATATTGCTTTATGTCTTCTTGAACATCACCAAAAAAACAAACGTGCAGGTTCAAAAGACACAAAATATTCTTATTATTGGGTTATATTCCAGCCAACAGAGAACAGATATTTATTTCAATATATATGATCTGTCAGAGGATATAAGAAGGTATAATGCTAACTTTTGATATTCATATGCACACAGGGAATTAGAGGTACCCAGTGAAATACTGTGACCACTGGTGTTAATTCCATTTGTAACATTTTTCCCTTTTTTTTCATTGGAACCTGCTTGCATCTTCACATTTCTTACTTATAAATAAATTTAAAAGGGAGAGGGGAATGCAACTTAATTGCATATTATTTACTTATGAAACTTTATTTAAATGACAGAGACTTAGAGAATTTATGAGAGCTGGGGAACAGATATGAAAAACAAGACAAAACAATCCTCAGTAATGAAAACTCAAAATTCAAATACTTAAGGGAAATAATCTCAAACACAAATATACCATGGAAGGAAGATAGTGTTTGGAAAGCATTAAAAAAAGAAAGACTGAGGACTAGTAGTGAACAGCAAATTAGATCAGGGCTTGCAATGTGATACAGCACTAGGAAAACAAACAAATGTGATTTTGGCCAGCCTATACAAAGGGATCACATTCAAAGAGAGGTAGTGGAACTGCATCAGAGGAGAAAAGCATTTGTGACTATGCTGTAGAAAATAACGGATTAATGTAGAAGTATACAAGGTGATTTACTGCATTAAAATTGTTAAAATTCAAAGCTATGTGAACAAGTGCCGCTTCATAAAATTTAATAAAAATTTACCTCCTTTTTCTAGACCTGAATTTGATTCATTTTGTTCATTAATTCTGTGCCTTCTTAATTCCCATAAAATTAGTAGACTCCTTGGAATTTATCCTGAAGGTTTAAGAAGACTGCATTGGAGACCAGCAGGTCAATGAATGGCTTTTGAGTTCTATTCTTAGTTCCCTTCCCACTTTATGAGCAGACAGATCCTGCCTGCACTCCTGGCGACTCTAAGGTAGACATGTGCGATCAGAAATCTAGCTAAAACAATTTGCTTGATCTTTAGCTCTTTTGTTCTGAAAAGTTCCAGTCATATGACATGATTTATACGGAATTTCTGAAAGCTTCTTATACCATTTTCACATGACAAGCCCCTGCTTAGGCTTGTAGCCGCAAGGATTCGGGAAAGAATCACTGGAATGGTTTCAGCATTCTTTCAGCGCGGAAAACAGACCTGGTGACACAACGGCTACAGAAAGGCTGAGACGAGGGCTGTGAACTTCTCTGGCTTTGCCCTCTCCCCAGCACACCTAACACACCTCCTTTGCTAACCTGTGCCCCCTCTGATAAGCTACAGCTGCACATGAGCAGTGCAAAGTATCGCTGCTGGTGTGCTTGGAAATTCTGCATGTGTGTCACTGAATTTGTGTTTTGCACTCACTTTATATCAGTGAAACTACTTCACAACACGTCGGGCAGTAGAGGGCCAGGCCGAGTGTTTGCAGTTTGGGAGTACTAAATCCGCACACTGCTGCAGGACCCTCATGCCCAGTTGGCTTCCGTTGTGTTGGCCAAGGGAGCAGCGGTCTCACCAGCTTGGAGGGAAATGAGCGAGCTGATTGCTAACAGCACCAGGGGAGCAAGAATAAAAGAGACTGCATTCTACAATAATTAAAAGTCAACCCCGACAACCTATCTGCTCTGTTAGACGGGGTGAGCATGTGCAAGGCCAATGCTCGGTGCTCTTAAGCAAGCAAACAAACAAATGCACACGAACACAGAACAGATGTTTGATTCATAGGAACTTTGAACTAGTGGGGTCACTGCTTGGATGTCTGCCACTTTCCATGTGGCAGTATATAAATAACGCACAGAGCCTGTAATCTATACAAAAATCTATATAGACCGGACAGGGGAATGGCCTAAAATTTGTAGCCCAGGGAAATTTGCTGATGGTATAGAATACAGTAGCACACCGAAGAGAGAACTCATTTCAAGTTTAAATAAAAGTTTTTAATTTGCAATGCAAGTTGGCTGCTGTCTGTCCTGTATGTGTCTTTCAAAGTAATAAACAAACCTAAGTGTATACACAGGTGACTGCAGTGGAATTACAGTGGGATTATTTGGAGAGAAATTGTAAAACAGGGGGATCTTTTCATCAAATATCAGTTAAATGTGGAGAAGCATTTCAAGAGAAGAAGAAAATCCACCAGGAGAATTCACTATACAGGTGAAAGATTTGAATGAGTGTTTTTCAGTGCTCTGAGCCAAGGTAGAAATGTTTGCTTTTACTTCTAAATCCCTTTCCCAACAAGCTGTTTTAGCACTTGGGAAGGCATAAAGAAGGAACAGAAAGATAGAGAGGATGATGACAAGCTATAAATCTCAAAGCTTAAATTAAGTGGTAGGGCTAGAAATACAGTAGAGTGCGTCACTTGTTATGGTGTGACAAATGGTGCTCCATTTGCTAAAGTCATTTACAACTGGCCATTAATAAAGGGCCTGGGACAGGGGATGCCACTTGCAAAAGTTCTAAAAGGAAAGTGATTAAAAGTACTGGAAGTCTGAGTGTACACTTCACTGTATTGGCCAAGAAAGGATTTAATTCTTACCCTTAAACATAAACATTTTACTGATAATGTGCACTGCTCCCCCTAGGATTTTAAAATCTAACCATAACAGACAATACTCCAGATGTGTTGTAAGGAGAAATTACTGGGAAAACCTTAACACAAAGTAGTTATGAAGAAGCTTTACATTTTTATTTTAAGACAGAGGTTTGCTGAACATCCTCCTAAGAGCTTAATCAAGACAACTGTAACAAATGCATTCATAAAACAAACCCTAGATAAGATCTCAGTGGAAATCTGACTACCTTTCCCTGTGCAAGGGCTTAGATTTGCAAACTCTTTACCTTATTTTCTCGTTTCTCTTTCCCTCCATCATGTGGAAATAAGAATTGAAGGAGACTTCTCATCCTGGTGCTTAAATAGGTCACCAATTTATTTCTTCTTTCTCCTTCTCAGTTCCCTTCAATATCATATATCCAGATTTTTGGTGTATGCTGGTAATGCCTCTTATTGCAACTTATTTTGCTAGGTTCTTAATTTAAAAAAAAAAAAGTTTATTGATATTAAAAAAAGTGTAGCCCCCCCTAAGATCTTTTATTCAATTTCGTCTCAGAGCTGCAATACCTTCTGAAAAGGATTTAGGCAGCAGGAAAAGCATGAGCCCATTTCCCCACATACCACAGACTCATGGAATCATTTGACTCACACTGGAGACTTTATGGTCTGTGGTCATAGATAATTTCACCTGTTGCTTCTCTGGAACACCAGTTCTGAATCTGTTTATCCCATAATTTTAATTCAATAGTCTAATAGTACTGAGCATTCAAGTGGCTGTAAATGTTATGGGTGCCCATCTCTAACACACTGTTAAAGTTGGATTTGAGTGTAAACCTCTGGAGTCCAAATGACATACAAGCTACAAAATACAGGAAAACCCTTCATTAGCTTTACTGGAAGCTTTTATTTGGGAAACAGAGGAATGCCACTTTTACACGAATGAGAAACAATACTTACTAGTATAGACAACACATACAATTTATGAACTACATTATAAATAAACCACATTAAATTATAACACCAGGGTTATCAGAATATTATTAGAAACAACAATTATTTTTAACTATAAAAGCGGTATTAAAAAGGGGACAAAAACTATTATAAGCTGTTCTGTTTGAAGAATGTGTTTCTTTTAAATTAATGCACATAGTTTACAAATCACTGTGCTGAGCTTTGCTCTGTTCCAGGGAAACCGAATTTCTTTCCTGATCACCTAGAGAGGAGGTGCATTAGTATTCACATTGCTCTGACATGGATCACTTTTGCAGTTGCCCCTGTCTTCCACACTATTTCTGGTAACCTTTCAATTATTATGATAATTGTAAGCAAACAACTTGAAACAAATGGTAAGAATCAGCACAGCCAGACTGTGCCTTACTTTGTTTCTTTTACTTTTATGTTCATTTGAATGCAGTTTGGTCAAGATGGCATTTGATTTGAATTTATCAGTCTTGGAGGAAAACCAGCAGAAGCTAATGTTTTATCCAAATGCAGACAAAATAGGCATGTAATTACAAGTTGTTTCAATGCATTTATTTTCAACAGGTAATTTGATACTCCTACTTTTCAAGAATTAAGATGTCGCAGATAAATAATCACAGCTCTTCAAGTTTACCTCTCAAAAGTACTTCAAATCTTCTTATGCTTTTTATTTAGATCTCAAGTACATATATAATTATAAACTTGAACTTTAAAAATGTTAGATATAGATAAACTTTTGTAATGAAAATGAAGTTGGAGATAATAGAGCAGTTAAAACAAATGGATGTTAAGAGTAATATTTATCAAAGTCTCCATGACTGGAAAGGAGCTTTGTGAATATTCTGGTCTGCCAAATTTGTATTCTTTTTCCAAAACACCAGGCAACACATTGTCTGCATAGTGGAGTTTGCTTGTTAGCGTTGTTCAAGTTTTAAAGTAGTGAGATCTATAAATGTATGGGACTACTTTGCCACTATTCAGTAAAAAACCTGTTATATCATAACTCTGATTTAAGATCTGTGTGGGTCACAGATAAATAACTGAAGGAGGTTTAAAGTATGATATGGTCTCTACAGTCTGAATTTAGTGATGCTAAAGAGTGAAAAATGGAGAAAAGGAAAAGGAGACTAGGAAAATTTTGGTTCACTTGATAAAAAGCAGGAAAGACAGACTTCACCCTAAGTAGAAAAAGGAACTTGTAAATGTCAAGTTTAAAGCTGGATCTTACTATAATAAAGAAAAATGTGTTGTTAAAGGGACTTCATTATTAGTTTTTCTTAGAAATATTAGTATTAGAACTTGTTCATTTAAATATCAAAAGTGACATGCAGACCGTCAGTACTGTATAATACACGCAGATACTACTAAAGATATTATGGTATCTGAATAAATTAAACTATAAGAGATCTTACATGATGAAAGGAATAAGATTTGACTGAATTTGAACAGTTTCCAAGTTTATTTTTTTTCTGGAATAAAGTAATTTCATAAAAAATCAATATTTTTCTGCCCTTAAAATGGCAGCATCCTCTAGGCCAACTTGTTTTAGATAGCAATGAGCTGCTGAGATGACGTACCACAAAAAGCACAGTAAATAAATCCCTGTCATATTTTTCTATCAATACACAAAGAGAAGTTGTAACAATATTACTGAGAGATGGACATGTTTCACAGATGAGAAAACAGATGCCAATTCAATTAAAACTTTAGCTGTGGGATGAAATTATATTAGAATTTGACATGCTGTACACAGAAAAAGAAATTTTTTTTGGTAAATATCACATATGTAAGTTTTGATAAGCCCAGTTGATGGCAGATTGAAGCGTGATTAAAAGCAAGCTGAATTGTACAAAGTTTCTCAATTAGATTTGATGACCTTAATTTACTGAAATCTGATAGTGAACTTAGAGATATTTTTTTATTGAAAGACCGTGAGAGTACAATCCTATTCCGAACTCCTTCCCCAATGCATTCTTTGTCTAAGAGTGCCTGACAATTTACAATCTACCTTCATATCAGGGGCTATTGTTGAGGAAGAGGCTTTCCATTGTAGGCTGATAAAAGATCATGATACTTTTGACGCACAAAACTAAGAACCTAAAAAGACAATGAATGAAAGCGTATGTACGGAGGGATTAGAGCACAGGTACAGTCATCACTTAAACCACATAGCTAGAGAGGTGTTGTGAAACAATGCTGTCTTGGATTGGCACTGTTTATGCATCCATTAATGCGTAAGCGGCAAGGAAAGAAAAGTACAAAGGTTTAGGGGTACAAACAGTAATCTACTAGATAATATAGGCAAATCAAAAGAAGACTGTTTCTTCAGGAAAGTTATTCCTCATGTAAAATTAAGAACTGGTAGTGATTTTAGATTTAGTAAGTTAGATATCTAAGGAAAACATGAAAATTTAGAAAGAAGCAAAATAAATGGGTTCAAGACTTGAAACAAAAGAACAGATATGTAAACTTCCTGAGTACTAAACAGCTAGATAATTATTTTTATGTGATCTTTTTCTGTTCCCTACTTGCAGATGCTGTACTCTCTGTTTTCTGTAGAATGGCAGTTTTCAATTTAACGATACAGATCTTGGGTTATGACTCTAAAGTGTAGGTGGTAATATTTTTTGGTAAACGGAATGTCCACCTAGAAAGGGGCTATATTTGAATGGTCTATATTCTGTTCTTTGGTTTTCAGTTAGAACAACAACAGGCATATTAATTATTTGAAAAGAACATATTACTTTCATCTCCTGGTATCTTCCTATCTATTGATATCTACCTTGGCCTATCTTTCCTTTTTTAATCTTTCCAGATTAATACAGCTTGTTGCATGCTCATACATGACGTGAAATACACAAAAATATTTTGTGGAGAAGACAACAGAAAACATTAGTCCTTAAAATTTTATGTCAGTCTTAGAAAAAATATGAATTGGTGCAGCTCCATTGGCATTAGCAGTGTTACCTGCTTTTTGGTAGCTAAGAAGCTGCCACAATACTGCCATTTCATTCTTGGTATTTCACTTGTTTCTCTATATTGAATGTTGCAGCAGAGGATTGCTTTGGCTGTGAACAAACAGCAGTGCCTGTGAAATAGCATTCATATACTCTGGCAGTGTATAGGTTAGACAGGCTTAGTAGATGCAAATCCACGTCTGTATTTTTTAAAGGAGGGCGAAAAGAAGAAAGAAAGAATACGTGAAATACTGAACAGCAGGACTGCAGTGATTCATAACTTGCTCTCCACATGCTGTGACTTGTCACTGGTTGTTCATGACTTCAGCACAGTCTCTGGGGATTCACAAGAGTTTATGCATTAGCACAGCATTATTTCTGATCCCACTGAAAAGTGCACAGAAACGTACATGATTCAAGTCTTTGATTCCTTTCACACAGTAAAAAAATGTATCCAGAACCGACTGAACTGCATACAAACTCTTACAATCAGATGAGTATAGGCTACATCCCTACTCTACTTCAGACAGGCGAAGCCAGGTTGTGGGAGTGAGCATACAGTGCAGACCCTGTAGAAAGGTAGAAACAGTTCTGTATCTGGATTACCAAAAAGAAAATATGAGGATTTGTCTTGTAAATACACAGGCACGCTGCACGCTCAAATGTGCTATCTGGTAACAGCTATGGACAAAATCTTGTAAGTCTTAAGGATAAGTTACAAGAATCCACCTTCTGGGAAGAGGAAGAATGATGCTTTTCATGCCTAAGCATTCCAGTTGTTACACTGGAACAGTACAAGCAAACAGCTTGTACGGTGAAGAAAAATGCATGGACGTGGGTTGGGAATGACAAAGCAGGTCAGATATTACAAGTAATTGAAAAAAGAGCTTTGTATCAATTCATCCTAGCAGTTGAGACAACTAGTGGCTAATGTCCCAGATTCCCTCGTTAGCTGGCAGGGTAGGATAGACTCACTTTGGAGGTCCTGCTGATTAGGGGGAGTTTAAAGACTTGCATTTACTGAGGAAGGGATGCATTAAAAGAAGGAAGGAAAGAAAAAGGCTTTCCTCTTATCATCCTTCTGTCATCACCCACAGAAAGGAATTTGACCTTTTGATTGAGTTGTTTTCTTGCTTTGTTTAGTAGTGAATTGTCATTTGCAACGGGTCTCTGCCATCCATGAAGTCCTAAGCTCTCTCCTATAGAGATTTATGCTATGGAAGGAATGCACATCAGTAATAAAGATCAACAGGATTATGGTTACTTAATTGGACTCTGGCTAATAAAATTAACCAATAGATTTAAGAGAGTAGTTTTGTTTTCTTTTGTTTAGCATTAACAACAATATTTTCCGTCTGACTACATGCCAGGGAAAAGATTTCCTATTTTCCTAAGCTTTTAGTGAAGTTTACTTCTTTTTACATTGTGAGTCTAAATTTTGGAAGTGTAAACTCTTAATAAATGTTCAAATATAAATTAAGCAAAGTGGTAGCTCCGTTTTACAGTACAAACCAATTCAGAGTTGCCTTATACTATCACTGTTTGATTAGAGTAACAATAACCAAACTCATAGTTTCCTCTTTGTTTTTAAAGTTTTGCCTCTTCAGGTTTTATCAGAGAAATTCCATATACGACAGCAAGCCTTAGAAATTCCTTGTCTCCTCTAATATTTACTTTTGCCCAACCCATTTCACATTTGTATACCACATTAATAGACTTGCAGTATTTGAACAGAAACTATACTATGTATTTTGATTTCTGAGCAATAATTGGAAGTAACAACAATCTTAAGCAGTAACCCAGCTGTCTCCCAAGTATTATTAAACCTAAAGAGTTATTGTGAATGCACAAAACTACAAAGGAATTGTAAAGAAGTTATTTCATCTGTATATGATTTTAATCAAGCTTGGCTTGCTGTTTAAAAGGCTTGTTTAATGAAGACTGCATTTCCCTTATGAGAGTCCTGACCATGTAGTTCAGTATCAGGCAACCAAGGACTACTGCCATAACAATAGCTAGAGGGTTTACCACAAAAAAAAAAAAAAAAAACCACACCCAAAAAAACCAAAAAAAAAAAAAAAAAACAACCAAAAAAAAAAAAAAAAAAACCCCAGAGCCTTGCATTTCAGTCTGTTTCTGATCTCTTGTTTAGGGAATGACAGACAACTAACAGACAAAAATAAGCTAATTGAAAATTAGCAAAAAAGTCTTCTTGGACAAATATAAACTTATAGAAGTTAAATAATATTTTACTCATATAATTTTCAATCCAGTTATTTAATTAAAAGTATCAGCTCATGTGGGATTTTCTTCTTTTGCTACATCATTATTTCCACTACTATGAATTACTGATTTTAATAGGTTGAGTCAAACTCTTTGCAGCTAAACTCTTAAAAATGTAATATGTGGGTACTGGATTTCTTATTGCTAACGCAAATACAGAGAACTCCTTTACAGAGCTATGAAAACACAAAAAGATGATTTTGACTAAAGCTAGCTGAAAACTGAACCAAATATCTCTAATTTTAGGACATGCTCCTGCAAACATTAAAAACTCATAAAAGAATACTAACAATACCAATTCTCGATTTTAATGACATTAATAAAATGAAAACTTCTACATCTGTCTCAGTGTTTGCAGTCGGGATTGGTGCGTTAGTGCCGAACTTTGAAAAATCCAATTCACACAAATTGTTGCTTTGAAGTTAATGAGATATTTGTATGAGTAGGGGCTACTCACTTGAGCCAGTGTTTTCTGGTTTGAGCCTTAGTCCTTTCTATTGCCAAGTGTACTTAAGTTTATAAGACCATCCATTTCAACACATTTTGTTTAGTTAAACTGAAGTACTTCATTTTTAAGGAAAAAGTTATATTGCCAAAAAGTATAAACAGGGCTAACTTTGACTAATATAAATATTTGAAAACCAGAACTTTTTGTAACGTCTTACAGAAACAATCCTAATGTAGATGACAGAGGGAAAAGTGCTTTTATGGAACAGATAGTTCAGCTGAAGGATAGCACAGAGGAAATTTTAAAAATAAATATGAAGAAAATTGTCTTCTAACATCCAGCATACTTGAATCCGGTTCAGAATATTTTTGCCTAGCAATTAAATGTAAATGTTTTACATTTCCAGTTCTGCAGCATAATATTTAAACCTTGAGCCGCTCTAATTAAGAGAAATCAATAAATTTATTCCTATTGCCAGCTTTAAAGTTTATTTGCTAATAAGCAACTGGACAAGGGATGTGTGAAATGAATAGTTGAAAAAAAACTCTGACAGCAAAAGAGAGGTCTGGAGGGTGAAGTTGGTTTATTAGGCACCGTTTGTCATGAATGGGTCTACTGCACGTACAAAAGCAAATCCCACTACCTTAGAAGATTAATTCTGAAGGAGGCACTCGTGGGTCAAAGTATACATAAGCGTGTGCCTAATCTCAGAGAAATCAGGCTATTTTCTCACAGCAATTAAGCAGAGGTCTAGGGTTTCACCCACAGTGTATTTAAACACAGGATACAATTAAACCCCAAAGTATTAATATCTGTGCTGTGCAAAATTGCCCAGGAAATAGATTTTGCACTCTTTCAAATGGAAAGCAAGGAAAATTAAGGAGGGTGACTTTATTTGAGTAAAAATTATCCTGAAACAAATGTAAGTCATTCATTTTTAACTGTTAATTCCTTATGTACACTTTTTTATTCCTTTCTTTTTCCTGCTCACGTAATTTGCTGTGGAATGTGCAATGTTCAGTGGATATAAGTAATCAATACCATGTCATGAAAACAGTTTTGCTTTCAGGGCTAGTGTAATATCTACATGACAATGATTCAACAAAAGCATTTTAAAAAAATTTTGAACAAAATGCTGCTCTGTACTGGAAATCTTTAAGATCAAGGGGAAGAGTGACCGCAGCATCTTATTCAGCAAAAAGCCATTACAAAAGACCCCTTTCCTCCTTCATGTCTATGGATTATTGAGCAGTGTGACTGAAAGGAAAACAGTAACTTAAAGAAATTTAATGCCAATTTAAAATGTTTCTAGAGAAAAGGGAAAAAAATCCTCTAAAGATGCAATGTAATTTCTATTGCACATGAACTTGTCTACATAAATGTAGTAAGAATTAAATAATCATTTAAATAATAATTTTAAACAAAATCTTTTTCATCTTCCTAAGAATCCTCTCTGATTTTATGGTCTTCCACACTGTTATTTAAAATACGATTCACTTTGGTCTATGTATCACACCTACATAATCTATTTCACTTCCAAATCACTTCATAAAAATAAAAAGATCAATCTTCCCCCTCACTGTAGACAATTGGCATATCCTATCAGAAAAACTATTTATATACAAAGTAACACACTCTATACTGTGATAAATCTCATCTCCTGTACTTTTACATTTAACATTGTTACACCTTTACTACCACGGCAATGTACATAATAATATAAACAAACTTATTCTAGATCTCAAATCTTCTATGTATCAAATTTTAGAAATTCTGTGAAAAATTGTGGTGCTCTGAGCTTTCAAATCAATTATGTGTTACACAGGATGCTAATAAATATTCTTCACAGTCAAGTAATATGAAGACATTTTTTAAAATAAACAAAAAAATTGCTTCTTGCTGATCACATTGGTCAGCGAGAAACTATTTTAAGCTTTAAAAATGCAGCATATCCCAAAACAAGTTGCTACTTAAATAAATGCTCTTCTTGAGCGCAAGTGACCTTTTAAATGATTATATCTCAGCACTTGCAACAAGAAGAATTTCACCTATCACCTTTACACTGTTGATGTGCTGCATTGGGTGAATCCATAACCTTTTCACAATATGTAACACACTGCAGAACACAAAATTACTTGCTAACTTTAATTAAATGCCTTCAGAAAAGTCCTGCTGACCTCTTCGGAAAGAAATTTTACTAAATTAAAACAAAAAAGAAACCAAATCCAAATCCTTCAACATTTGATAGCTCTAAACGAACCCCAAACATTTCAGAAAATTATCTTTCTGAGCACTGGATAAGTTTCCTGCTCTGAATTTTTCATAGTAAGGGTTTTAGATAAATTTCAGTAAACCTTAAAGAAAAAAAATCTTGCTTAAAACACATAAATTTTTGCTCTTCCAGCAATCTCTAAGGGCCTGGTGGAAGCTTGCTGAAGTCTTTGGACCAGGCCTTAAAAATGTAATCTGGTTTAGTCCTCCAGATTCTGAACTTTCAGAAAAGGTTTCGGGACAAAAGAAAGAGACAAAATACTTCATTCACTTCACTTTCTAAAGCACTGGACTTTTTTTTTCCCCTGAGAAAATACAATCTAGACCAAAACAATAGATATAAAAGAACTCTGACTAAGAAAACAAACAGCAAAACTACTCCTGAACCAAATTCTCTGTTGTCATACAAATGATTGTAGCTGGCATAGAGCTGTGACCTCTTTGCTCAGTACAAAATGACAACAATGATTTCAAACTTTAAATTAAGTTAGGAGCAAAATCAAACATAATATATGCTACCTTCAGAGTCCGTGATTAATTTAAAGGGACACAGGAGTTTGCAAATTCTTTTTCACTCAGTTCAAGTTAAGGATCAGCCCTCTAAACACAGTTAATGTTTCCTGATTATAGAAAGAAGTGCAGTAAGCCCCTCTCTGCCTACACACGTGTGCAGTACTAGTGGTTAAGCATGTGTTTAACATGAGCACACACTTCAAACCAGCAAGAGATGCATTCCTTCAGTTCACATGCAGCCTGAATTCATAAACACTTTGTACTCATCTCCTGTAAGACACAGGTGATACAGTTCACTTTGGATGCTGAGATGATAGTAATTATTTACTGTGTTCTCTGCAACATAAACTAAAGAGGAAACATGAATCGATGTGTTTTTATACTTAAAAATCTTTATGAAGACAGTGGATTCTAAATGAACAGTGAGACTCATTTTTAAATAACATTATTTGTTGCTGTCTTTACTGTATTTTTTTAATTCTGTTTGAGACACTGCTAGAGAGAAGCCTATTTATTTGAAATGAAATCTATTGTCAGGGAAGCATGTATTAAAATTAAAAATAGCCCCCAGTAATGAAAACAAATTTACAAGTAATTTTCCTTTTTTTTAATGTTCTGGGTTAATAAACCAGTGATCTCACAAAGGATTACAATCTCCTGATACAAAAGCAAAATTAGTGTCCAATAATACACTGAAGTACTGGAACAAACAAAGAACTGGAGAGACATAAGAAATATGGAACTTGCTGTGGCTTTCTCTAGACAAAGGAGATGAGTTATCTGATTGGTGTGTAATCACAAAGTTAAACAAACAGCAATAAGGCTAAACTAATTCACTGTCAAGTCTACATGTCATCCTAGCTGGTTCATTATGTGCATTTGTGACAAACAATAAAGAAGAGACAACTGTACTGAATCAAATAACTTGCAACAGTTTACACTCCTATAAAACTATTTACATTTTGTCAAATGAATATTTATAACAAGTGGCTTTCCCTTCACAAACACTATAGCTCAAGCAGCTCCCATTCATTATCGTATTTAGGAAGTACAAACACTAATTCTGTGAATCAGCAGCACAGTCTGTTGTAACTTGCCAGAAAGCAAGGCCCGCAATACTAATATAAAATCTAGGAGAAACGTGCTGTTGCCTCCAGTTTTTCAAATGTCCCAGCATTTTTATGTCTTCCAGTCACAGGAATTCAGTTTCAATATTCTATCTGCCCTTCAGCATAGCATGCCCCAATGAAACAGCCGGTGGAGTTTATTTTGCACTTTATCAATACAGTGTAAACCAGCATGTGCTTACCTCCACGGGGTTACTGAACCCAACTTGTCTGTGTGCACAGACAGCACTTTGGCCACAGATGTGACTGGTTAACTGTACAAGCAAGGAGGACAAATCCACACAACAATACTTCATTCACCAAGGAAATCTGCTGTGGATTACAGCTTCTCTATGGTTACGTCTGTTCTTAATTTACTGCTTTTATTCAGTTTTCAACCATAAATGAGCCCCTTATGAGGTATTCACTATGCAGAATTGACAACTCTTTTTATCTACTCGAAAAATATTTTTGGATAATAATTTATGGTTACGAAATATTTAAAGCAGTTTGAATAGTTACATTATATTCTTTCAGTACTTAATGATGCAGTATCCCCTGTAAAAATGGCGACCTGGCCAATCTATCGATTTCACATATTTATAACAAAACCCAGCAGCCTCGGCCATACAGAAATACAAATTTTAAAACTGCATATATCATGGGAATGGCATTGTGGGTTTTTTTAAAAGGTCTTAAACAGCATCTCATGAGGAAATCCTGGGCCAGAATTGTGACTAAGGGCCTTGTGGATGGGAACATAAAGAAAGCCTTTTTGCAGCCACAATATTTTGTTTATGGCCTCTTTTTTTTTTTAAAGTTTGTGATAGATGTAGATTTTAAACAGTATTCAACAGAGAAATTGTGAAGCTGTCTGTTATGCAGGGGAGGGTTACTGCATTATTTATGTTTTATGTATGAAACTGAAATGTGAGCATGGGTATTTTAATCTTGTTTCACCATCAAAGATAGTCTCTCAATTTGTATGCTGAATTAATGTGCTATCTACGTCGTAAAAGCAATCTAAAGGGACTGATTAGTATTGGGCACTCGGTGCTACTTGGAAAAGAAGGCTGTAAGTAAGCAGAGCTGCTTAGGAAACGTGCGGCAAAGCTACTGGTGTGAAGGTCTATTTCACTGCACGCCGATATCATCCCTTCTATCAGTTCCGACATGTGTCCGCAGAGGGACATCATCCATTGAAACTGTAATTGGCAATAGGGGGAGGCAGCCATGTGAATGATATGGAATATTTTTATTAATTGAGACAATAGTGATGAGGCTTTAAAAAGCCTTCCAAGATGACAAAGTCCCCTTTGCATTATTTCAGATTAATTTAAAGTGCTGGCACACAAAGCTTTACAACTTTATTCTTGGCAGAATATGAGTACTTTCAGACTCATTGATACTCAGGGATTCTTCACTATTACAGAGTAAACTCCCTGTAGATAAACAAAAGGAAACATTTGAATGAGGTACTTGCAGTGTTTTCCTCATTAGCAGCTACAGTGTCTTGAGCAGGGAATGAGTGTTTTGGGAAAAGAATTCTTGGCATTAACAAGTAAGGACATTGCTTTTACAGGCAAGAACACTTTATGGCTTTCTGATACATCCTATCACAATACCATATGTAATCCAAATAAAAAAAAAAAAAAACAACTGCAAGCAAAATTAAGTGTTAGGGTACTTTAAAAATAAGTGCACTTGTATATAAATACAGCAGAGAAATGCTGAACTGATTTTAGTTTGGTTGCTTTAAATATTGCCCCTGATGTTTTATGGATTCCAGTTCTTCCTTTGTTTGCTATTTAATTGCAACTGGTTTTGATTTCTTTATAAAAAAAAGAAAATGCTTTGTTTAAGACTGAATATCCTCATTTTCATTTAGTGAATGCAGTAAGAATGTTAGGTGAAGGCAGACATTTTCCGCATGCATTTGAGATTCCCCTGGAGTGGCTGGATAAAACACTATGGCAGATACTCAGCTCTACAATCAGAGGGATTGTGCCAGTGAGTCTTTAGAGCCTTTTGAGCACAAAACTTCCCTGAGTTAGAGGTTACCTTTTAATGGTGTGTGCATGCGTGCAGACACATTTGTGTGCTGGGACTGCCGCTGTGCTGTAACTATCTGGGTGCTCTCCTAATCTGCATTTATGAATGAAAGTTTTAAATTTAGCTAAAGTCAGTGGATAGCCCCAGGGCTACTATCAGTTATGTTTGGTACCACGATCCAAACTTAGCACTTACATCTCACTTATTATGTAGAAATGTAATGGATGGCAAAATCTCTAAAAGCTTGATGAGCCTGAGAACTCAGCAACTTCTTTTGCATGACAGATGCACATGTCAGAAGAAAAAAAAATTAAAAAAAAAAATAACCAGAATAAAAGTTGCTGCTGTTCTGAAGTGCCAAGTTGGCTTGAAAAGAGCCACCTGGATTTGTATTTTTGAACAGCATGTGCTGCCCCAAGAATCCACATTACTTCTACTGCATACAAAGACAGGAAAGGACTTCGCCCCAAAAAATCAAATCCTTGGATACTTGCATGTGTGCACCAAGTCTGTGAGGTGGCTATCTCAGCCACCACATGGAAAACAGCTGGCAGAGCTGAAACAGCTGGTAGACCATAAAATGCTTCTATGGCCTTTGGACATTTTATGGATTTATGCCCATGTAACTGAAATTGTGGAGAGAAGAAACACTGACACCCCAAAGTAGCTAACAGCTTCTAAATGGCCATTTCATTCAAGAATTTGGATGAGGTGAAAACTTAATTAGTATTTTTGTCTCCTTTTTACTCGAAGGGCTACTGAACATCATACTGCTCCAAGCCACACAGCTCTTTTTTTTCCAAAGAGTTCTGTTTCAGAAACAGGAAGCTAAATCACCTATCTGTGTTTTCCAGCATAAATACTACAAATCACAATACTTTAATTCTACAGGTCTGAATTAAGTTGACAATGGCAAGGACACTGCAACATGAGATCCCTACTCCACCGTGAATTCAACTTCTACTCGTGTGTCTTGGAGCTAAGAATGGATCTGTACCGGGACACCTGACCCAGGCGGCTTATCAAGTGTAATCCATCCGACCCATCTGGCACCGGAGCCAGCCTCTGCTCTTGCATCATTTATATTTTAGGGCAATGTACTAATTTGAATCCAACCCCTCATTGTAGTACCTGTATTAACAAGTGCTAGTCAGAGGATCACTTAGCACTAAATTCTCCCGATAAATCACAAGCACAGATCTACCTGTACTAAACAGCGTCTCCTTCCCAAACTACTGCAAAAATCTTCAGCACCTCAGAAGTCTACAAAATATACCAATTCTTCTTTGATGTGAGAGAATGCATTGTTAGCATATTGCAGCTGAATGATAAAGCATAGAGAAGCAGAAAGGCTGAAATATCACCAAATTAATGACATGGATTTTTTTTTCTTTACCTCTTTTCTCATATGTATATTTGCACTTAGGCAAAGTGAATTTTGTCCATCTGATCTGCTCTACAAGTCAACAACATGTAAAGATTAACAGTTTGCTTAATTAGAGTTTGCAAATGTAACCTTTCAAAATCAAAATTCATGGAAACATTCAGGTTGGAAAGGACCTGGCAAGGTTGCTAAGTCTAAATTACTGCT
Source organism: Callaeas wilsoni (assembly GCA_013398955.1). NCBI lineage: Eukaryota > Metazoa > Chordata > Aves > Passeriformes > Callaeidae > Callaeas > Callaeas wilsoni. The sequence goes on from VWPU01016758.1 coordinate 91,525, forward strand.
TAAAGCTGTCTCAAAACTGAATTTCGACCAAAAACTAAGAATTCAGCCTTTAGCAGGAATTTTGACTTGAATATCTATTCTCTTGGAGAGCCCCTCAACCACTCTGGGCAAGCTGCTCTAAAGGCTACTTATTTTCATAGCATAAGAGAAAAAAATTCTTGCATCTAGTGAAAGCTTTCCTGTAACAGTTTATGACTGTTAACTCTCATAATGCTGCTGTACATCTCTGTAAAGAGCTTGGCTACATCTTTTCTGTAAGGTCATTGCAGGTATTGGAAGATTGCTGTCCCCTTGAAGATATCCCTTCCCCAGGGTAAATAAATCCCAGTTCTTCAGCCTCTCCTCACAGGCCAAGTGCTCCAGCTTCTGATCATCTTGCAGGCCCTCCTCTGAATTTGATCCAGTTTATCAATGTTTGTCCTTTGGGGGGTCCAAACTTGTTCTAGCAAATGCTGTTTAAAGAGGAATAATCACTTCCCTTGATCTACCGACTGTGCTCCTGGTTACACAACCCTGCTACTTCTTACTACTGCCAGGACAACTGACAACACTGGTATAGACTATTGTCCAATAAACTCCCACCTCCCTTCCAGAGCTGCGGCCTTGTATTTCTTCTTGATGAAATTTACTGGGTCCCATTGTCGCAGTTCCCAGTCTCTCAAAACCCATAAAATTGACGGGCGTCTCCTCCTCCAGGTCACTGGTGAAGATATAAACCAGTGCCAGTATAGATCACAGAGGAGCTGCAATTCCCAAGCAGAGTAGTAACCATGGGCTATTACCATTTGAGCTGGATGATGCAATCAGTTTTCCACCTTAGTAGCTCCCTCATTTAAACTGTGATGTTCCTACTTGGATGCAAGGGAAGCTGTTTTGAAACCCTTGCTAAGGTCATTGTAGATGACACTCATTATGCCCCCTCCACCTACACATCTACCTGTTTCATCACAGAGGGCAATCAGGTTGATAAAGCATGATTTACCTTTGTACATATCTGTTGGCTCTTTCAAATCACCCTCTTCTTCACATGCCCAAAACCTAACATCACTCAATTATTTCCCTAGGGACTGAAGCAAGGATAACCAGCCTAGAGTTCCTTGAGTTGTCTTTCTTAATGTGCTTGAAGATTGATAGGAATTTTGTCTTCCTGCAGCAGTGACTTTTCTTGAACTCCATGACCTCTCAAAGATGATGGATAAAGGCCAGTTCAGTGGCCACAATGAGGCCAGTTCATCCTCATGTTCTCTTAGCAGCTGGATGCCTCCCAGCTGGTCTTGCAGACTGGTATGGGTAAAGGTTTCTCAAGAGAACTCTGACTTGATTGGCTCCCGCTACTGGTAGTTTCTGTCCTCCTTCAATCCTGTGTGTCTAGTCAGAGGCATGGGAGACTGTCAGTGAAGAGTGGGGCAACGAGTTACAGCCTTATCTGCACCTGCTACTACTATTTAGCAGCACTCACTTAGCACATTATCCCTTTTTACTTCTAATACAGCTCTAGAGGCTCTTGCTGAATTTGATATCCCTTGCCAGGTTAAACTCTAGCTTTACTTGCCAGTTTCAATTCTAGCTCAGGTTTGGTTTTCTTAACACCTTCTCTGCTTGTCTAGGCAAGGCTTAGTATCCTCTTTTTCCCTTTGTATGTTTACCTTGTGTTTATGTCCTTTTTGCACAGGAATTCAGTCACAAGAACATCCAAGATGTTCTCCTGACAATTAACATTTTTCTAGGTATTGGGATAAACACTGTTGTGCTTTGAGAAGGCAGTTCTTGGAGATATGCCAGCTTTCCTGAGCTCCTTTGTCTTTCAACACTGCCTTCCATAGGACCTCACCTACCAGTTCCCTAAAACAGTCTTCCCTCACTCAGCCTGACACCTCTTCTTTAGAAAAGCTCCTAGAAGCTACTTCGTGTAAATGGCATTTCCCCGGGCACCTTCTTCCATGCCTACCCCTCCTAAAGAGCCTGCACCATTCACCCTAACTGCACTTCGGTCCTGTAAGCCATTCCACTGCATCAGCCATGCCAAAGAACTTATGAGAGCTCCATGCTGAGCACATGCTGAGCTCCAGATCCTCCTGTTTATTTCCCAGGCTGTGTTCTTAGTGCACAGGCACTTGAGGTTGGCCCTCGGGGTGGGATTTAGCCTTTCTGATGGTTTGTCCTGTTAACCTACCCTACATACTAACTATAACCTCTGTTCCCTTACTTAACTACAAGGCTGCTTGCTCATAGCCTAGTCCGCATAGTTTAAAGCCTTCCTCATCAGGCTGGCAAGCTTGTTGTAATTGTTTCTGCCTATAATGACTGCATGCAACAAGAGGTACTTGCCTTCTACTTCTTTCTTGAATTGTATATGACAGCATAACAAAGATCAGTTAAGAATGCTGGACATTCTGATAACCAAGGAAGAATCTTTTTCTACATTGATACAAATGTCAATAAAATCCTTTTGCTTTGCTATGAAATAACAAGCAGAGATGACATGGCTAGAGGGAAGGATGACTTTGCAACTATACAGGCTTCAGGCTGATGCAATGACTTCTTGATGCACTGAGCAACCCAAGAACAGGTCTGACAAGTTTCACAATTAGAATACCTCAGGATCAAAAAGTAGAAAGATGACTTAAAATCCCCAAGCTATGCCAACTCCTTCTACAATTGAAGATCTGATCCTATAAGCAAAGCATCCAGCTGTCAGTGTCAAGAGTCAACAAACCAGACTGAAAGTGTAAGCAGCTAAAACTGCACTGAAACAAAACATTTGCATACTGAAATTAGGTATGTTTATTAGCAATAGATTCAGCACAAATGAGAAGGCAAGAGGGACAAGCTAAATGAATACCAGATTGCCCCTATCAGGACATCAGGAAAGTGAACTGGTGGAGCTGGTGAGCAGCTGAAATTACAGTTTCAGAAAACGGCTCTGGTTGTAGAGTAGAAGTCCTGTTGTTTTGGCTGGCTCCTTCATATTCTAGAAACAACAGCTTAATCCTAATTGGCACACATATCTTCACAGATAAATAAAAGGAGCACTGGAATGCTGTATGCAATTCATTTTAGCTTGTGTCTGGGATATATTGCTGGCATGCAGGGTGTGGGGCTGTGCCAGATGGCAGGGTTGGCATCTGCAAAGTTGCTCAGTGGGCATCTCACTACTACTTTTCAGGAAGCAATGCACCATTTCTTTCTAAGATTGAACTCTGGGAGAGAAATGGCAGCTAAAACTTACTCAGCTGTGTTTTTATGGGTACGATCTGTAACATCTTGGCAACAGCCTGCTATAACTTCAGCACCTAAATATATTAAGAAGAGCCAGTCTTAGGAAAGTCTAGGATATCTTTGAAAATGGGAATTCAGATGACTGGGGACATTTACCAATATGCTGCAGCAAACGTAGTTGCAGAAAATTGCCAGATACCTTCTCCCACTATCTGCTTTGCCCCTCTGCTGAGTACAAGGAATGGAATGCATACATGTTCTCAGCTGTTTAAACGCAAAGTCCCAGGGCTTAGATTAAAGGCACCTTGCTCAGCAGTTTAAAGTAAAGCCCTCAGACTCCTCACTGACATGACTGGGATGTGGGTGTGTCCCAGCTTGCCTGCTCTCCAGTGGGAGCAGCAATCTCCAACAGTTGGGAAACTGTGGGAAATGATAAAATCTCACACAGCAGTTGTACTGCAAAGAGAATATGTGCCAGAGACTTCAGGGCCAAAGGCTGAGTTGCTTAAAGATACACGTAGTATGGGAATTTACAATACCTCTACTTGAATATAAGGCCTTTGTCTTTCACTGAATCAACAAATACTTATGAAAAATGTCAGCAATCACTTCTCTAAGTCTCTAGTTACTCAAGTGTCTTTAAAGAACTAGTCACACATCAAGTGCAGAAAATTATTAATAAGCAGACAAACTGACTTAGACCCTTTGAAAATGTTTCCCCAGTGGCAGTGGGAAAAATATTCCCATTTATGGATGGAACTCTATTAGGGAACAGGAAGTAGAAAATAAGAGAAAAATTACATTCAAAGAATTATTTTTGTCATTTCAAAGGAAAAGTGTAAAGCTTGGATCTTAGTCAAAACTGAGATTGAAGGTATGGATTAGGGACATACATGCAAGTCTATTTCAAATTAAATTGCCAGTTGATTCTCACCTTAAAAGTCCAAAAGCGCTATGAGGTGCAATGACTATAATTAATGGAAAGTAATTTGTAGATATCCAATCACACTTCTTTTTTTTTTTTTTTAAACATGCAAAACTAATCTCACAAACCTAAATGCAAAATAACAATTGAAAAATGTGTCCTTTAGACTTGAGACGAATTTAAATAAAAATGTGTATTGGATCTGCACATTAATAAAACCTGTTAAGCTCAGTAGAATACTTTTTATTCATCTGTGCTTCATCAAGCAGGTTCACGACCTCTACAGAACTGCAGCAGCTCCCTCTGTTCTGAAAACCACATGGGGGAAGATGGTAAATATTATTTTGTGATTAGAAAATGTTACTGGAATTGTCATAGAGAAATATTTAATGTGGAGAGTGTGGTTCAGGAATTAAAACATACACAGCAGGAGAAAAAGCAGCATGGAGCAAATTTTACTCCTGGTGACAGGCAAGTAAAATTTAAGGATTGCCTATGACATTGAAAACAATGTGCCATAGTTATACAGCTATCACTGAGCTCATGAAGATACTTAAGCACCTGCCCAACTTAAACCATGTGAGGATTCTCATTGTTTTAGATGAGACAAAATGGATATTTTAAATACAAGCAGATGATTAAATATCTTGCTGAATTGGTATTGGAGAACAATATAGTCGAGTGATTTTTGTCGCTGTCAAATAAGCATACATCTAAAAAACCAAATGTGTTAAATATCCTCATCAATGACATTTGATGAGAAGCACAGGACAGACTTTGTGCAGAACATTATACTCACATAATACATTAAATATGTGATGTAATACTTATTAAAAGCTCAATACACCAACCATGTTACCAGTTCCTTTCCTGATTTCATTGCAGTTTGCAGGAGTATGTGTATCCGTGTGCGCTTCACTAGTAAACAATCTGCCTTGCTCTTTTCACAGATTACGTACCGACCTATCTTTGTAGATGTGAGAGCCAAATCGGTTGGTTAAAATATAAAAAGAGAAGCATGGTGCTGTGTCTCTCATTAAAATCCCAAACATGACAAGGATAGATAAGAATGTCAAAACAGCTCCTTAACAAAATCATCTCCCATAGGGCTAATTCAAAACCTCTTCTCCTCCCTTTCAAATTACCCCCACCTAAAGGACTCAGAAGACTCTGAGCTCTACTGCAGTCATGGCAAACACTGCTTCTGACTTCCACCAACTGCAGCAAGGTCAAGCCTTAACCATTATTTTTCTAAGTTTTCAGTCTGAGTGTTTCAGTCCGGCTTGATTATCTCAGTGATCTGTTGATATAATCATTGATTCTGCAGTATAATTTTTTCCCCATTGGTGAAATATTCTTGATTAGCATATTGTTGCCATATACTTGTATTACATGTTCTGTCATTACCAAATGGAGACAAAGGTAGTAATGATGCCTGTGTCAGCACACACCCACAATTGCTTATGCTCAAATCCTCCTCATCTAGAAAATTCAAATCACCATAAAGGTTCCCTGCAGCTAAATATTGCTTTCGCATAATTGCCAGGAAAGGGCTTCCTAAATTACAGGACAGAATAAATTATAGGAGAATCACGTTCCTTACAATTCAAGGGGGGAATTAACACAGTCTGTAAAGACTCCCAAAAATTACTAATCTGAATTTAAATTCTATATTTAATCAGAGCAAGTTAAACTCAATGAAAAAGTTCTCTGCTCTTAAGAATGTCTGTTCCAGAGAGAAATAATATGGGCTTTCTAGACTTTTAATATGGGCTTTAAACAAGTGTTCTATTTATTAATTACTAAAAAATGCAATGACCACTATAGTTTTCATTCAGAGCAAAACTTAACAGGAAAATAATATGAACCTCAACAGACTGTTTGAGTTATCTGTGCCTTCTTTAATCTGAGAGATTACTCAACAAAACCAATGTTCATTCAACAACATTCATGAAATCTGTTGTGGATTACCAATATCATCAGTTAAACCTGTTTCAAATTTATTGCTTTCATTCAGGTTAAATAATAAAAGAGTCCATTTGTACCACCACATGTATATACATGAATTCAGCTTTCATCATTCTCTACAGGTTTAATCCTGTGATTTATGTTTTTTAACACAGTTTTGGGCAAATCTGTTGAAAAAATTTAGCCAGACTGATAGAAGAGTTAGACTGGATTACTGTGATGTGTGCCATGTTTAAAACCAGCCTTTTCTGTTTGGAGAAAAGGAAAAGTCAAGCATTTTAACACTGTAACCCTGCTTGAAGTTCTAATAATTTTAATGGCTTTAGCAAAGGAGAGCTGAGTAAGGTTGGGCGAGTTCAAAGACAATAATCTTTATTATTAGAAATATGTTAGAACAGCAAAGAAGCAAAGTTTCTTTTTTCTGCTTTTTCTTTAGTCACAGCAGGAATCACTGCTTAGATTAGAGTTTTCTGATGTTTAAACAGTTATGGCACTGGCTACATGTTAATTTTTTTAATTCACCTCTGTTTTGACTCTCTCTCCACCTACCAATATTAAAAAGAAAACAACCCAATGAAAACAAACAAACATACACAGGGAAAATTAAATGTAAAATGCTTCTCTTATGTTTCATGTCACAGTTAAATTTTTTCATTTCAATTAAACTAAATTGAATTGAAAGGCTGCACAACATAGCTGAGGGTTTTGCTAATGAGATACAAACTTTTTTGTCTTTAGGTTACTGGTTCAAATCCAGGCAAGTCTAGAAACAGCTGAAAGCTTTTAACCACCTGATGGCTATGTGATACTTTAACATGAAATGAGTTTGTCAATCAAAATCCAACTTCAGGAAGTAAGTGTTCCCACCATAAAAATAACCATCACACAACTAGAATTATTTGCCGTCTTCTGAAAGCTCAAAAATTAATGACTCTGCACCTTTGAACTGATATTTTAGATTAAATGACCGATGTTGAAGTATGTAAAGAGTGAAATATGGAGACGTTTACATTGCTGATACATTTGTGAACATAGCTTTCCTAGGTAAAAGAGGCTTAATTGACTTTCCTTCCTTAAACCTCCTGCCTCCTCTCTCATTAGCATCAGCTAGAGTAGCATGTACTCCTACAGTAATTTACACAATCCTATGGGGGTGAAGAGGGGAGACACACACAAAAATAAAGTCCTTTATCTGCTAGATGAAGACAGAAAATCTTTTAATTTCCATGTTAACCAGCTCTTTAAGAAAAATAAAGCTTCTGAAAGTTTTGAAGGAATGTCAGTAACTTGTGACATCCTCCCACAATTCATGTAGCATTCTTTTTTGCATGTAAATAATTCCTCACTTCCAAGAATAATTGATCATACTTGAACAAAAATGTTTTTACTGAGCGATAGACACTGATCTTCACATCCTCCACCAATCAAAAGGCAGAACTTAAATTTAAACTGAGTAAAAAGGGTAATTAAAAAATTTTGCTTAACTGGAATTTTTATTATCTCATCAACTTTTTATGTTTTAATATCATGAAGATGTGAGAAGCTCAAACAATAAGAGAAGAATGTGCTGTAGGAGCCAAGCCCAAACTCAAGGACCAAATCTAAAGGAAGTTCCCATCCTAGCACTGTAAAAAGACCAGATTACTCTTCATGATGTTGATTTTAAGTTAAAGGAGGCTGAAAAATTTTGGCAGTGGAATCACTTTTTTTCAGGTTGGAGACAAAGAGTTAGCGTGAATGGAGTGACATCAGACTGGTGACCTGTCAGTAGTAGGGGTTCCACGGGCTCCATCCTCAGCCCTCTGCTCTTCAACATCTTCATAAATGACCTGGATGACTTGGACTCGAAGGAATACTGAGTAAGACTGCCGATGACACTAAAGTGGGAGGAGCTGTCAAATCCCTCAAGGGGAGCAGCCTTGCAGAGAAATCTCGACAAATTAGAGAGATGGGCAATGACTGACTGTATGAAGTTTAACAAGGGCAAGCGCTGCATTCTGCACCTGGGACAGGCAGCCCTGGTTGTGAGTACAGACAGGGGAATGAGAGGCTGGAAAGCAGTGTCGTGGAAAGGGATCTGGTGCTCCTGGCTGATGGCAAGTTGGGCCAGCAGTGCCCAGGAGGGGCAACCGTATCCTGTGGGCATCAGGCACAGCATCGCCAGCCGGGCAAGGGAGGGGATGGAATAAAATATAAATAATGTCACTGGCTGCTAATAAGTTGGAGTTGGGTTGCTTTGGAATTCCAAGGAGGATTTGAAAATCAATCATTTAACTGTTCTCTTCCCTTCTTTCACCATGTGAACTCAGACAAGACATCTTCTTTTCAATGGTGCCATTTACCTTGTAAAAACTAGTGCTTTTACAAATCCTAACACTACAATGTTTAAAAGCTCAGAGAAACACCGATGCCATTTCTGGGAAAGAGAGAGAAGTAAAATCTAACGTGAGTTCTTATCAGACTGGAGCAAATTAGAGTAATTAACATTTTGAATAATCCTATTATCTTTAGAACTGCACTGGTACTTATTAAGAATCAAAATCCTATTTCTGCTTCAACACTCTACTTCTTGTACACTAAGTGAAATTAATTTCATGGGGACAATCACAGTTCACATTAATGCACATGGTGCAAGTGGCCTTTAAAATGGTGCAGAAAACATTTACAAGGTTTCAAAACAATCCTGAATTTTATGATGTGGTGATTTACTTCTGAGGTAACAAATCCTGCAAAATTATGGAAGATGACTCACAGTGAATTTTTAGAAGATGTCTTTGTACAAACCATCCTCTACCCCTCTGAACTAATGCAAGATTGCACTCTCCAACTTCAAAAATATCTTTTATTAAGTTTTCCAACAAGGATGTTCAAAGAGCCAGTGACGACATTAATTTTAATTTTCATCTTGAGTTCAGATTTTAGTTGCTTTTATGTCTTTTATGATATGTTGCTATCAGTCTGACTTTTTTTTTTAATAAAACAGATTAGTTTGTTTCGTTTTCAATAAGCAGGTGGCTATAGCAAAATCTTACAGTCTTCCTGGAAGTTAGAAGAAAATGTAGCCTTCAGAAGGAGACTGGGACGTGCTTTAGCACTTGTGCTATATTTCCCAGTATGTTTTTATTGCACAGCCAGCTCAAGTGATTGGCATCTACATCTGAACTCACAGCTTAACTCAGCCTAAGTTTAAAGATTCCCACAGCAAAGTCTTTCTCTGTTACACATCCTTGCTATTTCCGCATATCCCAAAGTGGGTTTGAAGATAAAATGTTCTCAAATTCTTTCCCAACGATAAAGTTCATTTCTACGGTGGGTGTCTTGCCCAAAAGATTTGCTGAACAGAGGTAGACAATCAGCACTCAGAAAATTGTCACTTGTTAAGTAACCACTCTCAATAAAATAGTTTGGTCTTTAACTTAAACCCTTCAGTTTCACAATCAGTGATGCAAATTGCTGTGAACAGGGGCCTGACCACTTTGCACAATAGGAAAGGGGACGAACACAGTCGTGCTGAGGCTAAAACTATAAAGATGACTGTAGAGATGAGATGACATAATTAGAGAGAAATTGTGGAGAGTCTAAACAACAAGGATGGGTTCTGAAAAATCACTCAGTTGTACCAATAAACTGGCAGAACAAATCAGTTTAAATAAGTTGGAGAGGCAAAGCACAGCTGGAAGGACCAATTGATTCATTGGGTCATGATGCACTCATTAGATCAACCTTGTCCCAGCTTTCCTCAGCTCTGCTTACTGAAGCTTGGAGACCTCCCTAGTACCATGCTCCAATTCACTAAGGCCTTTTCCAGTCACTCTTTTTTCCCTTGTGCTCAGTGGAGGAAAAGCATTTGCTTTATTAAAGGCTCTCTGTAGCCCTAAGGGGGAGAAATGTGTCTCCTAGATCCTAAAAGCAAGATTGAACTTTTCAGTGCAGTCATGAATAAGGCATAACATGTAATAGCAATGTATTGTCCAAGACTGAAACTCTGGAAATAAAAGATCACAGGTTTCTGGAAGATTTGTTGCAGTTAAGGAGGGATCAGTTCAGGGACATTCTACAGTCTGTGTTACAGAGTGGTCACTTGTAGCTGTATAATTAACATAGCAAGGCAACTTTTACATGGCTAAGACAAAAATCATCCTTCCCTATCCCTTCCTCTGCTCCACAACAGCTACATTCTTGCAGTTATGAAAGTCAGTTTTTTCCCCTTATCTGGCTTGCTAGCTGTCCTAATCAGCTACAGAACAGGGCTTATGTGGGGAAGGGAAAAGAATGCTGGTACAAAGGCCAGTTTGTCCTTCCTTCCTTCCTTCCTTCCTTCCTTCCTTCCTTCCTTCCTTCCTTCCTTC